>VXBS01001144.1:103332-372457 GCA_013400255.1 Sitta europaea | reverse complement strand
AAAAAAAAAAAAAAAAGACAATCAGCAGGACTTGAAGGGCTGTGGAAGAACAGGACATTACTAAATTCACTGAAAAACAAAATCCTCTTTTATGGTTTTTAAGTAAAAATACTCTGAAACCAGCAAAACAGATTCTTGATAATAGTTTAGGTCTGCCACCATACAGTAATTGTGTGAAACAGGTCATTTTTCTCATTCTTCTTCATCTGCATATTTCCTCTGAAATCTTCAACCACACACATAATTCAGGGAAATGAAGTCTACTTTTATTCATTTACCAGGCTTCAAGATTATATAGGCATTAAGTTTTCATTTTAAAAAGAAGATATTTGCTTTTTCTTTAAACTGTGATGTGTAGTATATTAAGTCTATTAGGAGGTCTATTAGCCTACCATAACATTTTAGAACATAACAAATTAAATGTATTCTTCAAAGTTTTTGCCTAATTTTTTGTCATGAACCACGTAAGTCTTGCAATAATGCTGAAAGAATTCATAATGATTGAACATTTAAAATAGTAAGAAATAATACATTTTAAAATTCAAGCCTTAATTATCCATTATGAATCAATTCTAATAATAGTAGCAATGTGTTCAGCAAATATCCCTGTAGTTGTGATAGGTCTCAGTAATCTGATTGCCATATAATTTAATAGACATTTTCTTTGTCATGGTTGTTATGAAAAGCATTATTTTAAAAAGGACCCCAGTAATATTTTCAAGATTGCTTTTCAAACAATGTTCAAATGAGTGTCTCAACTCTACGAGAATTTCAGAGTAGTCCACACTTAATATACACCAGGAGTCCTAAAACGATTTTTGCTGTAGTTTATTGCCATTAGGTCTACCAATTCTTGACTTCAATGTCAAAGCAGGGACAGCAATTTCAAATTAGCTTAGCTGCCAGAAACACTATTTTCATTCAGAAGATAAACTCCAACAGACTTTGGCGGAACAAGTTCAAGACCCTTGTGGGCAAAAAAACACCTGTGAATAAGAAGTTCTCTGATAAAAATGATTAGCACACTCCTTCCTTGGCAAGAGAGGTAAGTACTTATCCCAAAACTGCATACTTAAAAAACCTTTCCTTATTTAAATTACCATCTGCAGCCCTTGACTACACTAGCAGTATCTTAAATGAGTATGTAAGTAATGAAGGTCACTCAAGTGTTAAAGAATAAATGCATTATGATTTGATTTACAAGTCCTTTATCTTAATGTTCTCAGAATATCATTGTTGTTGCATGTAGGCAACAATCTTGTCTATCTGAAAATCTGGAGTAGATTAAAGGACAGTTATAGGAATCTTAGTAATTAAAAAAAATTTAATAGGGACACACCTTAGAGGTATTCTGTGGGTATTTGCTAATGTTTCATGTTGATCAAGTGAATATTGGACAACACAAGTTCAGCAAAATACATATGATTTACAAATGTGCCAAAGCAGCAATTGCTGAATCAGAAATTAACAAAAAAGATTCACTGAGGATGAAGATGGATTACTGGGAAAGGTGCAATTCTCTATGCTCTCCTGATGGTAAATAAATCTAAAGAAAGAATGGCAGCATTTTCAAAACAGAAGTCAGAACAATGTAAAATAAATCACAAAACTTTTATTTTCTTCATTGAACCACTATTTTAACAGAATAAGTCTTTTACACAGGACACTGGATAGAAAGCTTTCTTTTGAGAAGAAGACATCATATATTCATTTATCATTGGATTACAGTAATTCAGTGGGTTTAAATTAAGGGTTAACTGATTAACCCATATAGAATACAGTCCAAAAAGACTGTGTTAAACAGAATTATTTACAGCAACAAGCACCTGTTATTCTCTTTGTGAATCTGAAAGATTGCAGTGATTTGTATTATAGATATGATCTTTCACTTACATTGAACAGAGATAAACCAGCAAATAAATTTCTTCTTTTCTAGAAAACTTCATCAGTTTGTACACTTTATTGTGCAAGTACCTATGTATCATCCATGTAGTATATGCACACCCAATACATATGGAATTTAAACAGTGTTACATAAAGTGATGGTTTTAATGTTTACAAATTTATCACACGAATGGTTTATGCCATATAATTCACAGTGCAAAAAGTAAGAATATGTGGTGCTGGAAGGATCAAAGAGAGTAGTTGTTTAAAAGGTATCTGAAAGAAACTACAACACCTGTAAAAATTTCATATGATTTTGAAAAACTAAAACCTCATTCAACCACTGAAAAATGTGTATTTTAGCATATGAAAATGTAGAACCTTCTTCTAGAAATACTAAATTGAAAATCTAAATTCGTATTGTCTTCTAAAAAAAGAATCCTTGTGAGTGAAAATTTTTAATTTCCTTAATAAATAGTTAAATGTTTACAATATTCTGTACTGAGTGTACTATTAGAAAAATCTCCTAGACTCTGTACACATATTGCTCACAGTCCAACAGCCTTTTTTTGTCTGCTGTAAAATATTTTTTTTGGCCTAGGCCTGCGAACTTATATGTGGACAGCATGAACTTTGAAGAGTTCTGCCCAAATAACTATTTAAGCAGTCATAACATACAGAAATAAACCAAAAAACACTGTTGTCTCTGAAAATAAACTTTCTGATTTGTTTTAGTATAATGGAGTCAGTTCTCATGAATTATAATATAACAAGGATCATGTTTACATTCCTTTGTAAAAAGATGTCACCTGATGGACTTCTCAAGTGACCAGTGGAGATGGAGAGGTGGTAACTTCTCTGTCCAATCTCTGGTCACTGTCCAGAAACTTATATATATGAGGTCAACAATAAACTAGATAGTTCTTTTCTTCTTCTCTGCCTGAACACCTGCTGTGTGTGTTACTGTGTGTTCCTATCTACGTCACAGTAACAAAACACTGGCTTTGAAGGAACACAAATTCATATCTGGTATTATATTACCACAGAGTTTATTAGCTATAAACAATGTCTCTTTTAAGAAGAATATTCACATAGTTTTTTTTAAACTAAACTAAACTAAATGATTATAGTGAAACACAAATAATCAATGACTTTAGGCTTCTCGTAATTCTCAGTGTCTACCTCTTGGCTTGACAGTCCACATGTGGCAGTAGCTCATTCAGCAGCATTGTTCCTCAGGCACAGTCATAATAAAGACAAACAACCTTAATTCCCCAAAAGGAAACTTTCTACTTTCAAATTCTTGTCTCCCTTGAATGGGCAATCACGCATTTATGTGATGCCTCCAGAGGCCAGAAAAGAGCTTTATTTGCCTCCTTGCTGACCTAAGCTCCTGACACCAGTGCTTGGATTCAACAGTGTCACATAAAATCTGATCTGTCATTTTGCTCAGATATAGACTTGCATGTATTTTCAGAGAGCTCCTCTGGTTAATAAACAGTTAACAGATGAAGTTAAGATTTAGAGAATGATTATTGGTACATCAAAGGGCTGATAAATGAGATTTCTGTGTACTGCACTGAATGTCCGTGAACAATTTGTTAAATCTAATAGGTCAAACATACAAAGCAAAGTAACTTGTGTAGATTTGCAATTTTGGATCTACAGATTTATAGACATCATAAAATTGTGTTAAATTACCCCATTGAGTTACTGTATTTCACACCACAAAGACTACAATAAAAACCTATCATTAAATTGTCAGAACAATAACAATATTTGTGACCTCATTACTAAAGTATTAAAAGTTCTAGGCTCCATCTAACAAAGACCTTTGTAAGCTAAATTAATTCACACAGTTTGAAGTACATGTTTCAGCTACACCTGACCGTATCTGCTACTGAGAAACTTCTTTTCCTTTTTGAACTACTGTTGGTTAATTTCAGTATTATATGATAAGGAGAGTTTTTCACAAATCAAGTGGTAATCATAATATTTTCTTGCATTATGTTGCACACATCCCACATATATGTACACAGATATATATATATATTCATATACATATATATATGTTCAATGTATGTTTGTGTGCATTAATTAACACAGACTCATTTTTATATACCTTAAGTCTTCGAGATTATCTGCAGAACATAGATCTTTGTTTATTATTGTTATTTACCCTGACTGATTGGCATGGTAGAATTTATTCTCATATTGTGTGTGCATGACTAATGATGCAATTCACTTTCTTATTAGTCTTGCAGACAACAAGCATATATTTTAATTTTGACTATCTTTTTCACAAAGGCAAGAGCTACATGCAAATTTAAGAGTTCTGGTATGTCTTCTATTTCTGTTTTGTAGACATACAGAACACGAGGAGAATATCTATTCAAGTTTGGCTTAGTATGATGGCACTCAAAGCTTGTCGGTTGTAGTGAATCTGATGAAAAAAAGACATACATACAAGTTAAACATACATCAGAATAATTTGCATTGTCTGATTCAAGCACTCAGTATGGATAACTGTTGTTTGAAAGACCAAGTCCTCAGCAGTGTAATTCACTTCACAAAATACTCCAAAAATCTGCCAGGTGCCAAACGTGCACGGTTCTTGATTGTCCTTTTCAGAGAACAGAGATGTTGGTGCACCTCTGAGGCCTGAATTCCCCACAAAATACTTTCTTTTTTTATATCCTTTTTATTAGAGAAAAAGCTAGTATAGGCACTAAACAGACATTAAAAAAATTGGATTTTTCTTAGGATTAATTAGTGAAGATTCCTTGATGTATCTGAGTACACTCAACAATTTTAAAAAAAGGTCTTTTTGCTGTTAGAAGGGAAATTGGCAACTGCCCCATGTATGTTATTTAATTTCTATTCTTTTATATTCCCACACCAGCTTAGAGTCAGATCTTGCATTTGAACCACAATAACTCACAGCAAAAAAACCTCCAAAGTTTAAGGGAGGCTTGTACGGGAGGGGGTATGACACAGGGGTCTACATGTTTTCCTTACTGTACAACAATTTTTGGGGGGTAGAAAGTGGAATTACAGACTGTGGACAAATCATTCAGGGTGGCACATCATTCCTTTAGAAAAATTAGTGAGGGAGTAATAATGACTAATTTCGGATGTGGTATTTGAGTAGTTGTTTGTGCATGTGATACATGATTTAAAGGAAGGACATAAGACTGGACCTATGTGTTTGCCACTGTTTGTCACTTAGTTTCTTATCAGCTTCTATTTCTACACCTACGGCACAATAAGAGGACACTGCCAATCATAGATGCCAAGCTCTCAACCAGGTGCCACCTCCATTGGAATCCAAGTGCAGCAGTATCTCTTGCCCTCCATGGGAGAAAAGTACCCTAGACACAGCTTCGATTTTTATGATTTTTATGTATGGTAATCACCTTGTATTTAAGTATGGAAAGTTTCAATCGCATGTTTGCATCAGTGTACAAATACAATTTGGAAGTATGATCTGGAAAATGTGTCATGTGGGGAAAGCACAGAGCTAAAATGCCTCTTCTAAATAAACTGACAGCTTGGCCTTGTATGCCTCTCCAAAAATGGTATGATAAACAATTCATTGGGCACTCTCATAGTGCAGCTGCTGTGAAGACCTGTGAGGATCTGACAGACCTCTCTTGAATAAAGTGTATAGAAACACCCATGAAAGCCACTCTGAACAGTTGTTAAGTTCAGGAAGCTTCATAAAATGAAAAAAAGTTATATTTTTAGAGTTACATAAGTTTAAAACTCAGTATTCAATTTTTTCAAATCCCAATTGGCAGATTTATGTGGTGTTATTTAAAAAAATTATAGATAAATATGTATATGTGACTCCCTTTTAGATATTATGTAGATTCCAATTAAATTTGTCTGTTTTCTTTACATTCTGTATGGAAACTTTTGAGCAGAACCTAAGTGAATCATCTTTAGGAAGTGCAAAATGATGTCTAACAGCTCTAAAAATTACTGGCTAGTAGTCAAAACCTTAGTCTGTTTAATCATAAGCTTCTGTTTTATGCAAAGCTTTTTATGAAATATTTGCATGTACTACTTAAGCACATATAGTCTTGTATGCCATACAGTTTCCATCTTCTGTATATTTCCAAACTAAAAATATGGAAATCGACATGAGGTAGATCACAATCTGGCTTTCCTCTGTGGGAGGCCTGTTACTCTGCATCAGAGTAGATACATTTCATGTGCACTTTGTCTTCCTGCGGATGGACTCAAATCACATGAATGCCGCCTGACACGGGCATCCTCTGCTTGGCTTGAACAGGTAGAACATTTAGTCTACATTCTGCATGGTAGACTCTCATCATCATCTTGCAGATCTCTTGTATATATCCTTGATATACAAGATATCCTTGTAGAGTGCAAAGACTCCAAAACATAGCAAAGATCATATGTGTATACCAATGATTTACATTTCAGTTCTTTACACTTGTAAATCTGTTTTAAAGCACAGACATGTGATAGGACGTCCAAAAGAACAACTTTTACAATGTGTAATACAAAATGCAACCAAAAGTACTCAGCTTCTTCATCAAGCACCAAGAAAGGCTTGTTAGCAAAACAAGCAAACATCAGGCAGTGAAAAGAACTAGTTGAACTAAAATTCAGTAGAAGTGCAAGACTAGGTGAAAACAGTCAATAAGTAAGCAGAGTTTGAAACTCATGAGAACAATGAAGAAGAATAAGACAATGAAACAGTTTTCTAAACAGGAATTAACACAGCCTTATCTGCTTTGAAGGCAGCATTCATTTACTGCTTGAAAAATGTTACATAAGGTGAATATCAACATTAGATCTGAAGGGCATGAAACTCTATCTTAACTATGACTCCAAAGTGGAGGGTCTTGCTAATCCCAACAACCTTTTTATTTGCCTTGTTTATAGACAGAAGGTCTTAAGAATTTCCATTAAGACTGTGAACAGTTCTCAGTTTCAACCACAAGTCAGCTGTATGTTTGTGATGCTTCATAGTCTTCAAGCAATTTTTCCTCCATAATATTTTGTTCAGCACAAGTAATACGTAACCAAGCAAAAAATAAATTATGTCTCATTTCATTCTGAAAAGAGTCCACAGATAATTTTCTACAAAATATTATCAAACTCATTACAAGAATTCCGATTGAAAAAAATTTATGTTTTCAAAGCTATATAAGTAGAAATATTCTCCAAATGAGTAGTTGTTATTTTTGTTGTAGTAGTTGTTATAGAAGAAGGTTAGACTGTATCTAGGATGCTGAAAATTAGCAAAACTTTTTCAAGAAGCAGTCTTTCAACATTCACGAACATTATTTGAATTCATTTCACCCTATTTACAAGATCAGACTGAGTAATTCAGATCACTCTCTTTAGTAGAAAAAACATGTCTTCATAATGTTTGTGGGTTTCAACATAACATAAATAGTTATTACTTCTTTAAAAATATAGCATAATATTATCAGTAAAACAAAAATCCAAATGCTCATTTGAAAGATTATAGAGTTCATATTTTTTACATGTGGGAATGTAGAACCCACTTCAAATGTGTCTCTAAACCAGAACTGTGCCAAATGATGACCTATTTTTTCTACTGAGAATATAATGATTACATTTAATGATATAAATATCGATTTGTTAAAGCCTGATTTCAAGAATTGTTTTCTGAACAGTATCCAATTAATGATCAGATACATTGTGTAATAAAATAACATCTAATCAATACAAATCAAGTATATATCAATATACATATAGATTAAGAGAAAATATGACAGGAAACTGGTTCAAAAAGCAACCTAACTTGAAGGAAAAGGTCTGTTGGGTTCCATGTAAATATGAAACAGCGCCATTAGGCCATCTTATTATGTTGTCCCTGAAAATAAGCCTTCTGATTTGTTTTAGTATAATGGAGTCAGTTCTCATGAATTGTAAGATAAACAAGGATCATGTTTACATTCCTTTGTAAAAGATGTCACCTGATGGACTTCTCAAGTGACCAGTGGAGATGGAGAGGTGGGAACTTCTCTGTCCAAACTCTGGTCACTGTCCAGAAACTTATATATACGAGGTCAACAATAAACTACAGAGTTCTTTTCTTCTTCTCTACCTGAACACCTGTTGTGTGTGTTACTGTGTGTTTCTATCTACGTCACAGTAACATTATTAGGGACATAAAAGCTGTGCATCTACAGTAATACGGACTGGGGTAGTTTAGTTTTCAACTTCACGGACTTTCAATAGGACTACAGTCAAATCTGATTTAAAAAAATATTTCTGTACTGAAGTTAACCAGAAGACTTAAACCTCATTTTCAATTCTGTTATTCAGTCCAAGAAACTGCTAAGCGAGATGTGTCTAATATTGTTAGCTCTACTATATATTGAAATACATAAATGCAAATGAACTGACTAGTAATGGATTGCAAAACAGCTAGTAATATATTGCTGGGGAGGCGGTTCCTTGTTATGCTTCCTATGAGAGTCTCATTCCTGGTAATGCCATTCAGAGTATATAGTATTTACCTATCAATCTTACCTTGAAAAGGAGGTTTTTAAATTCTTGTTCATGGAGGTACTTAAATATATAGTAATGGCACAGATTTTCCTGAATTTTTTTTATGCTGCTAACCACCAGAGCATCAAAGTAACTATGCTGTAAGACAAAAAACCTGAAGGTAGCATATTTGATTGGAATATCAATGTACTAAGAGATTAAATGGACTTTCAAAGACATGCAGCAACTTTTTATTCTTTAGATAATTTGAGCAGGATTCTGATTCCCTGAAAATCATTGTGTCATCCTTCCTCTTGATTTAGTAGCTGATTCTAAAATTTATTAGTAGATACAGCTGTAGAGCCTTTGGGGAAAAAATGTGGAAGCAGGTTTGGAACATGGCTGAAGGCATTCATCTGGAATTTACAGTAGCAGAATACAATCAAGACCATATGTACTTCTACTTCTAGAAATTCTGAAAATTTAATCATGGAAACACCATGTGCTATTTTGAAAGGATTCCACAGGTCAAGTGTTCATTGATGATGGTTTCTCAGATGTGAACCTGCTCAGCCCAAATAGCTGTTGGAAACACAGCCTGGCCCTGACCACTGTGGTATGGCAGCATCCAGGAAGTCCTGCACCCTGCACATATGCCACACACTGCCCAGCAGCCTTCTTCCATCTTGCTACTTCAGTTTGATTTTCTATTCACTCCTGCTCTCGTCACCTCAGTGCACACAAGACAGAACATCCCAGAACAGGGTGCACAGCTGTCTGATATCGTTCATGGTCCCAAAAGGCCCTGGTCTCAGAATGCAGGAGCAAGGAAACGGAAACAATTGTCAAATGTATAAATGGAAAATCAGCACACTTATTATGTTTGTTTAGCAAACATAATAAATAACTATAGAAGTTGGTCAAAACTAGACAAAGAAAAAGGAAATTTTGGTATTCAATTTAATACTCTGGGTTACACAGGTGCTTACTGACCCTGTTTACAGTGCCTTTAAGGACAGCACATCTTTAGGTATCTACACATATTTTCTGCATCAAAGCACTTCCCCTGGGCAGTGCTCAAAAGGAAATAAAAGGAAAATTTCTTGCTTATTCTCACTTTGTTACTCTCAGGAGTTTTTTTACTTGTCAAAAGGTTTCATTTTTCTTTTTATATCTTCTGCTGACTAGTACTCTGTGCTCTTCTACTGTGCTTTTGTCTTCTCCCCTCTTCTAACCCCTCATAAGCTGCAATTTACCACTGTCAGAATTTCAAAGCCCTTCTGTGGTTTAAAATAATTGTGAGAGATTTGACTTTGGCACTGCAGTAGTAATGCTGTTGAACCCAGAAAGGTTTAAAAGGAAAGAGTTAGAGCTTGCAAAAAGAAAAAAAAATCAAAAATTAAAACCAAAAACCCAACAAGTTTTTAAAGGTGTCCCACTAAGAATAATACAGATGTCTCTGAGTAATAAAGAAAAATGTCAAATAAGCAGCTAAAAAAGAAAAAAGTAACAAATTGTAACATCAGCACTTTCAAGCTTTTTCCAGAAATGAACACATCATATGTGAAAAATCTCTTTGAGATCTGATGTCAACCAAATATGCAGAAACTTACGCAATGGTTGCTCCATTAAGGCAGCTTTCTATTCTGCTCTGGAACTGGAAATGCATGAGAGACCTTAAATGACTTTCATGTTCTTCTGTGGTTCTAGGCCTGATACAATTTTGGCTTAGAAAGACAAGATTCTTCTCAAGTTTCATAATTGGACCCCAGCTTCTTGAAGACAGATAGAAATAAACATCAGAGATCGTGTTATTCTACATTTATTTACTTTCGGGGAAAAGTTTGTCTCTTCACACCAACTTTGAAGTTGCAGTGACTTTATATACGTGCTCAAACTGGTGTGTTCTAACAAGCTACAGTTCCACAGCTAAAACAGATTAATTAAAGTGATACACATTCTTTCCCAGTTTCAAATAAAAACTAATTTTAGCTGAAGAGAAAAGTATTTTGTAATAGAACCTTTTTCCCTCTATCAGTTATAATCTTGGATTCTAATTTAAACCCCCTAATTTTTCAAGTTGTATAATTATACTCTTTTGCTCTATCTCCTCCTCTATGTGTCTTGCAGTAAACCTTGATGTATCATAATAATTAAAAACAAAAAAGGAGGATTCAATTTGCAGTTATTTCTTCTGTATTATTCCCTTAATTTTTTCTACATCCATTCCTGTTCCTCACTGCTTACAGGAGGGATGTCTACTTCTACTATACATTCCTGAAATGTCATTTAGAACCTCCTTAACAATGTCTTCTTTGAAAACAGACTTGTAAGAATAAATGAAGACTCTGGCTGCTTTTTTTTTGGGAGAAATGCAAAATTTATTCCTAAATTTAAAACAGGCAATTTTACTGAAAGGAAAAAAAAATGGTAGCAGAAAGAATAACAGGAAATTTGGGGTAGAGTCTTCAAAAATGGCATATAGAAATACTTTTCTTAGTGCCAGCAGCCAGTACACGTAATTACATTGATGTTGGTCTAATAGATGTGTTGTTCTCATTGCTGAGTGCTCTGACAGAGCATAGCTGACCCTTGGATTAATAGCAGATTCTCATCACCGTGATGAATGCATAATAAGTGAGCTGACAGAATGTCACGTGTTTTCACAATTCTCATGTTCTGCAGTAATCACTCTGGAAATGTTCTTTCTTCTAAATAAAAGCTCCTTGTTCTAAAGTAAGAAAACTGAATGACAAAATGTGTATTTTACTGTGAACCTTCTGATTTGAATATTTTTTTCCTTGATTATATTCATAATATTTTTCTGCATATTTTTGAGGGCTGCTTATCTCTGATAAATATAAATCTAGAATTTTAAAAAGTGTTTATTCATAATAACTATTTGGTAAATTTTGTACATGGGGTAAAAAATGTGAGAAGAGATCTGTATTAAACAGTCTGGGATCTTTTCCAACACATTTCATGCTGCAGCCCCACACACAGCCATTCAACCATTACATCATGGGTAAGAAATTAGAATATTTCAAATCTGTTGAACACTGTGAGTGTTTTACTGTTGATTAGATTAAATACTAAAATGCAGGTGTTTTTTTATGTCGAAAAAAAAATCCAGTACTTACTGGTCATCAAATTCTGTCACCTGTGCAAGTTTCTCGTCTAGTGAATAAAAAAACCCACCTCAGTAGTACATGGCCTGTTAATATGCAGAGCCATCATGATTATGCTGTTCTGTTTACAAGAGAATACTGCTTTTATTTTTTTTCTCCTTTTTTTTTATTTTTAAGAAAACCATGTTTTAAATATCTTGGGTAGGCAGCTTTTTAATTAGAGGACTCCCATACTACACAAAGAAAGAAAATGTGTTTCTAGTAGCAACAGTGATTGTGTGGAATGCATTAAAGGAATAAGATGAGTAAACCAGCATACATTTTTCACAGTCAATTCACAAAACTATCAGTAAAGAAGCAACCTCTCCAAATATCATTGATAAAAACATAAATCTCTAAGAAAACATTCCACAGATAAACTTGCTCATTTAGGTTTCAGTTTTTACACAGACAGTCTGGCAGTGCTGACCTAATGGTCAGCAGTATGACAAAAGAAAGCTCCCTTCTTTTCTGGTATTTTGGGATGTTAAGATAATTATTCACAGTCTAATGCACAGAAATAATTCTAAATGTAGTAGTTTTGGTCTCCACAATAATATCAACTTCTTTTGAAAGAAAATTCTTTAGTCATAAATCTAAGACCAAAGAGGACAGAAGAATAATTATAAAATGGATTCTGGGAGGAAAACAAGTTTCCACATCCTGCAGTAGGAAATATGTGACTATGTTGGAAAATCATTGAATGAAAAAATGGTGACCACAAAAGGTACATTAACTTAAAAGGAACCTTTAATTCTGCTGCACATAATAGCTTGTTTTGCCCACATCCAGATTCAGATACTTTTTGTCTGCTTTCTCAGTACCTTGACATGCATTTTCATCCTCACAGAAAGCAAGTACTGTTTCTGAACCTGTGTCTGTAGCTGACCACTCAGCTGTCCTTCAGGACAAGAATGCATAAAGTTGAGCAGTACAGAAGATTCAGTCGGTCAAAGTGCTCTCAGTGTCAGTGTTGGTTTTAGGGGATTCTGGTTTTAGACACCTTCCAGCTGCTTGCTTTCTCTCAATAGCTGACTCCAAGTGATTTCTGCTTTGGAAAAAGGATTTTGGAGAGCTCATTTGTCAATTTTCTTAATTTCTTTCTGAAATTGACTCTTTGAGATGGGTAACAAGTAGTTCTGCATTAAAAAAAAAATAAAAAATGAGAGAGAGAGAGAGAGGGAGAGAGAGAGGCAAGAAAACTTTTATAAGACCATAAATTTAAAAACTATTGAAATATTCTGTAAGGACTCAAACACTATGAATAAGCTTGGATACACTTTTCAGTAGCATTACTTGAGGTGTTATAAAAGCACATAAATGGATCAATATTCTAATTAATTCAAGGTGTGTAACAATAATTTTTATTGATATGATATTTATACATCTGAAAAATGCTGCTCCATGTAATTGGGATAAGTATTTCAAAAGGAAAATGCTATTATTAATTATTTCACCCAAGACCTAAAAAAAATACATATACTGAAGTGCAGAGTTATCATATCAAGTAATACTCCCAAATATTATTTGGGGTGAAAGAAGTTAATACACTGTGTAAAGAAAAGAACATTTTTTGATTGCTTTAGACATTCTTACCAAATGGTACAGAAATCCAAATCACTTTTCTATAACTCATGTCAGTGCTCAAATAGTACAACAGCAAATAAAGTTCATGCTTCATTTCTGATAACATTCAGAGACACTTGCAATAGATTTACTACCCTTGCACTAGTTTGGTCATCAGTGTTCCACTACAGGCCACAGTTGAAATTGTTTCCATTTTTGCTGAATCAATGGAGAAGATATTAAATCATATACTTTAATTTCTCACAGTACTTGGACCCCATAGGATTTAGAAATTGCTTTCAGCTTCTACATTGACTCCAAACAATGCATTTAACATTCATTATTTTAGTGACTTTATTTTGTACGTGATCTGTACCACCATGCTCCTGCCACTTAGGGATTTATCTTTTCCATTTTTAAGAAAAACTTGAAGTAGCTATTAATATTCCAAGAGGACTGAGATTTAAACCCAGGAGCTTGCTGTTAGCAAGTTGTGCCTTGAGGAAAAAAATGAATATGCAAGTTGGGCTGTTCAATTATTTCACTCTTGAAAGAACAGTGATTCACTTGAGCTTTTGGGAGTAGATTGTGTGGGAGGGGATTCTAGCTCCATGTCTAAATATGTACTTTGCTTTGCTCCTAGGAAAAAGAACACAATGTGCGATGAAAAAATTAGAATAATTGATCTCGTGGAGGTCTTTATGAATAAAATACCATTAAAATAATATTTATTTGCATAAATATACCAACCAAATGAATGCCTAACCCAGGGATTCTGCCATTGTACGAGACAGACAGACTATGATGTTCGTTGAGGTAGTTAATTTCCATTGTTCACCAAAGTCTACTGATCAGAAAAAAAAATATTTGCTGTTAAGCACGAGGTTTTGTTGGAACCTATGCATTGGACAGGGAAGGATTACGAGATTAGAACCAGAAGGGCAATAGAGAGAAAAACACTTAGCTGGTAGTTTGGGTGTGAACATCTGAAAGTCTTCACCTAGTGTATTTGGCACAACAGTTGGATACACTCATATAAACATTTTAAAACAGTCACTTTTGTCAGATACAGTTGCAGCCAGGGAAGAATATGAATACACTGACTGCCAAGGGGTAGGATGGACTAGGCCCATTTTCACAGCCTCTGAATAAAATTTTACTAAAAGCATAATGGTGACACATGTAATGTGTTTGCTTTTTGAATTTTGTTTAGATATTTTCCAAAAGGAGATGTGAAAGCAACAAAACTTGGAAAAAA
Source organism: Sitta europaea (assembly GCA_013400255.1). Lineage (NCBI taxonomy): Eukaryota > Metazoa > Chordata > Aves > Passeriformes > Sittidae > Sitta > Sitta europaea. Next base: position 358,084 of record VXBS01001144.1, on the reverse strand, counting down.
GAAAGAATTATTAGAAATAGAACGGAAATAATTATCAAAAATATCACTATTTTAAGGGTATTCTGATATTGAAAGGAAGAAAAAGTGTTTAAAAACGTAACCAGACTGAAAGTTAGAGATATATTACTTTAAGATTACATGAAAACGAGTTTTCTGAGCAGCTTTTCTAGCAGGATGCAGAGATACTCTTGTTTATATATGGACATGTGTGAACTTCATGAGCTTTCATTTACTCCCATAGCCTTTGTTTTGTAGTGTTCAGAATCCTCAGTTGAAATTAAATGTGTGAGTTATGGCAAAACAACAGAGAGAACAAGGTGTTAAAAATGTTTTGAGTTCTTGTTATGTATGATATGGCTGTTTGTGGCAGATATTTTCCAGTCTGTTTAAGGCAAGAATCTCCCTCCAGCTGACACTTGTCAGGGGATCACAGAGCAAACTTGTGAATTTGCTGCTTACGAATGACAATTGTGAAGATGTGCATATAATTTTAGTCTTCCTTGGACATGTAGATCATGGTAATTTTCAAAGGATGATAGAAGAGCAGATTAAATTTAACCATGGCAGTTCAAATTAAGCTAATTCAGTTCTTCTGAGACTGTCCTGTATGCAGTCCCAAGAGAGTCATCATTCAATTCTGCCCCTCAAGAGTTTCATTGCAAGGCTGGATGAACATCAAAATAGTTCTTGCAAGTGCCATCATAAGTGAGGGATGGGGTAGTCCAGATGAAGGACAAGTAAAAGCTGCAATGACAGACTGGAGAAGTTCTTTAGACTGCTCATGGAAAATTTAGAATCATAGAATAGGTTTGGCTGGAAGGGATCTTTAAAGGTGTTCTAATCCAACCCCCTTGCAACAAGCAGGGACATCTTCGACTAGATAAAGTTGCTTAGAGCCCTGTCTAACTTGACCTAAAATTTTTCTAGGGATAGGGCATTTGCCACCTCTCCAGACAATGTGTTCCAGTATTCTAGTATTTCTTTTAAATGATTATATTAAGGGCATTTATAAGATTTAACCTTTAAAAAAAAAAATAAATATGTATTTTGAATTTAATCTTTCTGGATGAAAAATATCAAAATTATTCATTCACTTTGAAAAGGTATGCCAAACTGAAGCATTTGAATACCTCCATCCCATAAGAGAGAGACCAAGGAACTTAAAAGCTGAAGCGATATGCTTAAGGTCATAACCAGAAGATAACAGAACAATGAAGAAGAGAGCAATTTTCCACAGCTCTTCAGTATGAAATCAGTTCCCTGTTCACTTCTAATGGTATCTCCTTACAGTACTAACTTTAACAAGTCCAACTTTTGATAATTTCAAGCTTCAGTTATGCCTATATATACATTAGGAGATTATAAATAGCCCATTTTCTGACAGAAAGATTTTGATGACATATATATATGATTTTAAACTGCTTTCATTCATCATAACAAAGATGAATCCTAAAACTGTGCTTCCATCATCCTTCCAAATGACAAGTCATTGTAATCAGGTTTCCCTCGCAAGATTTGCTCCTTTTTTTCAACCCTATGTGTGAGACTTCCATTGAAGCCTCAGGGAAAATCCTTAATATCATTGTTTCCTTTTGAAAATACAGATAAATTATTTGACTAGTTATTTTAATAGATTATATTTTCCATATATCTTTTCACTTTTTCAACACAAACAGCTGTTACACAACACAAAATAACACTGATATCTTATATTTTTAAAATGAAAAACAGTCACATTTATTACATTAATGAATTTGAAAATGTATGACCAAATAGTTGCTAATAGCTACTGTTTTCCTTGTGAGAAATAATATTTGGCCCTTCTACTGAAAGACTAAATCAGCATGAATTGACCAAAGTTGTTGTTTCTAAAGCAGTTATTTGTCTTCTTGACAGGGTCTAATGGATATATCACTTTTAGATTTCAGTCCACATTTTGTCATCCCATAAACACACACACAAATACACACACACACATATATATGTACGTATGTACAAATATATATGTGCAGAGAGAGAGAGAAAGGAATTATAAAGAGTAAAGAACAATAGTAAATAATTTTGAAAACCAGTCATACATCTACAATATAAAGTTTTTTGAGACTGGCATAGGTTTAATGAAAAATCTAACTATAACAGAATTGAAATTTAATATATTAAAGTGATCAAGAGTACATGCTCAGCATAACATAAAAAAAATTAGGCCTTGCCACAGTCCCTTGAAATCTGACTCATTTGCATTAGGACATCATTGTTGCTGTGTATCTATTTTTCCTCAAAGTCCCACTTAAATCTAGACTGCCAACATACTGGCTTGCATATTAGTTTAAATTACAGGAAGTGGGGGTTTTTTGACAGTGTTTTTTTTTCAATTCTTCTTAACTACCTGCAAACAAATTCAGTTATGAAATAAAAAAAACTCCCTGACTCCCTGACTCTCCTTCCTGGAGATTGGAAATTCTCAGGTCATGGGTCTTCCCTCCTGAGAGCCTGCCCTCAGAAGGCTTAATTTTGACCTCAGCAGGCTTAAATTTACTTAATTATAAAGAGTAAGAGGATATACTTTGATAGTAGGTAGCCATTTCAGACCACAGAGCTGCTTTCTGATTTTCTGTTATCCTTGTTGGTACTTAAAGTCTTTGGTTTCTGGGTACTTCCAGAGAGTCATATTTTTTGATGATCAAACAGGTTTGCTTGCAGAGTGTGGCTCCCTATGTGCCTGAGCACATCAAAACTATTCTGTTTGAGAGAGATGATTCACCATATTTCATTTACTGTAGCTACAGAAAAAGCTGGTGGAGTTCACAGGTTTATTCTAACAGCTGTGCTGATTAGACCTCGCTGCTATACCTTCTGATCGAGAAACAGGATCACTATTTGCAGTGGCATAAGCTGGAAAATGGAGCCTCGTATGCCCAGCCACATTCAGCACAATTATTATGGAACAATTTCCCCCTGTTCCTCACAGAAGACGTGAAATGCATGGGTGATCAGGGCGATGTACAATATCATCCAGACAAAGAGAAAAGGGGGTAATTTTTGAAGACACAAACATCAAACCCATGCTGTAAAAAGGCGTTTGTAAAGCAGTTCTGATCCTTAGTTATCATACATGGTTTCACCACATTGCACAGTCTGACTCTACTTCAGCCTTGCAGGTGAAATGGCAGTAAGAGAAGAATTGAAAGAATAATTGTCATAGTGCTCAAGTGCTAATCACTGGGATGACAAATTGTTACCAAACTTGCTGCATATCAAATATCGCTTTCCGAAGCAAGAAGCACTGACTTCTACATGAATGTTGATATAACATGTTAAAAAAAAAGACTCTGATATGAAGTTCATCCAGGTTCATGGAGTATATGAGTTGATGAAGTGTCTGAAAGAGTGGTATACAGCTTGGATTAAAATAACTAGCTTCAGTTGTCTACACTTTAGTTGTTTAGTGTGGGACCTATTCTGAAGATACAGTTAATATAGTCAAAAGTGTCTAGAAAGGAGCTTATGTGATCACCCAGGAGTATATTTCTGGTTGTCTAAATGGCTGTTTAAATTACACTAACCAAATCCCCACTGATTATAAATGAACCTAAAACTCATTATCAGGCACCTCAAGCTAAATGTCTTAATCCCAATTTGATTCCCACTCTGGGGATTTGGTTTCTTTACTTACGCAAGGACATCTCTATATGTAAGATATCTAAGAGATGGGACTCGTATTAAAGATAATAAAGGATGCATGGAAGACCTGTGTCCATCTGGATAGGCATTTGGAAGCCATGACACGGTACACAGGACATCTCAACAGACATTGCACTTATGATTAAGCACCAAAACCAAGCCCTGGCTTTCATGAGCTGAACACCACGAAGAAGCAATGGGATATCTAACAGACATACACATTTAATGCACAAGCAGCTGAAAATGAAAATAAGAACAACCAAAGTAAAAATAAAGTTCCAGTAATGGACCATGATAGAGTAGCATCTGACTAAAGCATTTCTTCTGTCAGACCATGCACTGGGCGGGCCTCTTATGCTTGGGGCATAATTTCCAGTTACAAGTTAATTCCTCACAATGAGTAGCCACATCCAAAAGTTAGAACATTAGAGGGTAACAGTGATTCAAATGCTGATCTGTTCAGACTCAGAGCAGAGATCTGAGTGTCACCATCCAAGTCACTCAGCTGAACTGCTACTTAACACCAACTGCTACTTCACCACTCTCCCCTGTGCTACTTGTAACCAAATCTGTAGTTGTAATAACTTTTAAATTGAATTCAAACGTCTTTCCCCCAAACCAGCCTACTGATACTTTTCTTAAATAAATTATCTTTCAAGAACTGAAAGACAAAAGAAAAATAATCTTTTCACAAAAGAGCTTCTAGACTTCAGCAAAGCTAGATTATGTGAAGGAACTGCCTGAGTGCTGGCAACAGAGCCTAAAGAACATCAGCTGTGCTGTTCAGAAGCTTTGCATCTTCAAAACTTTACTTTCAAACAGATGTGGATAAAAACATTTTTTCTGAAGATTATATAAGGGATATTTATAGCTAACCTGAAAATTAGGAAGAGAGATTGTCCTATATTTTTGTTTCTTGTACTGCTAAATTGATATCAAGTTTTTCTGTCTGTAGCCCAGAATGAATAGTCAGTGAACATTTATTTTGGTTTCTTTTAATCTTTACTTACCTAATGGAAGAACTTTTAATGTAATTAAGTTAAACAGCAATAAACAGTAAAGTTATTGTAGCTGCCTTGAAAGCAAGGTATTCAATATTTAAAAAGAAATTGTAACTACCAATAGCCTTGAGATCTACGAAATTTTTTTTCCCATTAAATAGTACACTTGTGAACACTTACATCATTATCCTTCAGTGAAGAAATGTTGTGCCAAATTACTCTGTGGAGAGTGTTTAGGATTCTTTGCATTAATTCCCTTTCTTGGTGCAGCAACATTTCCATGTGGCATGTATTATAATAACAGACAAAAAAGAAAAATAAGCTTTCTACCATTTAATGCATTTTAACTCTGTCACAAGCCAATTTAATCAATTTCTGAAATGGTAACTTGTGATCTTGAAGATTTAGATTAAAATCTTTATATTAAACCTTTATATTAAAATCTTATCTGTATTAAAATACCTTACACAAATGTTTGTATTATCCACTTACCTGATTTTTTTTAATATTTACTAATCACTGAATTTGGACACACATTTTCCTAAATTAAAGACTTAACCAAATCTATAGTAAAGTAGTTCAAGATAATGTCTTGAAAAATTCAGGTAGCTTTAAATTAAAGCTATTATGAGCTTTTATTTTAACTACTACTGCTAGCTTAAGTCTAGAAATTCAGCTGAAAATGCAATAATAATAAGAAGATATTTTTATTTTTTCCTCAGCTTGGCTGAGAGTCTCACTATTCTTCTGTGTACAACAAGATGCTACTTATCAGAGACACAAAAAGTATTCTCTTTCCGGTATTTTCCACTAAAGATTCCTTTGTTACAATCCATGCGAACACTTTTCCCAGTTCTATTTTACAGCACACATTTTTGTTATAGAATATTTTTTTAATATTTTGTTTAAAGAATGATTCAGCAGTTGTCTTCTTGACAGCAATTTAAAATCATGCTAGTGCAGAGAGTCTCCAGACTCTAGGGATAAAAATGTAAGAAAGGGAGCTTAGCATTTGTTGTGCAGGAATTGTATGATGAAAGATCTTGGATTCTTAAACTGAGTCTTTTCAAACACAATTTATGTAGTTAATTTTAAAATGTAAACCATACTCTCTCAAATAGATATGAAAGGGATTTGCTAGTTATTCTAAGGTTACAACTATAAAAGCAATTTAATAAATTTAACCTCTGCAGTTATTTTCGCTGGCTGTAAAAGAGTTGTAATTCTTTTGAAGAACTGGCAGTGAATGAGTCTTGAAAAGTAAGACTATTTTTGGAACAGCTGTGATACAAAGAAGCATTTGGTCTTGAGGATCCAGAGTCAAGCAGAGCATTATCCTGCTGAAGTCATTCTAGCCTGATGATCAAAGAACATCTAACTGCAAATGTTTGGTTGATCTCACAGTGCCCAATGAATTTCTGTCACACAATAACTGATATACTGAAATGAGATAAATAAAAAGGGTGTAATATTATGAAGATACAAGAATCATCATAAATCATTGATATGTTTCAGGGTGTAGCATGTGCAACTACCAATCTCGCATGTCTGCACAGGAAGTCAGGTGTAAAGACAAATCTGTGAGAGCAGGTGATGAAAAATTAAAGTCTTGAGGATTTCTGTGCAAATTCAAAATGCTGGAGGGGTGAGGGAATAGTATGTTATGAGCAATGCATAACAACTTACTGGGATTTAAATTCTTGAGAGAGAATGTCGAGTATTAAAAATGCTGAATGTAAATCCAATATTATGCAACTAAAACATTCTATTAAGTTCTTATGAGGTCTGTAAGACTGGAAGGGCTTTTGAACACTTGTTTGGGAAATTAAAATAAGTAAGCCTAAGGTAATAATATGACATTATATCTTGAAATAAACTGTATAGAATTTAAGCTAAGAGTAACACAGAGCGAATGTACCTCCGCATGTATAATGAGAACACCCTTTAATATTAGAAAGAGGTCTGTTTTCTTCTCTGTTGTTAAGAGAGACTAGAATCTGGAAAGCTTCATGCTATATTATAGCCTTTTTTTTCCCCTTAGAAGCAGTATAACAGTTCACCTTTAAATTATCAAAGGAAATATTTCTTGGACAGCCTTTTCTAATGAATTTAGGATACCAAACTGAGTTTAAAGATGCTCCTATATTAAATAAAACCTTTTAAAACATGTGTTTAAAACACTTTGTATTGTCTAAGAATTTAGCATATACATTTTGAAGACCAGGTTTTGTGTATGTGTCTGTCTGTATGTACAGAAGTGAGAATTAAACACTTGTGCTTGGCTGGTTTGAAGTGAAAGAAATAGTATTAGATGCACCCTAGGGCAAAATATATAGACATTATAAATTGACTGTGACGTTACGCCATACAATTTATTTCTTTTATGATAACTCTGATGGCTGTCAGAAGGCCATGATTTATCTGTGCTAACATCTGCTTTTGCTATTAATAGTAAACTTTAGAATTTAAACTAATAATAAATTAAAATTTAAACTTCTCAAGTTAACATTTCAGGTGTAAAACAGGAAAAAAATTGTCTTACCTTTCTAGATCATGGTTTTCAAGAAAATAAGAACAATCCTATCTACACACTATTATCATAATCAAATGATGGCTGGATTTGTTCCATCTCTTGGCTGAAAATGAGTTTGAACAACATAAACTATATTTATTTCACCTGATTCACTCTGCTGGAATCTAAGTTTCATGAACTCTCGTGCAGAGTCACCACTCAACAGCACCACCTTTATGGCACTCCATAGGTTTGGTTGTTTATTTTTATCTGTGTGTATGCATAAATTTTAAACATATTTGAATATTTTCCAGCTCTTTCAAATACATCTGATTTGAAGCCAGAATTGAAATCACAAATTGAATAAGAGGACACTCAAGAAAAGCAGTGAAGTAAATTTATATATAAGATCTACATACTATATATTTTGATTTTCTGCCTATCAAGAAGAAAAAAAGTTTTTGTTCTCCAGCATGTCTTAAAAATAAGGATTTGGTCAAGGGAGTGGTTTGGTTTAATTTTCTGTTTGGTCTTACTCTGTTACTGATTTACTCTTTTTTTGCAGTTTTGTCCAGAGTCAGTTTCTGTCTCAGATAATGAGACTACTGGAATATACTAAAACTGCCTATGTGTCTGAGTATATTCATATTGGATAAACCCAATGTACAAACAGAAAGACAGTGAGAATGGACTAAAATTTTTATAAAAGTCTAAAAACTAAAAATCTTCTGTCAAGAAAAGATCTAATTTCCTCTAGGGAAAATGAAGTCTAATATTCTGGTACATGCCAAAGCCACCTAAAATACCTTGTTTATGAACACCATTAAAATGTTTGCTTTAAAAATGTTTTTCTGTAGATGAAGTCAGTCTATTGTATGTCAGCAGCCCACAGAGTACAGTCCCACTTCTTTTGTTTCCACTCTCAATTGCATATCAAGCTTGCTGATCAGGCTACATTTGCACCGAGGCATTGTTCCATCTCCCATCTTACTGACTGTGGAGTTACATTCAGTACAGAAGTCACAGGAGAGTGGTAAACCACAAGAGTGTCAGGATACAGTCACAAGAAGAGATTGATGCCCACTCATGATGGACATGAGGCTTTTCATGAGGGGCTATCAGTCTCAGAGGGCAAAACTCTGGAAAAAAAACATTCCTGAGAATCATAATTCTACTTTAGGAGTTTGGCATTTAAAATGGAAATAAAATATCTGGTTATACTTTTCTCATGTACGCAAATTCCAAAACACAGGGGAATTTCAGATGGGAATAGACAATGGAAATTTTTGCTTTGTTCCAAAACTATGTTTTGTTACATAAAAAATAAATGTAAATGCAAAACCATCTATGAATGAAATTGTTTTAAATTTCTGAATATTTCTACTCAGAAAAGAACTCTTTTTTGTCAAAAAAATTATAATTTTTTTTTTCTCTATCAGGTCTTCTCAATACCAATATAAGTCATTATATTATGGGAATCCATTTTATCTAAGTATGCAACCAATTGCAGAAATTGAATCAGATGCCACTTGTAACAAGCCATAACTCAAAACAATTTTCTCCTAACATACAAACATTTCTGAGAATTCCAGAATATTTATGTTCCTCATCAGATAAACTCAACACTTTCATACAAGTATTAAAATGTGATTGTACCTCATAATTTCTTTCCCAACAGAGTAAGTCAAACAAATTCCAAAAGAAAAAACTTCAGACTAACCACTAGCTTTGTGAAGATAGTTCTCACATTGGTTAAGGGATGCTCCTGCATGGAGTCCTACACCATCCATCACCATTGTCCTGTAGGATATATTCTAGGATATATAGGATATATATCCTGAGCTATTCTCCTTTTTTTATTTCTCCTTTGTCAGGAAATTCTATCTGAGGCCTGAGAAATGAAATTTAAATGACATTTTTAAAATAATGACTGGTTGTTGGAGTGAAATGTTTCCGTTTTAGCAAATTCCTGTTTTGAAGAAAAGTTCCTATCCTATTTCTCCTTAGAACAATGTATTATATTATGTCATGTATCTCCAGAAACGAAGGCATGAAATGGTAGGTAAAATATCAAGTAGCTAATGCTTAGCATTTTGAGATTGTTAATTAGATGCCTTTCTGCTTTTTGTGTGATGAATATTTTGCCAATGGTTGCTAATTATTATAGCAATTAGGTTTAATAAGTCGAGAATTTCACAAGCTTAGGTCTTCTGGGTTGCACTTTAGCCAATAGGGAACGGGTGTTAATTAAGGACAAAGAAAAGAAGAATTAAAAAGATTTTATGGGTTTAAGGAAACAGCAATTAAACAAAGTGCTAGAGTGATTTGCATATTTTAATAAGTCAAGAACTCTTGGATGTTCAGGAAAAAAGTTACATTTTCATTAGTCAGTGTAATTTTTCCAAAAGATCTTTTTTCAAATTTTAGCACTTTGTCTCCAGGAATATAAGGTGAATGTCAGTTTTCAAGTCTTTATTATTAGTGCTTTAAAACTGGTTCTAGACCTCAAAATTGGCAGTATTGGTATAAATATGAACACTAATGGAGCGTGCTCTTATTTTTAGAGAACCAATGCATTGTCTTGGGTACTGTATTTCTAAAGAAGAGCTGCAAAGGCTGCCTCACCTGCAGAGGTGACCTGCTATATTCTGTAAAAAGCAGTTACATAAATATCAGGGGAAAAAACACCTTTTTTTATTTTCCTGGTGAAAACAACAGAAAAGATTTGTAGGGAAGGAAAATTGTCTCCTTCAATAGAGAAAGAGATCACTATACATAACAACAGTCAGTGACAGGACACTATCAAACCTGATAGACTCTGTCTTGGTTCTGGGTTTTTTAGGCAACAAATGATCAACCCACTTGTTGGTGTGAGGAAAATCCACATTGACTTATTTCTAATTGAATAGGAATAGCTCTGAATAGACTACAAAGTGCAGTGATGTGGACAAAGAGTAGTTTTATTTAGAACTCAACCTCGTTGCTCCATTAAGCAGTGCGTTACACCTGAGCATTTCAATTGTTTAAGATCTTACAGCTTAGGAAAGAAAGCACGTTGTAAGAAAAACTCAAATAGTATATTCTACTTATATTATTTGTTCAAAACAAACTTTTCATCATTGAAATATTAAGAAGTGGATGATGATCTGACTGCAATTCCTGCTAGGAGCACCAGTTTCTTAATGATGACGCCATTGTGTTGTAAGTTAACTTTCACAGTACTAAATTTACATGAGCCACAAGGGGTGTAGACTGTTGATTTATTCATCAGCTAGTGAGAAATTGACGTGAGGAGTTGATCATTAGTGTCACAAGAACAATAGATCTATTGAAACTCACTGAAGATCAAATGTCAAATTGCTGAAAATATCACACAGATGCCAGATTGGCAAGTAGGACAGTGCTTCTGCAGAGCTCAAAATGAGCACTTTTTCTTTTTTTTTTTGCTGAGGGTGGGAGGAGGTTTATCATGTTACTTAATGAAGAGGTAAGCAGGAAATGAGAAGTAAGAGATAAGGAAAGTGAGAAAGTAGATTTGAAGGGGTTTTCTTGTCTATGGATCAGGCAAAAACTTCATAGAATCATAGAATCATTAAGGCTGGAAAAGACCTCCAAGACCATTGAGTCCAACCTTTGATCAGACACCACCTTATCAACTAAACCAGAGCACTACATATGCATGTCCAGTCATTTCTTGAACACTTCCAGGGCTAGTGACCTCACTCACCCACTTCCCCTGGGAAGTCCATTCCAATGCTTGACAAACTTTCCTGTGAAGAAATTCTTCCTGATGCCCAACCTGAACCTCCCCTGGCACACCTTAATGTCATTTCTTGTCCTGTCATTAATTGCCTGGGAGAAGATTCCAACCCTCACCTTGTTGCAGCCTTCNATATTTTATATATATATAATTATATTGTTATATAATTATAGTCTGCTTATTGAGCAGGAGAGGAAGAACATCTGCCTGTACTCCCCACAATCCCAGTGTCATTTCTACTACCAAAATTAAATAGAAATGTAATTGTATGTGTGTTGTAAGCATAATAACAGAAGAATCCTAATTTTCAGTAATAACACAGGCAACAAACGCCTCACCTTCTATTGTTTAAATTGCCACTTTCATGGAACAGACTTTCATATAAAGTTCTAATATAACAGCACAAAAAGAATAAGCATGACCAAAATAGCACTACACTTAAAAGTTCATTGATTGATAGAAATAATAACAACACAAACCCACTGGTTTTTAACATAGCCTTAACCATCTGCTGCTGCAGCTACTACATCTTTCTTTTGTGGGGATTGGGCACCAGCAAACATAATAAAACATTTGTTCCATTTAGAAATAGGCAGTTACAGTGATGTTGACATAAGCATAGTAATAATAATAAAACTACCTTCCATCTCTCCAGCTGCTTTTTAGCTACCAACAAAGTAATTTCTAAGCATGTATTATCATTTCAAAGGTGATAGTCAAAAATCCAGACTCATCTAGTGCTCTTAATTCCTGAATCCCACTAATTATAAATAATGTTGTATAAATAATCATTTACATATAAATGATCACATTTCTGAGGCTGTGAGTGAAAATATCTTCTTCTGACCTAACTAATAATCTGGAAGATGCTTAATCAAAGAACAGCATAAAAGAAATACCACAGCTCCTTACACAATAGAAATGGTGTGCACAATAAATGTCCTGCCTAATCAGATAAAATTAGATTTATAAATAGAGTTTATGGAAAGAAATCCTCTTCTTCATCTTCACTGAAACCTTTTCATTACAGAAAATAAAAATTATCTCCTTTAAGACCATTTTATAATACCTGATTTCAAGTTTCATTGAATATTGCTTTGATTTTGCATTTCCCTTTCATAGACATTCTGTGAATAGTTCATTATTCCCTCCTGGAACCAAGAATTTGAACACCAGTTCCCCAAACTGAGAGAAGTCTTCTGTCATCTAATCTCACTACTCCTTTTCCCTAGAAGTGCTCCCATCTCCTGACAGATGAAGCCACTGGTAGAATTGGTTGGTGGCTTGTGGGTTATGTCTGTACTCAACATAACAGTGGAGCATACTTTGGTTGGTGTGACACTTTGACTGAAAAAGAGAAATGACAAAACTTTCTTTGAGAATTATCCAAATTGTAAATCACCCAAGACATCCTGGACCAGGCTGACAACCTGTTTAGATGAAATGACTGTTGAAATAAAAATAAATGTAAAAGTAAGATTACAACAGGAGAGCTGTGGAGCTCTTTGAAAGGGTGGCTTTGAAAAGCTATCAGGTCTTACTGTTAAATAGTTCCATATATATTGCATTTGTAATAATATTGCACTTATGTAAACACTAAATTATTTGTCTGTTATCTCATAAGAAACCAGTAAAATCAGAGTAATTTTGTATTGATGGTAAGATCACTGGAAAGCTACACCCATACTGTGAATATGACTAGAGAAATGCTCTTAGTTAAGTATGAGGGATACACTTCAGCAAAATGTACAGATCAGCATTCATTCTGATCCACCCAAACATGATTCTGCAATATACCTGGAGCACATCTATCTAAATATGTCTAGCTTGTGTTTGATAACACAATGGCAAATTCTATCTGTGTGATGAATAAATGCCTGTCACACAATGTTTGAAAGATTATTTTGCAATTGTTCCTGATATTGAGTAGGCAGAAAATGATTATCACTGGCAGAGTTGCTAAGTCTACTAAAATTATTAGACAATAGTAAATGAGCTCATGACTTCAGGCTGAAGACTTCATGGTTATGACTACTTCCTGCTTGATACTACACATTATTGGAGAAATGACCTTTAACGACCTATGATAAAAATGTCAAATGTCATGTTTCTCCTATTCTGCAGTGAACAGTCCATGCCTAATTAATGTCCTAAATTTCAAGGCAGGAGCTCAAAAGAGCACTTATGGGTGGAAATATAACGAGGGACACAGAAGACCTCTTGATAACCCTTGATAGAAAGGTCAAATGCAGGAACTGTGACCTTTGTGTAGTGGTTCATAGTGAATGAGATTTTTGCTGTGTAAGGAATATCTCTGTAAGAAAATTACATTAGTTCCCTTAGTGATTTACAGGTCTTCCAAATATGAGTGTGTAGTTGTTGTCAAGAAAGACAATCTATTTCCACTCTTACTATACTTTTAATTTTTTAAAATCTAAAAGTTCCTTTGTTCATCTGTCTTTCTGACAAAAGCCTTGTGGTCATGCTCTGATATTAAAGGCAGACTTTAAGAGATGGAGGTTGTGTTTAAAAGATGACAAAATTTAGGCTCCTTTTCCAAGAATAGGAACATAGTCATAAACTTTCAAATAATATATTATTCAAATTTTACTAATCTGAGAAATGCATCTGATGAAGGAGGTGGAGCTGCTAAAACAATAACATGAATATATAACTACAAGGAACAGTTCCAGAGCACAGGAAATGTTTCACTGCTGTTGTTTTAAAACTGTGCATTCAAAAAACTCAACTGGACTGCTCATCTTTTTCGTTAAATGACATTTGACACAAAAAATTGGCAGGAATCTGTATTTCAAGAATGACAGCGCAAATAAAAGTCTTTAGAAAACCTGAAGTTAGGCAGAGGAAGGTAGAAAAGGCACCTTTCTTTTGTCCATTAAGAAAGCAAATTTTCACAGTGCATATATCAAGGTTCAGCTGTTAAATTTTTCCTCTGAGCTCCCCATCCTTGACATCCAGAGCATGTGATCCTGACAGGATAGAACTGAAAAATTTATTTGTATCTCTAAATTACAAGCATGACACCTAGGAAAACCTTGTGCGCCCCAAAGTCCCCCAGATCATTTATTTCAATATCAGTCCATCAAATTTATAATCTACAGCATTCGTGTTTAGCTCATTTCCTTCTTGAAAACCTTCATGAAATCTGAAGTACCAAAGTCAGACTGTTTATTTTGTATTTTGTTTTCAGAAACAATGTCATATATATGGCTTGGCATTTCATTGACCAAATAAATGTACGCCATCATCAGTGACAAAGGTCCCTTAAGAAGAGACATCGATTAAGTATCTGATGACTACAACTACAGGGGTAAAAGAGAAGGTAAATAAAAGAAATTAACTTTATAGAAGTAGAATAGATCCATAATATGTATATGACAACACTGCAATATTGTTATAACAATAGAAAGTTAAAAATTTATCTAATCAAATCAAAAGATAAAGCTTAAAAGAGAACAAGTGTGTTGGGGGTACCACTGGGTTTCCAGTGATCTCTTAAAAAAACATAATTTTTTTTTTGTTTCTAAGGAGCCCAACAGCATCACAAGCCAATATATATAATGGAGATAAAAGACTGATCTTCCACTACTAAAATAGAGCAACTGTGCTGAGAAACTTTGGAGAGTTGTGTACAAAGCAATGCTAAGATAAGGGTTTGTTCAGGAAGAATTGCAATAATAACTTGAGATAGAAAAAAATTAAATAAATGATCATTTATTGTTCAGATTCATATTCTGTCATTAACATGTTACTTTAAGCCAGAAACTTTCTGAGGACATTTTATTTTTCCAGTAATAAGTGTCAGACTAGGAGACTATTTTTGCACTAATTATCAGTTTTGAAAGGCTTTTCCAGCAACATGACTGTCACTGTCCTGGGACATTTCCCCAGTGCTGTTACAGATGCAAAACTATCTCAAAACCAGGCTTGACTGGTTTCTTCTGTTTGTTTTTACTTTCTTTAGAAATAGTTCATCAATCTATTGGCAGTCAGTGCCACTGGTATGCAAAGTCTGGTGCTCTAGAACAGTGGTAAGGTTGTTTATCACTGTGTCTTGACTATAGTCTTTTTTTTACAACCATTTTTTTCCATCACACTTTAGATTGGAGCTCCAGAGTATGCTTAGTGTTCAGTTCAGTGAAATACAGAAGACTTTTCTTCTTCTTGCCTAGAAACCATCAGGATGAAACCCATGACCAACACTTGCTTTTTCAGAACTAGAGGATCAGAAGTGTTGCTAGACAGTAAACCAGTAAGAAAATATTGTTTCCAGGGAAATAGAACTTTTTGAGAATATTGGAAACTGCATTTAATTGAAAGAAACCACAAGATGTGCAGATAAGAGCAACAATTAAAAGGAAAAGGGAAATTAATGTCTTATTTTAAAAATGCAAGATTATGTAAAAGCATCTTCAAATGTTTTTTAATTATTGAAATGTAATATTTGGTGCTATCTGATTTCTGTAGGAATACGTGGTTTTTGAGCTTTGGAGAGATATTCCTTGTGTTTGGCATGTCTACTGTTTACTGCATATAGAGATAATGAATTACTTGTGAATATATATGACCAGCTGATGGGCTCTGTACTATCCCTGGCTGTCCTCTCCAAATAGATCCTTTCACCTCAGAACACATCCTGCACAACCAGCACTGCTTAAACTGCTATTAACCTTCAGGGACTTGAAACAAAACTTTTATGCAAGGGGAAAGTTGGGTCAGGGTGTTCCTCTCTAAGACACCAGGTTTTCACATGCTTTCTCTATCATCTGTGCCCAAATTTGTGTCTGCATATATGGGTAGGGAGAAAGAAAGCAGGGACAACATAAAGGTACTTTATCTTTGACATTTCTCTGCATATGCACCTAAATTTTCCATGCTACTGTTTATTTCAAAGTGGCACATCTGTCAAGGTCAGCTTTTGCCACATACACAGTTTTGGTGCAGCTGGTTCCTTGGACTGCCTGGCAGCTTGTGTGTCTCAGTTTGCTGATGGAGGACAAGGACCTTTGCAGTATGGCAAAAGCGGGACACAGAAATAAGATGGTTAATTTCTGCTGTCATGTGCAGCACTCTCCAGTTTCTTATATAAGCACAAGACAATTCTGCTTTACTGACATTTGCTGCTTCTGTCTCAACCCTAACTGCAAGATCCCAAGTGGTGTGAAATGCCTAGTATATAAAATAGAATGCTTATGAAAGTATAGAGAAGTTCTAGTAAACATATTGGATTATAAAAAGATGGTTGTTAAAGGATGGTTAATTTTCAATTCTAAAATAGCTGATTGCTCATAAGAATCAGTGAAACAGGTAG
Source organism: Sitta europaea (assembly GCA_013400255.1). Classification (NCBI taxonomy): domain Eukaryota; kingdom Metazoa; phylum Chordata; class Aves; order Passeriformes; family Sittidae; genus Sitta; species Sitta europaea. Next base: position 341,798 of record VXBS01001144.1, on the reverse strand, counting down.
AATTGCCTGTCACTAAGAGTGCTGAGGGGTTTCACTTAAGAGGGTGTTTCTGTGTGCATCTGTATTGTTCTGTCAGTTTGGAGCTCCAAATTCCCTCATCTCAGAAGCTAGATTGATTTCAGTTCTTTGACTCTGGGTGAAAGCAAAACAAGCACTTGTTTGCCAGCCAGGAAACCTAGACCTGAGAATGGACTGTGTCACGTTTCATTCCCCTGGCCACACTAAAAATAATGGTCACAGTGACTCAAGTTAGACTTTGGTTTGAGATTCTACACTTGAGATAAGCAAAGTCAAGAGAAATGAGAATCCCTAGAGTCCATGTGAGTTGTCCACACAGCTGCAAGGACCCTCCCTAACAGAAACCCAGGAGTAAGCCTCACATGTTTAATTACATATTTATGTGTCGTGTGAATGTTGATAGAAGAAGAGCCACCAAAATAATACAATGTAAATGATCAATGTAAATACAATGCTAATGATCAATGTTTTGCAATAATACATGATGACATCAGAGATTAATATTTTTGCAGGTTTAAATTCTTAATTCATGCAGCTCAAGCCTGCTTCCCTGCTTTTAACAGGATTCATGACAGCTAATTGCATTTACATTTTTTAAAAATTTATTTATATTAGACATAAAACACCTGAATGTGCTGTGTTCAGTACGCATTAAAACCCCTGAGAATTTGACTTTAATAGTGTTTAATTTCTCTGACCTCAGGAAGAGGCTGTAGAGAATTTTCACAATCATTCATCCTAATCATAATTCATTTCTATCTTTTAAGAATTATGAAATCAGATTATTGTTTTATATACTCTTTTTTGCATCAGGTTGTCTTTTTGGGTTTTGTTTTTTTAACTGCAGTAAAAATCTGATTCCTATCTTAGAATCACAGATTCATATAATAGCCTCAGTTGGAGGGGACACATCAGGATCATCAAGTTCAGGTTCTGGCCCTGGACAGAACACCCCAAGAGTCACACCAAGTCCCCAAGAGTATTGTCCAAATGCTCCTTGAACTCTGTCAGGCTTGGTGCTTCCTAGGGAACCTGTTCCAGGGCTCAGCCACCCTCTCTGGCTTAAAAGCTTTTCCCTGATTTTGGCAGACAAATCTAGAAAATTTTAAAATTGCAGCTTTATGTGTGTAAAGAAGTTACTGCCAATAACACACAATTCCCCTGTTCTATTCCTATAATTGTTGTTTTTTTTTTCATTAAAGAAGGTCATCTTTTCATGAGCTAAATAATCTAATGAACAAAATTCCTTTTATTTATATATGACTCATTTACATTTTAAGCTGTCTGGTTAAGACATATCTTTACAAATATAATATCAAATTTTCTGTGTATGAAATGTATAAAACTAATAATTAAAAAGAGGAAATTTTATTTTTCTGAAAGTTAAGTATCACACAAAAACAAGAAAACTTTCAGCTTTCCCTTAAATGACTAACAAATGTATGCATTTTGATATTTAGCTTTTTTTATTGTTGTAGCTGTTGCTTACTCTGGATGGGAAAGAAATAATTCTTTGTTAGAATTCAGATCTAAAGTTTATAAAACCCACAATTCTGAAAAAACAAAGCAAAAGGGTGTTTTACAGGAGTTGTCTTACACAGAAGACTCTAAACCCTAGTTTTGGTTGGGCTGAGTTGATTTTTTTAGGAGCTTGTTGTTTCCTTGGGTTTTAGCTTTATTTCATTTTGGAGGAAAATGCAGTACTGCTTTGTGGATAACCAAATAAACAGTGTTGTCTGTTCATGCAGATTAAGATATTTTAGGTTAAAAAAATGGATTGTTAAAAAAATTTATTCTGTCAAGAAATCCTGAACAATCAATTAATTATAATTTTTAGAGAACAGTGTCATATAATATCCTGAATTGCTGAACCACGTCTTGATATTTCTTTCCTTTATAAAGAGGATTTCAAGTGTGATTCTTTTCCTGCTTTGTCAATATAATGAAGGTTATTCCTTTTCTCTCACTGGAATTGTCAGCAGCTGTGACTATCTGGCAAGTTCAATGGACACTAGTGATCAGACATGCAGATGTGATTACACTGAAAGGGGATGGAAGGAAACAAGAGAGCTACAGCTCCATCAATAGCACCCAAGTGTGTCACACACACTCACCATCACGTGGCAGCTGTTGCCATTGTTTAAAAAATAAATCTGTATACCTTGTTTTCTTCTTGACCTAGATTTTGGAAATAATTTTATAGAAATAATATTTTTTAACAACAGATGATGCCTTGGAAAATCTAGACATTTGAAACTACAAGAAAAAGAAAACATTTTATTTCTGATTGAGTATTTCTATTAGTTTCCTTTCTAATTCCTTTCTTTATTGGATTTTGTTTTGCAAAGTTCTTTGTATGTTCTTAGGTTTGCTGAAATACAAAATTCAAAAAAATACTGAAATCTCAACACATGTCCATGTTTGCAAAGCTTTCCTCTTTTGGAGCCACACCCTTAGTGTCATCTCTTTAATTTTGGCATTTGCACCTGCCCTGGTATATAGTTATGAAATATTTGTGAATCAGAAAACTTTTCTGCAAGCAACAATGTGATGTGGACCTGCATTACAATGCATAACAAATCTGCAAGAGGCTGCAGTACTTAAAAGCTCACAGAAATCATAATGAAATCAGGTATATAAAACCTATATATAGCCCACCAGTACAGTAGTTTCTAAATAATACAACACAAGATATATCCTGTGGCTGAGATAGAGAATAACTGATGATGGATAGCCTGTGAATGTTGGCTTAGTATTGCTATTACTGGGTTGTTGCATTATGCTATCATCAAAAGATGACATTTCATTAATGACATTAAACAAGCAATAAAACTATTTTCTTTAATAATGACAAAAATATTTAAATAAGTTTGGAGCTTTTTTTTATCCTATTATGTTGTATTGTATTTCACATTTATTTAATATTTTAAATTAATATACCTTAAAAGATGTGGTTGTCTCAAAAAAGTCGTGTTACAATAGAATCAACTTTCAATATTCATTATTAATCTTATTGCAGTTTCTTTGGTAATTAAGAAGCTCCCACTGCCGGTAAACACAGCCAAGATTATTATTTTAGTTGCAATAACTGCTATTATAAAATATTTTATGGAAAACTTAGAACTATAATATTAGTAATTTAGCTGCTAACTGAGTTAAACTGCTGCAATCAATCAGAATTAATGTGCCAAAATGTTCCTTATTGATAGCAAAAAAAAAGCCTTTCTAGACCATAGTGAATTTAAGAGTCTTTAGCTTTGGCACAGTGAGGCTGGACAGAAATCTGGTTGTCTTTTGACAAAGCTGGGCTGTTGATATCTTGCATGATGATTAATTCTGTGGGAATAGACATGAGGTAAATACCCATGCTAGTGAATTGTGCATCATTATTTTGGAAATATATATATATTGTTTGTGATTAAGCATTTGGACAACATCTAAAATCAATTAACATTTTCATTAAAATTTTGACTCCAACAAAACATGTGAAAGTGAGCAAATTTTTGTGTACTGCTGATTTTCAGCTGGACCACCAATGGCTGGCTGTTCTTCAATTCTAAACTTTATCTTGCTAAATAAGTTCTTGATTATTCTTACTTGCTAATAAGTTTTCTTATTATTCTTGGAATAATATTCATTGCTTTACAAAGGCACTTGAAACTTTTTTATCCTCCAGAGAACAATAAGTAACTTTAGCAGTCTTCTTGCTCTGAAAGCATGCCCTCTTGCTTATCACAAATGTAAAAGAAAAAGTATTTGGACTGCTGTGGGCAGGCAAAAAGAGGAAAAAGAATTAATCTGATCCTCATATTCTAATTATGGGAGAGAATTCTGATGGTTGTATTCTATGGTTTCATTACAATTTAGCAGTTTGGAAAGAAAATAACTATATTTAACCTGAGTAAAACTTTCACATGAATCTTCAGGAAGGCAACTTTTGCCCTTGGACAGTTTTAACACTATTTCATAAAGACTGAAGAAGCATTGCTCTGCTTTTTTATAATCCTTTAATTGTCAGTTTTCCTAATGTTGCTGTTATCCTATCCTGTTTTAATATCTCTAAGGTTTTTTTTTTTAAGTACATGTATTTGATTTAAACAGTCTTCTTCTGCCAAGAATACACCTGCCACCTAAGTGAAGTTTTCTGACCCCGGTTTACATTTAGCTAACTTTTGGGTGGTATTGTCCTTTGCCGGAGATTAGACCGTACAAATCATTTTATCTCACAGAGATAAAACATTGTATTTGCTCTGTTAATAGTTCAGAGACCATCACCCCACCCTTTTCAGAAAAGCCTCTGTTTAATACCATGTTCCATTAAACTCTGACATCTACAGTTGATTTCTTTAATAAAATGAGTAGTAGATTCAGGGGAAGGAATACCAATCTAACTCTTCAAATGGCCTTGGTATTTTTTGCATTATGTCCTCTGACATGAGTGTCTAGAATAGGCCTTATTTGAATGACACTGGAAGTTGTTTTGTCCCATCTACTTTCTATCTGCTGATGGAGCATGCTCAGTCAGCACAGAGAATGCCATTGTAAAATGCCTTCTTCTCATGGATTTCAGTGGCTGGACTGGCAGCTGCACACTAAAGCAGACTGAGCACCTGAATGACCACAAAGGGGGTATCCCATGTGCAGCACATTATACAGATCTAATCCAAGCACTGCATAAAGAATCTGGTAACCCTGTCAAAAAAATAAATTGCTGTAACCTCTCTTAAAATACCACGTGTGCTGTGGGAAAATCAATTTAATACAATGTAGCTGTAGCTTATTAACTCTTCCATATTCCAAGAAGTGATTATCTTTATGAGGTTTAAATGGATGTGCTACAGAGTTGCATTGAATAAAGTTCATAGATCATTTGGGTTTCAGAACAAGTGCAGACAACTCAAAAGTGTTTGAAGATGTCGTTAGATCATGCAGAAAGAAAATTAGCAAGGCAAAAGTCAATTAGAACCTAACCTGGCCATTCTGTAAAGGATAATAAAAAATATTTCTATAAATACATTAACGGTAAAAGGAGGGCCAAGGAAAATGTACATTCTTTATTGGACAGGGATGGGACTATAATTACTGAAGAGGAAGAGGAGGCTGAGGCATTTAACATCTTCTTTGCCTCAGTTGTCAACAGTAACATAGGTTGTCCTCGTGACAATGTGCCTCCTGAGCTGGTAGGCAGGGACAGGGAGCAGAGGGAGCTGTTAGTGACCTGCTGAGCCACTTAGATGCTCACAAATCTGTGGGTCCCACAGTGATGAGGGATTAGGCAGAAGAGATCACCAAGACACTGTCCATCATTTGTCATCACTCCTGGCTTCCTGGGGAGACCCCAGGAAGATGCCAGTGTAATGCCCATCCACAGGAAGGGCCGGAAGCAGAATCCAGGAAACACCATGTCTCCCCTGTCTATCTTTAACTGATAAAAGGTCAACACATGGCAAATTCTACCTCCTGTTTAATTATACCACTAGGAGAGAAGTGACAGTGTAAGTGGCATTTATTTAGACTGGCTCTGCAGATGTTCTGTGGTTTTGTTTCTATGTGAACCAAAAATATGGAGATAACACCAAGAAGACCACAACTCACAGATGAAGTGTAAAGAGTAGATTTATTTTATTATCTCCCTGGCTCGAAGATTACAGAAAAAACAAAAGGAAGCAAGTACCCTTCTAAGCTCATTGTAGCAGGAGCAAAATAGCAAAGCCTGAATCCTGTGTTAAATATAAAAAGGGGCCTGGAGCACACACAAGTCTTCACCAGGTTGTGTTTTACAATCTAAACTTCTTATCTCTCTTCCCCCTTTAAAAGGAAGCCTCAAGCCTGTGTGAGGAATGTTTTTAAATTTTTCAAAACATTCTGTTATCTGGTGAGAGAGCTTCATTTCTTTAGTAGACAGAAAACAACCCAAAGCAAACACAAATACATGAATTCTCTCACACTGAGTATTTTCTAACATCTCTTGGGTGCAAGGTTGGTCTCTGAGCAAAATCAATTCTAAAGCCAGCTTATTTTTCTCTCTCCTCACCAGTCTTCCTTTTTTTTTTTTATTTCTTCACCACTTATTTTTATAATCTGTGACACTACAAAGGCCAAAAATAAGTTACAATAGAAAAGTTAATGGAAAATTTAGTTTCCCATGGGTACATTACAGTGCCAATGAGCCAAAGTGCATCTGTGCATTTCCACAGAAGGACTGGTAACTGAACATTTTGTTCTTTGTTGAATATGTATATGCTTAACCATAAAGAATGAACTAATGTTCCAGACTCAATCTTAGGATCCTTAAGAGCCCCAAAAGAATACCCTTGATTTTTAGCCAACTCCTGGTTGAAAGTGAGTGGTGCTTTTCACCTTAAGTAAAATGTCAGTAAAGCACTCGGAGTTACACAAAAGGATGAGTTCTGAAGACATGCAGGTTGTAACTTCATTCTTCCTGTGCCTTGAAAAGTGGTCTATAAAATCTTCTTTCAAATATATTTCTGTTTAAAAAAACATCTAGGGAGGAATATTGTATAAAATTACCTGTCAACAGTTTGTGTTGAGAAAAATACTTGTTTAAAAGGGGTAGGTTTTTTACCAGAAAGGACTCCAACACACACTTTCTATATCTTCTTTTTTCTTCTTCATTTCCCTCATGCTGCAATTTGTAGTTCCCTAGATCATCCCCTAGTCTGATTCAAGTCTGTATAAGCAGACACTGGGTAAAAACAGATGAAATGTTAAAAAGCAGAAACAAAAGTCTGCAGGACTAGAAGATCCTGTCTCAGAAGAACGTCTTAGCTCTTTCACACAATTCAATTCAGTCTGTGGCCTCCTCCTTCAGATGGTCAATGAGTCCTAGACCATATTGCCAACCCATGCAGTCGCAAATTACAGAATCATAGAATGGCCTGGATTAGAAGGGGCCTTGAACATCTAGTTCTGACCTCTTGATCTCTTGATGTGGGACACCTTTTACCAGACCAGGTTTCTCAGAACCTCATTCAATTCTGTCATGTAAAGGCAGCAAAATGCAAAAATAAGGACCGAGAAACTATTAAATTTATATTTTAAAGAGTAGCAGTGTTTCCACCCTTTTCCACCCTTGTGTGCATCATCTCTTTGTGCACAGTTATGCCTATTTTAAACCACTCTTAAAAGGAAAGAACTGACATTACAAGCAAGACCAACTTTTGCCAGCCCTGTTCAGGATTGTGGTGGTTTATGTAACACATTACACACATAGCAAGATTCTATTCAAGTGCATCTTAATTGATAAGAAAGGCAATGAAAAATAGGTACTTGGTAAGATGTAAGAGTCTCATGGTCAATTCAGATTGGCTGATATACAAAGAGAACTCCAGTTCAATATTCTTTGTATGTGACTATTCTATATCCAGAAGTACTTCAAATCATTCAACAAACAGTGTAGATCTCAGCACATCAATATGCAAACCACACTGTCCATAGGGGCAGAATTGTAATGAAAGGTCTCTGTTACATTTTCTTGACCAAAATGGATTCATTGAACACCAACAGTGAGTTCTGTCAACAGCTTTCTGCCAATTACTGTTCTGTAATCCAATCACATGGGCACTGGCTTCAGTTTTCTTGAATTTTGCCAAATGATAGCTCACCAAATGTTAATATGTTTCTGGGGAACTGAGAAAAGAGTGTATTATTGTTGGGATATTCCAATAAACGTCTCCAGGAACCTCTATATTCTGAGATAAGGTGAAACATTCAAATAAGTATTTTCAAGAACCTCAAAGAGGAATCAAACACACAAAAGGGGCAAAAACCAAGAAAAAAATCCACAATTTTTATTTTATTTCCTCCTAGATTTAGTGCACAGGGTCGACTAATAAAATGTTCCTTTATAGGCAATGAACTTCTAGAATTTTACAGTGTATGGTGTGTACCCTTCTCTAAACAGCGAATTTTCAAATCCAAATTTGAGCCAGGCACTCTGCACTTTGGTAGGAAATAATTAACTTCCTACCTATATTGACGCTGTTGACCGAAGCCCAGGCTAGCTGGCGGCACACCGGCACCGCGCCAGGTGTGCGCAACAGCTGCGGTGTGGGGTTTGTGCACTCAGCTGAACCTGAGGAGAAAAGGTTCCTAAGCACGGACACTCTCACCGCATCCAGGGCTCAGGTGAAGAAGAGAGAGAGAGGCTCTCCAAGGCTGAAGTTCCAACCGGGATGATTCATCAGGGTCAAAGGGGACAGACACGAAGCGAGCCCCATGCAGCGCCGTGCACAGGATTTTATACAGGTACAGATCAAGGGGCGGGTACAGCACATTATCCAAAGGGGTTGAGTTGGGATGGAGTTGAAGGGCTGGGTCATGGGGCTCGGGATAAATCAGGGTAAGTGGGAGGAGGGAAGAGGTCACGGGATTGTTTCTGGGGAGGATTGACAGAGGAGCTGGAACGAGGGGTTGGGTAACTGGGACTGACAGGGAAGGGACTGGAACAGAGGTGGAACGAGGGGCTGGGTAACTGGGATTGACAGGGAAGGGACTGGAACATCGGCGGGAAAAGCCATAGAGGGAAACAGGGGGAGGACACNAAGGGAACTGGAACATCGGCGGGAAAAGCCATAGAGGGAAACAGGGGGAGGACACAACTTCGGGAATAAACCAACTTGGGATACACATAGGGGAAACAAGAGAACAAACAATTTAACATTAAATAACAACAATTGAATTAAACGAAACAAACATAAGTTGCAACACTGTATTTCTACCTAGATTATATAAGGCCCATGAACAGTTGCTTTTCATCAGGTATTCAGCATGATCATCTGTTAACAAGGTCTGAATGCCTTGCCAGATTTCTGGATACACCCAAACTGAACCTCTGTGATGCTGAGAGGACAAATGTATATCAATCAAAAAAAAAAAAAAATCAACCTCAAAAACACAAAAAGTGAAAACAACCAACCACAAAAGCTTATAAAATCACGTATAAGATGTATTCAATAAATTTCATAATGGCTGAAATTCCTAAATCACTACAATATTGTTTGTCTATATGTTAATATGCTGGGTATGTTGAATATAGTTGCCTTATTGTGATTTAAAGTGTTCAACAGATGAACTGCTGTGACATCTGGCTAATTCTGAAAATGAAGTATCTATTTCAATATTCCATAGAGCAAAAAAGTTCAAGAATTATTCCAAAGGTTTTCCATTTGCCTTTAGCTTGTGAACTTGTAGCTATATGTGACCTTTATAATTTATTCCCTCTCGGGTCTACAGGAGTCATGTTTCCAGTCGCGCTCCTGCATGCTGGCCATCATGCAATACCATGGAAGAGGCACATAACATTCTTTTCATATATGGCCTTAAACCTGGCTGTCCTACTTGAGCCTTTCACTCAGCATACCTATACTCCCAATATGGTACAAAGCAATAATCATCTGCCTTAATATGCTGTAAGCACAGAGCTGCCTTAATATGCTGCAGAGCTGCTAACCTGTGGACAAAAATGTTCCCAAGAAAAACATTGTTCCAGTAGGAATTTACACGCAAAAAGTGCAAGCAGCATCCTATATATTACACATATTTGTTGTCTTCATGAACACCTTCTGTGCAGCAGAATGTTTCAATTAATATGGAATTGAATGTTTTGGTTTGCACAATCTACCTCATCCATTAAATCAGTGATATGAAAGGAACAATAAAGAAGTAATAGTCAGTTAGGCACATCACTTTTATTTATGGCAGACATGTAGATCTGAACCCTGAGGGGAAAAGGTACTAAAGGACAAATATCAAGGCACAGCCCATTTGTTCAGAGCAGAGCATTGGACTTTGAGTAATTTCTATTATCCAGTTTTGAAGACTAACTGAAAAATATTTGTATTAATTTAATCAAAGAATATTTAGCATATGGAAAATACAGAGTAGTTCTTCTGCCTTGGCCTTATTCACCAGAAACAGATTGAAATTTTTTTATTGATTCTAATTGCACACAATGCAGCCATTACAAGAGACAGCTCAAATCAGTAGCATCTTAATAAGCAAAGTCCTAATGCAACAAGCTGTATGCTCAAAATGCACATGCCTCTTTCCCTTCTCCAGTTGTATAATTCTGATCCAAATCTGCAAAATCTTAATTGATTTGAGACTCAGCTATTTAGGGACCATTTATCTAACTATAGTATTTCAAAGCAGTTGCTTTCATTGAGAAATCAAATTCCCCTTTCTTTCTTCCAGCTGTATCATAGAATTCTCAGCTGCTCATTTTAAAGTAAACTCCAGAATAAATGTTAGTTTGCTTTATCAAAATTTAAGACACAACTTTTTAGATTTTCTTCCAAATAAATTAAACTACAACAGGAAAACTTTTGATCCTGTACCAGAGAACAGAAAGAGTATAGTTTTGATATTATTTGGCATTCTTCTTGCTGGAGAAACCCAGGCAAGAAATATCAATGTTTAAGCATTCACAAGTCTTCCCTCAACTTCAGGATAATCCCATAAGAAACTGAATCTCTTTGTGTCTCCATTTCTGCTCTGGGCATGCATTCAGCTGCCTGAGGCTGTGGTTACATGGGCAGCCAAGCTCTTCTAATGGTTTGTGGCTGCCAAGAAAGGAAGCTTTGCACTTCTCTTGCTTTCTCTCAATTGCTCTTACTGTTCCTCCTTTCATTACTTGCTTATTTCTAAAATAGACAGAAAAGGATTGTGAAACTGAATTTATCATTTTCCAATAATATCTGCTTGGAAGATAAATGTCTGCTCCTCCTTCCTGACATTTAAAGGAAATTTTTAGTCTCACAGTAGCTGCAAACCAGTTTCCACATAAAAAGTACTAGTGGTGACACTAGTAGTAGCTAGTGGAGTGTGGTTCTTTGTCTTGGACCTTAGTGAGGATAACTCTAAATAATGTCTAGCAAAAATACTCAGAAATGTGTGGACCACTTAGTGTATTTGCTGCTTCAAAATACCTGATTTCAGACAAACACAAAATAGATTTTTTATTGGGGGTATTTGCATTCAAAATATCTTCATTAATCCAAAATTTAACCAATGCTTTTTACTTCCTCTGCTTTAAGGCAGATCTAGTGGATCCATATCTAATATAGTGCAGTCAATGCTCTTCAGCATTTAACTGTTTTTCTACCTTGTTCTCACATTCTTATAATTAACATGGATCCCAGTGTGTCAACAGGACTTGTAATTATTTCATTCTCTCTGGAAAAATTATATTCTTCTGTAGGTATCATTACCACTTTTTACTTTCACTGTTAAATTAAAAAATATATTGTTTCTTTTCTTCTTGTTTTCTAACTTACTGAAATCTCTATGTATTGACCATATGTTCCTATTAGAGGACTACAAAGAACCAATGTGCAAATTTATGGATTCAATAAGCATACACTATTTTCGCTGTACTTTTAACCCCTGGCATTGTTCCATCAGGTACTCAGACAAGACCAATGATCATGGTAACACTAGCACCCAACCCCAGATGATAGCCCTACTTCACAGTCACAAAATTTTACCCCATAATAGTCACCAGCAGCTGGAGAATGAAGTCAAGTGTTCCCAGATACGGAGGTAGATAAAATCTCAACAATTTCCCCATGATTATTTTGCTGAACAGAATTATCTTTTAGTCTTTCTTGCAAATAGAGAAAATGAAATGCACTCATAACAAAGTACAAAAGACTGTACATATAGGAAAATCTTACATAATTCAGAATAACTTCATTCCTTCAAAATGAATATAAAACAAAACAAAACATTTCATGAAAAACCCCAATCAAACAAAAAAAAATCACATCACAAAACAAGACCAATTCCCCCTGCATTTTACATTATGTTATTAGTAGCCAAAATTCTTATTATAAGCTACAGACTGAACTTTCTGAAGCTATATTCTGAATGGCCTTATTTACTAGAAATAATTCAATTGTTCTAGAAGGTATTGGTTGAAAATAAAGTTAAATTAAATATTCTCTCCTTCCAGTTATGCCAGACAGCTGTGTATGGGCATACATAGTCACAAAAGGCCTACTCAAATGTTTTAATTACTTCATTGATTGCATTCAGAAAGAAACATCGCAGGAAATCATCTACCCTTTTTGTGTGTTGTAAATTTATTCAAAATTGAAGCTATTAGATTTATGAATAACATGTAACTAACCAGCAGTCAGTTACATGCATTCATGAAGGCAAAATATAATATTCCATACTTAAAACACCTAGACATTTCTAAACAACCTTCTATACAAATCCCGATACTTTCACACAGGCACACATGTGCTCCCCTCAGAGTCCACCCCAAAAGCACTACCCTGACCCTTTGAGAATGAGTATTTCTCTATTTCTGTACCATTCTGCTGGAGGTATAGTTTCTAGGCTTACATGTGCTCATGACAATCTCTACAAAACAACAAAACATATTCTCATAAGCCCCCACCTCAACTTCAGACATACACCTCAGAAGTGTGAATTCTTATTTCGTGCACCCAAACTGTCATCCTTCAAGCTAGATGCACACACCCATGGCATCGGATGGAAGGATTCTCAGTAGGGTTAAGGTACAGTGGAGTGATTTCTGACAGTGTCAAAACAGATTTTGACTATTCTTTGTTGCCTTCTTTTCTCTTCCCACTATGACAATTTTTCAAGATTTTCCTTAAGTTCTTCTCAAGTTGATGCCACTAGTCTTAAGCTGTTTATTGTGGCCAACAGATGTCTTCTTTACCATTTTGGTTTGAGCAAACTCCCTCTTAGAGAGTTTTGGATGTTCTGTTGACACTCACCTCTGTTTTATCAACTGTTGGCATCCCGGACATCTTGCAGAGGGGAGGCTGAGGAGGCTCCCCCACAAGCATTGCTAGGAGCACAGGATGTTCTCTCTCCTGTTACTGCTTCGTCTCATTTTCCATCATATGTAAAGTTTGCCTCACAGTGAAAAAAATCACAAGGGATTGCACTGTATAATTTGTGAATAATGTTAAGATTTTAGTGGTCTTCCAAATTCATTAGTTATAAATAGTCCCTGGAAACCTGGCTTTTTTGGAAGAAGATGGAGAATTCAAAGTAATTGGATTATTTGAAAGTCTCAACTAATGAAGTCAAACTTTACTCTAGTATTCCAGTTAATGAATGCATGAATTTACATAGACATTAATAATGGTTTTCTCATTAATCTTATCACCATCTCACTTAATAATAAAGGCATATACCACACTAGCACACAAGAACTAACCTTGTTTGCTAGAGATATATTTCTCACCATTTTCCCTTTCTTTGAATCCATTTTCTTTCTTTTTGTTAAATATATCTTACAATTCTTTCAGCTCACTGGCAGAAATTGCTTGTTTTCATCCTTTTTATTCTTTAGTAAAAGCAAGAATCAACATTTCACTTCCAAAATAAAAAATTAACTTGGATAGTTCAAAATCAAAGATAAAACGAAACCATAATATGGATCACAAGGAACATTGATGTTAGTAGTTTTACGAAAAAATTTCATGTTCTTTCTGATTTGAACACACTCTCTGACTAGATAGGAAAGACTACATTCTTATTCAATTGCTGGATGTGATTAAAATGTAGATATTTTCCAGAAAGAAAAAGAACGTTTTCTGCATAACAATAGTTTTTTTTTATTTATCCATATTATAACTTGGACTCAGTTTTATACAAACAAATGTTTTTCAGCAGTAACTTATTTTAAACACATTTCCTACGTCTCATGTTGGAATTGTATTCTGCTTCTTAAAACTAGGTGCAAATTTTCATATTTATTACCCTTGTCATAGTTTCCCTTTAATCTCTGGGAATTTTTATTAACCCAAGCAGTAGAGTAAGGAACTGGATTAATATAATTAATGTTGAGGAAAGTGATTCCAGGAATTTGTAAGAAACTCAACCTTCATGATTCTGTGATATATATATATATCGTAAGGAAGCAACCTTCTTAAAATAATTGACCTTTTTTTACAGTTTTGAAGAAGGGTGGGATATAAACTGTAATATCATATGAACTATAAGCATGATTCATGACTCATGAAGAGTGAACTCATCAAGAAGTGTTGATAAGTGTCAAGTGTTTCTTCTATAAACTCATATTTTCCAATATGATGATCATATTTTAGGCAAACATTCCTCCACCCTTGAAAGCACTCCAACTTGAAGATGTATCTTTTCTTATTTAATATACATTTGAAACCATTCTTAGATTATGGATGAAAGACTGGATACTCCTTTTACAGTATTTAAACAACAGATAAATTTTTTTCAAACCAGAGAGTAATAAAATAGAAACTTGAGAATATTCAAAGTATTATTGTTAGAGCACTGGAACTTACAAGAGGAAATAAGCTGAGGAAGCAAATGAAAAATGCTATAGACATCACTTTCTCCTTTGTTTACAGTTACAGTAGAAGTAGTTTAGGAAGAATAATGATTTTATGAATTATGCATATTTGATAATGCCTAGAAGGTGCAGTAGGTTAAAGCACAAGAAATTTACCTTATGTTGGTAATCTGTTACTAGTATATTAACAATTGATATAGATGAAGATATCTGATAAACAGAAATATTAGGTTGGACAGGTGTTTGGCAGATAAAGAGCATAGACAGAGACCTGTGAGTCATGAAATGTTAGTAGGAGGCAGTTACAAAATAAGGTTGACAATTTCGTAAGAAATTATTTCACAGGAATACAGAGATGGAGGAAGATGAAGCATCTATTGACATCTCTCTTAAAAGGGAGAAAGAAAATAAACATCAGGAACAAAAAAGTGAAATTAAGAACGTAGAAGTAACAGAGTGATAAGTGAACCCCAAAATCAATAGCAACTGGCATACTATTTCCTCTGAATTTGACTTCAAATTTTGATCAGAAGCATGAGGGTAGCTTTCATAATGACTACTAGTTCTACCTAAATGGCTGAGTCCAAAACTGTGGAACCCTAACCCTAATCTAGGGCTTCATGCCATTCCCTCAGGTTCTGTCACTGGTCACCAGAGAGGAGAGATCGATGCCTGCCCCTCTGCTAACATTCCAATCTTGAGCCAGAGTCTGAGCCCATGCCCTATTTACTAGATGAGACAGAGACTCTGTTTCACAGAATTGTTCATACAGAAGACACTTTTCTGCAACTGGAAGATGAAAAGTCCAGCATAATATTTATAGTTGAAATTTCATTTTGTGGACACAAAAGGGTAAAGTGATGGCTGAAGAAAGATGAACATCTGTAAAAAATGCATACAGAGAAAAAAACACCTAAAGTAGAGACAAATTTTTGAAAAGTTTATTAAGAAGAACAAAACAAGTGCATAAAATATATTTTTCTGCAGATAAACTGGTTTCATTAGATCAGTCAAAGCAATAGAAATTTATTTTGACAACTGGACTGTAACTGGTACTTTTTTATAGAATAGCCTTTTTTCTTTTTAAGTTTTCTTTTATATTGCCTGATACTGTGTAAAATTTGTCCTCCATTCTTCCAAATCCCACATATGCTTGGAATCTTTACTCTTATTGTCCACATACCATATTGAAATATGGTTAAATGTGATTTGACTTAAGCTTCAAACCTAACACTCAGCACTATGCTGCTCAGTAGTTACTGGCTCATTTGCTCTAAGATATATTTATTTGGAAATTCGAGTCTGTGAGGAAAGCAAACTTGAACTGTTTGACATTGGTCAATAGGCTGCAATTGCCTGAGCGTGTTGGCAGTCATCCACAAAATTAGTCACGATATCCTGTTGACCCAGTTTGAATCCTTTGTTCAGATTATACATACTCTATTATTTGGTTTCAGCCTTGGTTTGGGGAATACCACTTCCAAATTATGCAAGTTTTAATTCTGTTTTCACAGCTGTTGACTAGCTGTCTTCCTACTGCTTTCATCTAGAGGATTTTATGATGTTCTAGTCCCTTTTGATGCTCTTATTTGGCATTAGGAATAGGTTTACTTTCCTTTGCCAATACTATGTTTTAAGCCTCCTACAAAATCCTCTCACAGGCCGCCTGAGAACACAGCACCAAGGTATTGAGGAATTTTAGGTCCGCATCAATTCTCCTTCTAATACAATAAGGTTGAGTTTTTTTCTTTTGTTCTTTAACATCTATTTTATTCAGGAGTTTTTTGGTTTGCATTTTTTTTCTTTACCGGTCTAAGCACTTTCTCAGTGAGTCTTGGTGTAATTCAATTGCAATTTAAAACAGCAACAGTGACTAATATTCCATGAGAAAGTGTGTGAAGAAGGGGCATAATCTGTCCTTCGGCTTCCTCAGTATCTGTTTAAAATCCACTGTCAATTAAGCCCTGGAAGGTATACAGGAGAATCTGGTAATTTTTTTGATAGGCACAGCTTAAGCATTCCCCATGTCTACTCCTTTCTATAATTATGCAGGCACGTGATTCCACAGAGGTCCAAGAATGTTCAAAAACTCCAGCATATTTGTAATTATTCTCTTCTTCAGAGCTGGTATCTGTAAGCAATTTATACCAACTGTTTAGAGGCTACATTGTAAAGAATAAGATTAACTATTCCAAACTGCTTAGTCTTAAAAAAAACCAAACACAGGGAAGTAACAAACTCCCTAATTCTTTCTATAAGAAATAAAACTACTGCCTTTTTCCTATGGTTTTCTGACATATTTCGCCCTAATAATCCAAGTATGTTAATTTTTTTAAAAATTCTTTATATAAATTATTTATGGATAAATGCTCGCTATTGAAGCAATATTCTTCTATTTGTTAGTCAAGAAATTCAAACAATTCCTGTAGTATAAAGGTTAAATTTATTTCTACTTGGTGTGCACATCCTTAAATTCAATAAATCTTTTATAATATGAATGAAATTAAATTTTATCTGGAAGTTTTATATGCCTACTTCTAAGTCAGTTAACTTACAGTGGTCCTGCAGTGCTAGACAACCAAAATAGAGCAGCAAGAGATTTTTGCTTCCCAAAACTACCTCAGTGTCACTGAATAAAAATAACGAAGTGATTCAGTGAGGTGATTGTTCTACTATCACCGTCAAACTGTAGCTGATTCAACTCTCACTTTTTTCTTGTAGCAGCTATTTATATAAAATAAAGGTGAAAAAAATGAAGGCTTAACATTAACTTCAATGGACTAAGCCTGTGTTAATTGCTTTTCTAAATAAGTGTAGATTTAAAAACACATTAAGAAGTAAGCTGGAAGCATCCTTAGCTGTTTCTGAATTGGGCCTTTGACTAGTAGATTTGCTTACATGTTACTGAAATTTGTACTGCAATTTTGTTATTATGTAAGCATAGCTTTCCAGAAAATTGAAATTCAGCCAGTTCTAAGAAAGAAAACCAGATCATTACATAGAAAGAACCACTAGTTTACATAATTAGAGTGTGGAGTAGGTGTTTTCATAAGCCTGATCTGTAAATCAAATGTGCAATAAGTGCCCCAGATTTTTTAACAGTTAAGGATGAAGTATGTAAAATAAAAATGTTCTGTTAATTATTCTAGCAGTGTGTCACAAAAGAAACTGTTGGAACAGAAAGTTTCTGCCCTCACTATCATCTTCTACCTCAGCACATCTCTGCTCTTCTGCATTTTCATGGCCAAAGTCCCTGACCTTTCTGTCTTGCTGATTAATTTCACATATGTTAAAATCTGCTCTGGAATTTTATGGAACTGAGAAAGTATGTGGGCCTGTTGGGACAGAGGATTAATTATATTTCAGTTGTTATATATTTGTATTTGTATATCTGTATATTTCTTGTTGGGATATCTATGACAACACCTTTTTCTGTGCCAACAATATTGAAAAAAAGATATATTAATTACCAGCTGAGAACTGAAATAATAAAAGTGATTAAAACCTTACTTACAGTAATCATTTGCTAGTACACAGTTTTTTCAATTTGTCTATAGCTGAATATTTAAATGACAAGTGTGTATGTGTGTGTGTGTCATATATACCACCTTAGTCTGCCTGATACAGAAAAGCATTACTCTTACAAACATAGATGCCATTTATATGACACCAAATATGTTTCTGGGACTTGTCAGGAGATAACATACAACCAATGTTACTATTTCTTGGATCAATTTTCAGCAAATGTGACCACTTTCATATTTATCAAAATGCACTTGGGTGTGCACGAATATTTTTTTCTCAAGTATTATTTGAAAAATATTTCAGAAACAACAATTGCTGCTGTGGTCTTCTGCTATCTTATGATATTTGTTTGACAGGGAATATAAATCATTAATTGAAATGCTATTTGCTATCAAACAAAATGCATGACTAACAAATGGATTAATTCCATAGTGAGCACTTATACATAAATATTTTATATAAAGACTTTTTAAAAAAATTAATATACCTGGAATATTAGGGGTAATATATAGGAAATCCATGGGAAAAATGCTGAAGTTCTATTACTTATAGAAAGAACTAAGGATTTTGGGCCTTCCCTGTATTGCTAATATTGTCAAAGATCTCCAAAAAACCAAACAAATAAAAATTAATAAAATTATTATGAAACAGGGAGCTTTACAACTTTATATGTAAGAGTTGAGAAAATAATGTAAATAAAATTCTTGCTAGCTTCATAAATAGACACACTCATATAGTTTTGAACATGTTCACTGTTTCACCTATGTAGCCAGTGACACACTGTTATTTTTGTGACATTTGGCTAAATAATTAAATGGCAGTGTAAGCTGAGTCTTATGATACTGGACAAAGCAAAAAAAAATTCTACCACTATATAAGTCAAACAATTACTAGAGAAAAACTCTCTACTTTTGCTAAGTAACCAGGTGAATTAGGAATAATCTGTGAATTAAAAATTACTGAAATTACTGCTAATTCACCCTGTTTGTTAGCCGTCCATAATCAAAAATAATCAGGGAAGGAATCTGTGAAAGCTTCAGAGAAAAAAAAAATTAAAAGCTCTAAATACCTGCATCTTTATACATAAATTATTCACACGATCTGATTTCAGACAAGATTAATGACAAATATTTAAAATAAGAGCTAAAGTTTTATATTTCAATTTCCAGCAAGCCCTGAGAAGTTAGATACCAAGATCTCATCTCTGTAAATTTGAAATGCTTTAAACCACAGTGGCAAGTTGAAAAGCCCATTCATGAATTAATATGAAGTTGTTTAAAAAGCAGGAAAAATACCAGCTAAGCCTTCTTTGTTGCTCATTTGTGTTTCTTACAGCCCATGTTCCACTTTTGTTTTGACAATCCTCTCAAAGGTAACAGCCTTCCTAATGGCAAGTCAGTAGCATGGGCATTACACACCTATTGATTTATGGGAAAGCAACAGTCAAAATTAATTGCATGACATCTGACATCTACTATCCTTTCACTGCAGATTCCTATTTTCATAAAATAACCATGACTTCCATCACTTTTTCAAATATAGCTGAAATTGGCCAGCTTGTCTTCAGGAAGAAATGGAAGAAAAAAATATGGAAGATGTGCGGGCAGAACTCTTAAACTTGTTAAAAGTTCTGAGACTACTGAAGTTAATCAAAGATATAGGAAGATCTTGGTATATACTTCTTTCTTTTTTTTTCTTCAATGAACCTCTCCTTTGTTAAAAAATCTTACTTTATGGAGAGATAAAAACAAGTAAAAGGTCTCATGTACCAGTGACATTGCACCAGTCCATCAGCTATTTTCCCCAAGCCACAGATGACAAATTTCAGTGTGCTAATATTTGATAAATTTTTCTAATAGGTGAAAGTAAGACCAATGCTGGAAATAGAAAACTGTTAGGAGTATTACCGTATCATGCAAATGATATATTTGTGTACCTTAGCATATGAATTTGTGAAAGCTTAAAAGAGGATTTATTGTTTCTAATATCATCTCAACTATTCCCAAAGAATTTTTGCACAATTAAAAAAAAAAAAAAAAAAAATATTTCAATGTTTCTTCAACCATGTCACTCAGATGCAATGATTTAGATTCCATCAATCAATCTTGCCTCTCCTGAAGGACACCTCCTCAACAAGTGCAGTATAATTTAACTCACTGCCAGCCATGAACTTATTGTAGAAGGAAAGTTACTCCTCTGACATGTTTAGACCTCTTGTTCTTTCAAAACTGTGAGTCTGCTACACCCTTGTTTCTCAAATCTGATGTCCGTCTTACCAACGTATAAAGTCAATATCACCCTACTCACCAGCTTAGAATTACTGTTTGTCACTCTTTTATACTACAGCAAGGTTAGGAAAGCCCTTTATTTCCTCTTGAAAATCTTTTTAAGCCCTTGCTGTAAATGGTATATTGTGCTATGCAAAAGGCAGATCTCCAGAGGAAAGATAAAACTTCTCCATTTGGACTTCTAACAAAGAGCAGGAGGAAACATTCTTGAAAAAAAAAACTGTAATCATGAGACAAATCAGAACCAGCTGTAATGAACACCTGAGACCTTTAAATCCTATAGGATGAAAATGGCTTTTTGGCTCCTTCCTAACAGTTTGAAAATGGGGCTTTTGAGGGGGGTATTATCTAACTTTAATTTGATTACACCTGCAGCATACTGATTAACTGAACAGTTGCTCAAAGCTATATCATGTTATCTTTTAGTTCCTTCCCAGATTTACTAACAGTAGGTTATTGAAGGATTATTTTAGCTCTTTTTGGTGTGTAAACATCACAGTTAATAATGAAGCAAGTGTATTAGTCTGTTATTTGGGGTTTAGATACTTATTTTCATTGCAAGAAAAAATGTAATCTTTTTTAGTGTAGCACTGTATTCTTATTTTTTTACTATCATAATCATTGCCTAATGATACAGTATTTTTTTTACTTCTTTTTATCTGTTTTCTCTAGTTCTGCCACTGATCCTAAAAGACAATACCAACAAATTAGGTGCTACTGGTAAACATACAGTTAAAAACTGATTTATTTTTGCCCCCAAACTCATTCAACTTGAACAGAGTTATTTCA
This sequence comes from Sitta europaea, assembly GCA_013400255.1. Lineage (NCBI taxonomy): Eukaryota > Metazoa > Chordata > Aves > Passeriformes > Sittidae > Sitta > Sitta europaea. Next base: position 320,843 of record VXBS01001144.1, on the reverse strand, counting down.
AGTCCATAAAGCAGTGTGAGAAACAGAATTAAGGCTTATCCTTTTATTTTTCTTTAGCTTTGTTGTTAGCCTCCATACTTTTTCCAGCACTAGATTAGAGAAAGAGAAATAAGCAAACTGAACAGCTAAAGAAAAACTCCTAAATTTCTTAACCATTCTGTAACTAGTGATAGCACACAAAACATGAAAATTGCCATGATTTCTTCTTCCATGTGAGGTAATTTAACAGGTTTTCATTTGAATCTCTAGAGTAAGAAAGATTCATAGTAGGAATTGTGCATAACCTGAGGACAAGACTTGGAGCCAAGAATTTATGGAAATAATTACAGATCAGATGCCCCCTAGGGCTTGCCCTCTTTGGTAAATAGAAGAAAATACTAAATTAAGTTACTTATCACTTACTCATCTTAAGTAGCTGCTAGAGAGTTTGTGAGGCAGCTTAAAAGCTTTGCAGTCTATTCAAGTCCAAGGAATAGAGCTTGACAGGAGAAGAGCAAATAATGTCTAGGTTTGCAGTCTTCCTGCTGGTTCTCCATTTTTCTGTTTGAATTGTGTCCAGCCTTTAACTTTTTCAAGTGGATTTTTGTTAAACTAAGATCAGTGAGGGAAGGGAGGTCAGTCAGATAGGAGAGAAGAGAAAATGAAAAGAAGAAAAGAGTGGAGAATGGCATCAGTGGGAGTGAGACTGAAGCAATGACTCCAGACAGAGTGGTGTGAGCTGGAACAAATAGCTAAGCGATACCAAGAGTGTTCAGTCTCAAAATTGTACATAACATGGATAGAGTCAATGCACCAAGGTTCCTAGGTCAGCAGTAAGCACCAGGAAGCTGAATTACATTTCCAATATTAAGGTTTTTCTATCTGAGACTCTCTGATCAGCATGGAATGTTAACAGAAAAGGGAAAGTGAGATGTGGCAGCATAAAAACTGCCTTTAACAATTATTCTCAGGTCTCACTGAGGGTATCCTGTTAGAATAAATATTTACCTTAAAGTTACATAAAATTTAAAAGTAGTTATACCTTAGGTTTTGCTTCCTTTTATTTTTTTTTTATTTTAAATTACATATCTATTTTAACAGGTATAGAAAGAAGAAAAAGCAAGGCAGAGGAATATCTAATACCTGAATCCAAGATTAGGAGCTAAGGATTTATGACCAAAATTTCAGTTCTCCTGCATTGTATGACCATTCTTAGAGGTGAATCTTTTGCTAAAAAGAAAAGTAACATATTGTCAGAGCAGGTCTGAAAAGGTAGCCTGGATTCTTTACCTTAATTAAGCAGATACTGCTGAATGTGTTAATCTTTGTATAGCCAGTATGAATCTTATTTTGTAATTCCTTATGTCTAGAAAAGGTTATGTTCTAGAAAATTTATGTAATTCTTTTTAACTCTTTCTCGGGATGCCTTTGAGAAGAAACTTCCTGTTACTTCTATTGATATGTGTCTCTCAAAAGCCTAGCTCAGATCTACATGCCTACCGTCAAATACAGACATTGTCCTTGGATTTTTATTAATTATTATAAGTTATAAATTATTATATATTGTAAATGCAGAGACAGTTTCTGAAAAATGTGTTTGAAAAGGGAACATATGTGTATTTCTATTTATTCACTACATTCAAAAAATCTTCCAAATGGTAACATTTAATCTAATCAGCATTTAAAAACACAATGAAAAAGTCAGTTAGAAAGCAAGCTGAGCATTTAATTTATAATACATTCTTCTATTAAGAATAATAGACACATTTTACATTTCACCTAAGGAAGGCATTTTAAAAAAAAATGTGAGTCTATGTAAAATAATTCAAGCTGTGTAATCACATACAACTCAGCACAGAATTAGGACCAATTGTATATCTTCTTTCTCTAATTTTATTTTTTATATTTATGCTTAACTATATATCTATATATCTATATCATCTATCTCTGTATCTATATCTATCTTTTGTAAGAAATTTCTTAACATGTATTTTTTAACTTTTGGTCTAGTAAAAATTGGTTTTACATCTTGGATCCTCATTTGTAACTGGTCCCTAAGGCTTATAAGCCCAAGTCTTGAAAGAAAATTGTAGAGATAAACATTCATTGGCTAAACATTAGGCTGCCTGATTCCTTCCATGTCTTGTTTTGTGAATACCTTATTAGGATTACTTAACGTTTTGTTTTTTTTTAATTCCCCAGATCATTACAAGAGGTAAAATTATATCACACTACTCTTATCAGCAGCATTTGACACATTTATACACTATCACAATCATGTAGGTAGAGCAGTGACATCACTTAGCAGGTAGATTGTTTTAGGAAAAAAAGAAGAAAAATCCGATTTTAAATCAAATTCTCTCAAGAAAACACAGCGATATACAACTAGAAATATATTTTTGAGGCTATATATTGATTTAAGGGCATCTGTTACACCCCACAGAGTTGCTTAACTCCCAGATTGCAAACCGGAATAGCCAGTGTGCTGTGGAAGTCATAAATATAAAATCAATAGGACACCCTAAGATTTCCTGGGGACATAGTGCCATAAGAAGACACATCTCTTCACTGCAGATCTAGAGGCTGTAAACCTATCCCAGTATAGATCCTCTTAAAAGTCAAAGCTTTTTCTTTTAAAATAAAGCTGTGATATTATGTCATCTACTTGCAAATTTATGTCACTTTTCCCCTGAAGAATGCTCTAACAAATGATAAGCCATTTTCTCTAGAAACCTTCTTTACCTGGCAGACTGAGATTTCAACTATATAAAGGAGACTTCAAGATCCATTAGAAACACCCTGCATATGATTCTGTAACCTTCTGTGGTGGGGACTCATCAGGGAAATAGTCAATTATGGTTTCTTGTCAAGTCTACTCATCTTTATTCCCCAGAATACTGATTACTAAAAAGCATAAAAGCACCTCTTGAAGGAAGGACAGAATTTATGAACACTATAAAAGCTGAATTATAGAATGATGTACATCTAGGACTCCTGACTTTCCATCAATTTCTTCTTTTACCTCTGTCTGTATATTCCTATGAATCACATAATATTCCCTGTAGAGTAGCAGAGGAAGAAGAAGGGAGATCTTCTCCTGCTAATCTTAGGCCACGGTACTCAATAAAAGTAAAACAAAAACACCTTCACGATTGTGTGATTTTTAACCCTCTAATCTGAGATCAGTGAACATAAATGTACAAATGCTATAAATGTCAGATATGTTTTTAGTTCATTGTGAGCTCTATTATCAAGGTAAGCCACTTTTATTAGGGAATGCATATTGAATGCCTTTTGGAGACTTTGGTACTTAGCTGCTTTTAGGCATGTGACAGCTGCTGAGCCCTGTAGACTGCAGTGGTTTTGGTGCATTTTGGTGAGAAAGTCACACTAGGCACTGGGGAAGTTTCAGTCAAAAAGGGAGACACCTGTGAGGTTTAAACATCTGCAAGATTAGATCTTTTATTGTCATTTATAGCTTCAGTCTGTAAAATCTGTCTATATCCTTCATTTGATATATGTCTTTGTGTCCTTGGGATGCACAGATCTAACAATTTACAATTCACTGCAGCAGGATAAAGAAAAGAACCAACAAAACACAATAGAAAAAAAAGCCTTTGAGGTAGAAATGAAAACAAAATAAAAATATGATCTGTTTTTTCAAAGCAAAGCAATATGTTACTTTAATTCCCTAGCTTACTAGAAAGTTATTTTGTTTGCCTAAATTGTTCAGTCATGATTTTTAGAACAAGCCAGAATTTAGCCTGTTCTTTCTGCCTAAGACAAGCAGTCAATTTTAATTAACTGAGTGTGCAGGAGCCTTTGGCATTTGTGGAAACTGGGCACACAGCCAATCCCTAAAGCGCTTCTGATCAGTTTGCCTGGAAAGAAGCAAAGAAAAAGAAAATGTTTGCTTAGAGAGCTTGGAATTATAGTCTGAAATCTCAACAGCTGGAAAAAAAATTAATTACATAGTCCTGCCTTCTTTACCTATCAGTGTAACACCCTTAACTTCTCTGAAACTACTCACGTGAGTAAGTTCAAGGGAGTGTGCTCTCGACAAGATGTTTACAACATGGCAATATACATACCTGTTTAGTATTTATGTTTCTGTTGAGTTCAGTATAAATGGAGTACTTAATGCAATAATAATAACTACACTATGTTATTTAAATTAATGCCTGTCTGTGTGTGTGCTCATGCATTTTAAAAGATTCAACAGAATCAGTTTTGAAGGGACATTTAAAAAGTCATCAAATATTTTCTTTAATACATTTTGGACTACCTCCCTGAGACATCATTTTGTTGGTAGGAGATGTAAATCAAATTTTTAACGCACCAAGGTTTTTTGTTCTTTTCCTTAATCTGAAATATAGAATCTTTTGTATATGCAACCTTTCCTCTATTCATCTTATAAAAGTATCATGTGTGTGAATAGTAAAGCAGCAGGTGTGAGAGTACAGATAATTTATTTTACAATTGACTAAACCTAGAAATAACAAGGTAACCTTTTAAGAATTGTAGTGAGAGTTTCTCAAGAAAAAAAAAGTGTACTTTATCTAACTAATCAAATAGTCACACTTAGCTTGATGCAGTGAATTCTAATCTAAGAAAATGGAAGTTTGTTTTTCTCCTTGAAAAATAAAAATCAGATGAAAATGTGCAGTGTACATAACATTCTTTGTATTATTGAAATACTTCTTAGACAACAAAATGTTTACAGTGTTGAAATTTAAAGCAAAATTTAAAATTGCCCCTTGATACTATCAAATCCAAATTTTTACTGGATTTTTTAGAGCATTAAAGGACATTTTAAAAAGAAAAAAAGAACACCACTATTAAAGATATAAATGAACTAAATGTTAGCCATTATTTTTAATACTCAGTGTCCAACCTTGTTCTTTAGATGTTTAAACATTTTTCTTGATTTCACAACATTGTTTTTGATAAAGACAATTTTCATCAAGATACAAATGGAAAGAATGTGGAATGGAAAATTATTCACATTGCATGTGAATACAGCAAATGAAGATCCTCAGAGCCTATAACAGTAATAGTCATCTTCTGGGTAGAGGATTCAGAGCAAGAGTACATTGCAAAGTTGGACACTTGGTTCTTAGCAGTAAATTTGCAGAGAAGCTTCAAGGTCCGATGTTTGGCACTTCAGTCTGTGTACATAAGTAATAAGAAAACTTTCCACAGACTGTTTTAACATATTTTCTTTAAAATGAGGCTGCATTAAGCAATGAGATTCGGGAAATGGCATGTACAAACTTTCTTGATTCCCAGATGGGGTAAAAAAATGTAAGCCTAGTTTTTTTTCTAGTTTTCTCCCTGACAAAGACCTTGGTTCTGAAAGAACCAGACTTTTGTGACCTTTATGACCCACTGTGCTGTGGGCTTACCTGAGATTCATGTTCAAGGTAGTGGTATAAGCTGCTTTACTGAAAGCTACTTAGTAGGACTTCTATTCAGTCAACATTATTCTGAAATAATAATGCCACCAAAAAAAAAATCTTTTTCCACATATTCTAAATGAAAAATGCTTTTATTCTGTGTCTAATGAGGGAAGTCATATACACAGTCTGTTTCAAAATCACTGTTTAATAAAATTGGAAAACTGTACATGTATGTCTCATTGCTTTGTCCTGGCTGACTTAAAATTGAAGGCAACACTAGTTTTGAATTGTAAAAGAGTACTGGTGGCAATCTTTTGAGAGGTGGAGTAGATCAGTAAGGTCACAGAGCATTACTAAAATTGTCTACAAAGTTATTCTGGTGATGTCTGGCACTTATGTCACACACATCTTAACCAGAGCACTGTCAGCATGAACACAGGAATGTCTCTATGTTCATGTGGATTTTTTTTCTCCAATTTCCAGGATATTTTTTCCTATTTCAGCAACATGTGACACTGCGAGTTCCTCAGAGTAGACAGTGTCTTGAGGCTTGTGTATTTTTATCATTCACCACCAGATGATGAATTAGACACAAAGAAGGGTCACAGACCCATACAAGGATTTATATCAGGAGATCCAATGTAATTCACAAATATAGCAGCAGAGAAAACAAATGAACAGTGTAACATAAATTTTGTTGGGTAGATTCTGGCAGGTGGTTTGAAAACATTAATTGATGCTCGAGTCCTTTTATTCTCTGCTGCTATATTTGTGAATTAAATTACATGAATAATCATGAAGATATACATGAAGTATATCTTCAGTATAGACTTTGTTGCCCTTTCAATGTTCATCACAACTATTTACATCATCTGTTATTGCTAAATATTTTGCTATTCCAGTTATTTGCTGTCACAGACAACTGTAAATCTAAAATGCAAAGTATAACCACTTTTAACAGATGCTTCTCAAGAAACTTGTGTAAGTCACCAAAGGACAACACTGTGATAGGAAAGTAAATACATTTCCTGAAATGATGAGTTACTCTGCATAGCTTGGGACATGATTGTCTCCATTCATTCTTCTTGAGTTTTTAAATCAGTTTTGTGACATTTAGTAGCTCAGAATAACATCAGAATATAATCTATGATATGGTTAAAAGTGAGGTGGTGTAGAACGCAACACTCTCTATTAATCTTTGCAAGGCTTTAGAGTGGTTTCCACAGAACCTGTATTAAATTTTTATAGATCTCTTTTTGCTGTTTTTAATGCCATTAAATTCTGTGCAGCTGTTCAAAAACATTCTTCTTTTCTTCTTATCCTCAGCCTTTTCCTCTGACAGCTATGTTGAATTTAAACTTCACAAAACTCTCTTCTGAAAGTCTTCTTGAAAAACAAAATATCCAGGGGCATATTTTCCATGAAATGTGACAATCCAGCCACAAAAGATACATGTCTAAGAAGGTGGAGAATGCAGTAATAAAGAAGGGGCATTAACTTTAATAATTCATTGGAGCACTGTTGTACTTTATAGACATAAACTACATAAAGACCATCTACAAGAGCTGATAAGCAAAGTAGAAATCCATAACTGGTAAATTATTGAATTTCATGCTTCTATGGCTCAGCAAGCAATCATCCAAATGTTCTTGTACTATTCCTAAAGGTGACCATGGATAGTGACTCCTTATATGTGTTATAATTGATAAACAAAGTTCTTAGTGACAAAAAAACAGGACATTAAGCTCTACATGTTTTACCTTAAGTTTCAGAGAGAAATGAATTCTGAACTGTACTTCTGAGTAGCCACAGAAACAGGACTCTATTTAACTGTCTGATCTAAATCCAGCCATCTGATGCAGACTAGAATAAGGTACTGAAACTTGAAATTCTTTTCACAAGCTGAGATGACAAAACCTCTGTTTTATTTCTTTGTGGCAATGAAGATTTAGATTCATTATAAAACAAAGACATGCAGTAAAAAATAAGGTTTTCACCATTTATTTCTTATAACAAGGACAAATTCCCTTGATTATGTGGAAAAGAAATGCAGAGGAAAAGGGGAAGATGTACTTTTTCAAAAACAGAGCAATGTAATTTTTTATTAATTAAAATACTCTTCCTTGATTTCAAGAGCAAGCTTGGGGGAACTTATATTAAAGAGCAGAATTTTTTCATATATTCCAAATTACCTGGAGATGTAATTTACTCTCCCATGTACACAGACAATCAGGACACCACCAACCAACCCAAAATAATTGAAGTGCATGGTCTGCCACATGCACACCAACCATCTGCAAAGACGAAACATAAAAGTCTAACAGATTAAATATCTATCTATCTATCTATCTATCTATCTATCTATCTATCTATCTATCTATCTATCCATCTATCCATCTATCCATCTATCTTTGCTTTTGGACAACAAAAATGTCATTTTAATGCCAAAGGAAATGGGTCATTGTAGTATTATACATATAGGGCGACATTAATTATCAAGCCTGTATCTGATGATGATACAGATGACAAGGATCATCAGTCTGCAGTAGACTATCATCAATCAGGAGCAATTATTCTGAAGTACCTGAGCTTTTCTTCTACTGTGTTTTATAGCAAGTGAAGAACTTCCATGCAGATGAATTTGTCTCATCTTATGATGTTGACTCCACACTCTTTAGACACTTGTGATACTATTAAAATTAGCATTTCTATGCCTTGTTTCAGTGCTAAAATCAAGGATCTTAATAAATTTAATTAATTTGCTCACAAATCTCTAGGTTTTACCAAATTCTTTTATTACTATATTTATCTGGAAAAAAAATCAGAATTTATACCCTTATTATAATTTACTTTTTTCCCCCTCCAAATTGCCTTCATCTTCTAACCCCTGGATTTCAGACATATAAAAACACAAGCAAGCGCCTTTGCATCCCGCCTTCCTTTAAGCCTTAACATATTGTATATGTTTCCATTTGCCTATCAAAATTCAAGCTAGCAAACTTCCAGATACATAATTGTTTTTCCACAAAATTTAAATATTTTTCTCTTTTTCAACTGCTGTATAAGAAACTACTCTATTAATTTTTCACCTGTTAGTGTGTATGTTCAACAGTAAGTATTATTAAAATATATTAGAAGTATAAAATTGAAAGTAACTTCTTAAGCACACTTGAATTAAAATGGGTTTTCTTGTCTAGCTTATATGGAAAAATTAGCAAAAATGAGTATCATTCTGGAACAGTTCTTCTTGCTAGCCATCCTCTGCTTAACAGCATATTCACTTGACAACTTCATACTCTTGTGTCCTTAAAAACATTTCCAAACACAGAGTTGTTGATGAGTTTTCATTATTTGTATGTAAAATGTTCACTAACTTTTGACTATCTCTATCCCTTCTGCGCTAAGGGAATCTGATGTCCCTTCCCACAGTTATATTATTTCATCCAACCCACTCCCTCCCTCTCTGAACCCAGATTAGTGTGTTTTACTAGCAACTAAGTAGAGGAGTTTTAAAGGAGACCCAAAAGAAACTGACCTGGGTACAAATCCTTGTTTGTGGTCATATCAGACACTACCATGCAAGTGATGTACTTTCTCCACATAGTGTTTTAAGATAGCACAGTGTTTGTAGAGTTAATACTACATCATCTCATCTCAGCTGAGTCTTCAGAGACACAAATTCATGCTGTTCAAATATTTAGCCTTGAAGATAAAGGTAGTGTCAGCTGAGTAATCTACATGTATTTGTATTCTTTTAAGCAAAATTACTTGCAGACATAATAGCTCAGTCCACCACTCTTATAAAACTCTTTTCTCATAAGATAATTTGCTAAATTTCTACAGAAATTTTCCTGTTAAATTCAAAAGTGAGATGAGAAAATGATAGAGTGCTTAGATTAAAAAACTGGAAATTTATAAATTTAAACTATGTAACATGACATTACTGTGGTAGCTAACAGGCAAATAACCTTTCTATTGCAGGTTGTATATCTGTTCTTTATCACTGTCTATGTATTCTGCTAACTAAATGTTCTCCATTCTTCTTGCTGTTCATTTTTGCATATCAATATCGATCCTATCTCCTATCTATTGGATTATTCTAATCCATTTTATTATGGTACTAAAATAAATTATAACCTAATTATAAATAATTATTTTTTCTATAGCTCATAGCAATCAAAAAAAATAGAAGAAAAATTCCTAACAGTGGCTTGACTTTTTTTGTTTAGTTGGTTTTGGTTTTGATTAAGTTTGGTTTTGTTGTTGGTGGGTTTTTTTGTTCCTTGTGCATACCTTTCTTAATAAATCTTTACATTATTTACAATTCTACTTCTTGTTAATATTTTCAGTCACAGATTCTATCAAGAAAGTATATTTTATATTTTTCATAATGTCTTCAAAGTTCAAAAAGGAAGTTTATTTCAGTATAACTTAATCAGTTTTCTTACTCATACTATTCTGTCATATTTTCATTTTAGAGAAGGAAAATGTTTTTCCATGAAGAGGCCAACTGACTTTATTATGGGAAATAACAAAGTATCTGGTAGCTGAACCATCCTGTTCTTTGTGTTCATCATCAAAAAGGAAGGAAAGGCTAAGGCTAGAGAGGAACTAGCTCTAAAACATGGAACAAGACTAAGATGAAATGAAAGAACCAACAAAGCAAAATACATGATGAATCTGTTTAATTGTTTCAAATTGAACTCCAAGTCCCCCAGCACTTGCACTGTCTTCTCCATGTTTTAGCTTTTGTTTTATTCTTTTCATTTGAAAATTCCACCTAGAAATTGTGACAGCTTTTAACACTTTTCTGAGCTTTCTGGATTTTGGCTTCCTGAAACAAAAACACAAGTAAGCAGCTGAACCTGTCATGCATCCAGGAAATCCTGAGATCTCTACAACATTCCTTCAACAAGGAGCTGTACAAATGTTGGAAAGGCAGAGCACTTAATACAGGGACTAGACAGGTCCTTTGCACAGAACATATACAGATTTGTTGTCCTAATCAGAAGTACAGCTGCAGAAATACATGTATATATTTAATAAGATTCCACCTCCCTGTACTGTTTACCCAGTATGACCACATTTAATAACTCTGTCATACTGCAGATTAAGTGATTACACAATACAGATATACATATTTCTATCTAAAAAATAAAAATGATTACATTCTGAAAAATTGATTTTACATATAACTTCAACAAATGCCCCAGAATACAAACAAAAGTTAAACCTTTCACATAAATATGGAATTTCCTACAGATTCCTTCCTTATCATCCTTTGGAATTTGTCATAAGGAGTTTTGCAGACAAAGATTATCCTCCTGAAATTAAATTAATGAAGGAAAAAAAAGAAAAAAAGATATCTCATTCTGTACAAATACATGCATCTAAAACAACAGTCAGTTTAACTGAGTAGAAATTGTCATCTAAAATAAGAAACAATTTTTAAAAAAATCTTGATTTTCTTTCTAGAATTTAGTAATAAATCTGTTCAAAAAACTAGGCTTCTATCTGAAAAAATCTCAGTTTTATAGCAGAAGTAAAAGAACCATGATTTTCAAAAGCTCTGGCCTTCAAATGAAGCCACAAAGACACCTATAGAAAATCAGATTCCTAAAAGATTGGAGTGGATTGACCCTGGCTGACAGACAGCACCCAAAAGCCTCTCTCTCACTCCCCTCCACAGCTGGACTGGGAAGAGAAAATATATGGCAAAATGTTCATGAATTTTAAATTAATAGCTTTAGGCGCCAACATTTGGTCATTTTAATCAATGTATTTTCACCTCTCAATCTCTTTAGGTCTACCTGATTTGATATTCTCATAATTTCTTTGCATTCAAAAGTCGAGTGTTCAGTCTTCTTTCTTTTAGTTGACATGCACATGACATTGCTGGATATCTTGGAAGATCAGCTCTGTGTGTGCTTGGATGTTCAAGAGCAGCTTTCAAGTCAAGTATTAGCTGATAATGCAGATCAAAGAGAAGAGCTTAGTCCATTAGCATACAGAAATTCGTATCATATAAACACATGTTGCATTTGTTTTTCTGATATGCAGAGATACACTGCTGACTCTGTTTTTGCTTTAATTTACCAATTTATCTGTAATCACTGAAGTTCCTCTTTCAATTTAATAATAAACAGACATTTATGACATTTTTATAATGAAAAATGCAAAAGCATTTTCTGTGTTCCATTGAGCTACAAATTTTGGTTCAATCAGTCATTATGGATGAGTTAGCATTGAAAAAGTGCTATGCTTTTCACTAACTCATCCTGATGCCAACTTCATCAATTCAAATGGTCTTGCATCTGGTTTCCAACTTGAAGAAATAAAAGTAAAATTAATTTTAATTGAATGTCTTCATTGAATTTAACATTTCAAATAAGAAAAAAAAAAAAAAAAAAGGTTGAAATTTGGAATAGAAGGAATGATGGAAAAAAGAAATGATATGACCAAAATCAGAAAAGCTAGAGGAAGAAGCTACGTTGTACAGCAGGAACAGTGAACTGAATAGAACCTTGTGATACAACAACTGTGGCTACTCACAGAGGAGAAAAAAATGTGCACAGACAGAAAAAGAAAAAAAAAATAAAATAAGAAAAGTCAAGTAAAAAAAGTGGATATCTGAATGTACGAAGAAAGAACAAGAATTTCAAGACACATAGACAAAAAAATGAAAGAAGGTGATTCGAGCCTTTCATTTTTATACTGTACTGTAAACACTTTACTTCTATTTTAATTTAATTTGAGACCTACTTTTAAATGTATGAATATTCCACATTCTTTTCCTATTTGATACACAGCTAATATCTGACTAGTGATTAAATTGTGACAAAAGCTCCCAATTTTCCGTGTAAAGAGCAAAGATGACTCAAAGTGATAAGAAAGAAATGTATGCTATTGACAGACTATCAAAACTGTGGAAATTTGAGAACTATATTTTCTACAATTTTTAATATTCTGATTGATCTCAGGTGTGTTCAGCAACATGAAATTTTTTATAAGGCCATAGTGACACTGTAAAGAAGTTGACTACACTGGATCAGAGTTTACTTAGAAAAGTTAGGTTTTTCCCTAGTGTTAAGTCAATTAAAAGCCACTCAACTTCCATTTCATTGCAATTGTCGTAATCTGTTATCTACTGCCCCCCATGTGCTATATTATCAGGGATTCTCTACAGTGATTAGCTTCAAAAATTTAATTAAAATGTAATTAATTTTATGCCTTGCTTATTTAGCAGAGGTTTTAGTGAAAATAATTTATTAGATGAGGCTTGGATTTATCCATTTTTTTAATATCAACAGCTACTGAATGTTCTCTAAACTGTGAACTATGCTCTGTCAGTAACAAGCAGGACCAGGACCCCCATGAGTGAACACCCTGTCTATGGGATAGAAGAGAAAACAAGCTGATTGAGTCAGTCATGAAGTTTCCAAAAATGATTGAAAGTCACACATTAGAAAATTATTTTTTTATTATTCGTGCATTCCCTGACCTGCAGTTCCTTGTGATTACAATTGTAATCTCATTGATTTATCTGTTTTTTTCTATGCATAACTGGACCAGCATCTCAAGAAGGCCTGGCTGCTAGGTGTCTTTTTCCACATGAAGTTAGCCTCCACATTCTGTCAAGACACCTTCTGCTGACCTTGATGTGGCAAGTATGGAAGTGGCACAGCTAACAGTGATGTCTCTGAGACATTCCAAAAAACTGTGTGAATGAAGGCTAAACACTTCAAAAAAGATAACTCAGCTGTAAACAAAGCACCAGCTGTAGATATTTTCATTCACATTTGTCCCATGTACCTTGAAACACCTGAGAGTCCTGTTACTGCATCTTCTTTGTAATTAGGGGGTGAAATGGGACAGTTCATACTACATAAAATCAAAGTCACTTTCATCATCTTGGGTGTCTTCCCTGCAAAAGATTAGGCAAGAGGAGTCCAGGCCAATGACTTTAAAGCACTTGGGCAAGCCAAAATAGCACTTCTGTTAAAGACATTCTAAAGGTCTTTAGACAGACTTTTAAACAAACTAATACATTTACTGTCCAGCTCTGAGCTGCATGTTCCTGAGAACCTCTTGTGGATCATCAAATAAATTACATTATGCATTTTTCATTAATTTCCTTCTAGCATCTGGATGCACTTTGCATTTCCTCTGCAGGAAGACACTCTCTCTGGAGAGCTGACACACTGTTCCATACCATCTATACGCTACTTGGGATTTTTTCCATGGCAATGCATTTGAGTCCCCTTGAAGAAAGGCCCGCAAAGTATACTGATGATGGGGAAAGTGAAGCTCTCAAATAGCTAAATATTCTGTCTCAGTTTTACTGGGTTATTCTCACAGATTATTTTTCTGAAGCGGCTGTAACAACTCCAGGATTCATGGACAAAAAAAACAGACAAAAAAATTTCCCAGTGTTATGACTAAGTCTCATCTGTTTTGGTAGAACTGAAAGCAGTATAAAATGTGCACAGTTCCTTCGAGTACAGTTTAGAAGGCAAGATCTGTCAAGAAGCTGCCAATATTTTTAATAAATAGCATTTTACTTCACTCAAAGCAGTTCAAAATGGCATCCTGTTAAAAAGGAACCTCAGGAGCAAAACTCTGGAAATCCAAAAGCAATGAAAAGCGCTTCAAACAGAGTGGGCTACCACTGCTGAACACGGGCAAACAGATCTGCCAGCATCCTCCTACACCTAATCTCTCAGTCACCCCCTCATTTATTCATGTCACATGTCCCAAAACCTCACTCACTTTATCAGTATCTTTGTCTTTCTCAATCACTTTCCCATCTGTTACCAGTAATAGGAACCACCTCCCCAATTACTACATGCCTGTTCAACAAAAAGTATTTTAGAAAATAATCTGAATATTGTATGAATTTTCTGCCTCGCTCAATTGTATTCCTTCTAGTTAAAGCCCCTCAACAAAAGCAGATTGTGCCAACCCTCTTTTTCCCGTTTCTGCCAAACTCTGGATTTAAGCTGACAGTGCACAAATGTGAGTTGAATGAATTACTATTGTATGGTGAGACTGCCGTGAATGGCAAATTGAGATGCTTTGTATCTTCATCAGTAGCATTGGTTAATTCCCAGAATGCATTATTTATTAAGTAAAAACAACCAACTAAACAAACAAAAAACCACAAAAACCCCACCAAAACTCTTCTTTTCATTTCTGAAGAAATTGTACTATAAAAACCTTTTACTACAAAATCCACATTTCAGTCATAAGTCCAATTCCGATCTCAAAATTTTAAAGGAACTATTATTTTGATTGGTTGAAGTATTGATTGAAGTTTCAACAGCTTACCTTTTCCAGAAACAAAGCCCCTTATAAAGTTTGGGATTTTGAGAAGACATTAAAATCATAGACAACTTCAACAAATATACAAAACTGTGGTATTCAAGATAGGAAAAACAGAAAATGAAAACTTTTTCCTTGTGATTCTATAATAGGTCATAGACTCTTTTTACTAATTGGGAGTATTAGAATGTAGTATAATATTCCTTTAATCCTTGATCTACTTATTTCTGATTTCATTATGCATCCTCAATATTCCTTTTTATCATTTCAGTCAGTTGGGAAGGTCTTTTATTAGACTGATATAGATGCCAAAGTATACTAACAGATACTTAAAATTTGATTAAACATTTCAGATTTAGTAGATGACTGAAATTTTTTGACTATATGCTGCCTCTATTTAAAAATCAAGTTAATTATGCAGTGAACTAATTTGAAATGTTAGTTTGAACTTTAGCTTTAGTTTAGCTATGATAAGCAGCATTACTATAATAATCAGCTAGTTTAACTATAATGATAAGAGATGATTTTAATTTAAGGTTGACACTGATATTTTTACTGCCTCTGCACATGAAAAAGTATTTAGAAACTATTAGTCATGATGTATAATACTCTTAGGAAAAATCATTGTAAATTTTAATATGTATTTAAATGATGTTGGTCAGGATCTACTTTTCCTTAGACTGACAAGTTATCTCATCCTGGTTGTTGTCTGAGTTGATGAGGCGTTTAAAAACAGGCATAATGCTAGGTCTAGCAGTTTGACTGAAGTCAATGATGCTTTTTGAATGCTTAAAATTAGCCACATGGTGAACTGTCTCAAACAGGATAATAGTGATTACAGTTATTACATTGTCATTTACAGATATGAAATCACATCTGACTGGAATTTTAAACTGTCCAGACAAATACCTAAAAAGCATGCTGTTTAAAAAAAAATAGACTAATTGAGAGTGGATTAAATGATCCAATTACCTTTTCAAATTTTGAGGTTGTTTGATTGCATAGGACAGAGAGATGTGTGGAACAAAGGTGACTCAAAATAAGTTAAAATGTTGGAAAAAAAGCATTCTAAAGATCTAAAAATATGTGATGCTTTCCAAAAAGATCTTTAAAATGTACTTAAACAGTGACAATGTTTATATTACATGAGTAAACTGTATTTATCAATACACACACATATTTCCAAGCATGTACATTACTCTTTTAGTTGGATATACTCAACTGATTCTATGATTCTAAAAGTAAACATATTGTCAAGAAAAGTGGTTGCAAGACATTACATCATCTTGCCTTCTAGAAAATTTATTATTTTATTAAAATATTTTCTAAGATTTTTGACTCCTTCTTTGAATCTACTAGATCCACCTAAATAACAGATATACTCTATAACAGTGAAGTCACCCCTTTCCCAAAATTACTCCGAATTTGGATATGAAAATTAATGCTTCCAGCAAAATTTTCTTCCTTTCCTGTGTAAGTTCTGAAGTCTTTCATTAGGAACCAGTTACATACAAGTTTATTTCATATGATCTGCATCTCTTCTAAGCAAAGTCTAAATTTACTCAGCTATATCTATACTAGAAAGTAATTTGTTGCATAAGTGGATGAAAGCACTTGGTGCTTAGGTCCATATACTTACACTATATGTAAACATCCTTGTTTCTTCTTCAGATTAAAATCAATCTGAAGCATATCTCCACGGGCACTTTGAAATGAAATTCCCTCAGGGTGGGATGAATTGTGTTCTATTTATGCTTATCCATCTCTGTAGAATACGTAGGAAGTAAAAAATACCACTTTTAAACCAAAAAAATAGTCCACTTTTAAGGTGGTTAAAGTCAGGTAAGAAGGTATGTACATTATGATTCTTACTGCATTTAATTTGAGAGAAGCTTCATGTTTCATATTTCTAAATATGTTCTAAAACCTGACACATCATTCAAAAGAGTCTTGCTGACTCCAGATATCCCAGTATCAGCAGCCCAAGAGAAATTGTGTTCAGCTCAATTTACCCACTTCCAGTGTTTACCCACTGTACAGTGTTAATTAACACATAGCATTATAGTGTCTTGCAGTTTTTAAATGGTGGGTTCTCCAATGGACGTTTATTTTGTCTCCTGCAACAAATGGATTCAACTTTAATAGCAAGTACTGCTGCCCTCTGTAAAGTTAGTCTTGAATGCTAGTCAGATGCTTTAGTATTTCTAACACACTTGATGTTTCTACCAAATTTTTCCAGCAGGAATATTTTTTAAGGATACCTCAATTCATGAAATTAAACTGTTGCGTAACATTTAAGTCTATTGAGGACTAGCTTCTTAATAATATTTAACTCTGCTTCAGATTATATTACATCATTTGAGAGTTTTTCTCTTTGACTGCCTCTAGTGTAATTAAACCTACCTGATACTTTGGTAAATGTTCTAGAGTTGAATCAATGGATACTATCATCTCCCCTACTAAAATAAATTTGGGCAGTAATGAGATTTTTAAACATCAATTTAAGCTGTTAGATTCCTTTTAACTTATTTTTAATGGCTAACGTACAACTATTTTTACAAGTCTAGAATGATTAATTGTAGTCTGCATATCTAAATCAGTTTTAAATGAGCTACCTCACCTAGCTGGACAATAAGATGGACATTAATAAATTTTTTCAATGCCTGTAAAGATTTTTCAGGCTCTATTTAACTTTGTGCTGCTGCCAGACCATTCTGTTTGCTCATGCAAGGAATTTCAAAGAGTTTGGGTGCATCTTCCCTGTACTGCAGCTGCAGAGCCGCTATGAACTCTCATCGTTTCTTGGGGTTTGGCATATATTACATATGGGACAATTCAATGCCTTTGAGTACAAGTGTGACCCTCCTCCACAGAAATTGTATTGGATTAAAGTAAGATTATTATTCTTTATAAATATTACTGTGTTTTTTTGACAGTCCTTATTCTAAGGAAAATCACCATTTTGTACAGATGTTGGCAGTTACATAAGGCCTGTTATAATTGTCATTGGTTTAACTATCATTTGGAAATTAAATGCAGTTTTCATAATCACTGGTTAAACCAATTTATTATAGTAGAAGAAAGTGATGGTTTGTCATTTCCATTAGATATGTTTTTCAGTTATGAGATAGACATAAAAANAGATTTTGCTGTTAACATATTTTAAATAATTTTAAATACTTGTTTTAGAATTGAAAAATATTCCTTACATAGTTTTCTTACTTTGTACCTTCTATTTCTTTATTTTTTTTTACTACAAGTTAGAATTAGTGAGTTTTGAGAGTACAATATTTAAATGCACTTCTAACTCATGACTTTTCCAACACAGAGTTTTATATAAGTTCCAGTATAAAAATATATTAAAATAATTTCCTGTGAAGATCTACTTCTTAGTTCTTTAAATAGTCTATAGTCTACAATTCATATTACCTAGAATCTTCAGAGATATCTTTAGGTTGAATAAATTGATTCAGACAAGATATAAATATGTCTACAAGACATAATCAAAGCTGTAAAATTATTACTGTCAGGAAGACTCCAAGAGGAGTCCATTTACTGCAGTTTTTTAAACTGTTTATGATCAGGTTATCTAAAGCAGTGACAACAGGTATAATATCAAGAGGCTACTCAAAAAAGAAAGCATGCCCAGTTAACAAAACAAAAAAAAAGACAAGATTTCCTAAAGGAATCAAAAGATTTCGTAATGTTTTATAGTATCAAAAAGCGGACATAAAGCAGAAGACACAACACTTTCCCAAATGAAAAACACTTTATATCAGGATATGAGAAAAGCATTCCCTAATCTTGATGTGTGTTTATTGGCACTATGATATGTTTTTTCCACAGAAATGTAATTCTACATGTTGGATACCAAATACTGAGGGGACATTATTCAACATTTTGTTTCAACCACAAACAAAAATTTCTGACTCAAAGTAACCAATTTTTTGGGTAAAAAACTGTGAAAAGTTGAAACTATCCCACTGGTATATTTTAAAGGAAAAGAGCTGATAGGTTAGGCTTGCTCACTTTCAATTGCTGGGTCTAGGACAACAAAAAATAATTTGATCACTTGTACATTGTGTTATTATACCTCTGGTGCATAGAATGTTTAGATTTTCAAATGACATCACTCTGGGTTCATAGGTTCCGTACATCTGACCTGGGATAAATTTATTTTAGGTAGTGATTGTATTGACACTATATACACAAGAAAATAAGAGATTTCTCACATGACATTGCATTAGGCAAGTAGTGTTCCGTTCTAACAATAATCAGATCATTAATTTATATATTAGCTTCCTAAATACAATTAATATAGTGTCACAAGCCTTTGTCCTTTACCTTTGCTGGTCTCATTTGACCTGAGAATTTGATTGTCAGCTTTCACAGTCTCTGAAACATAAACCATTTGATTCTAATCTCCTTTCCCCAACATTTCAATTTATAAGAAAAAGGTTATTTTCTTTTACAAATATCCACTGAGTTTTGTCTCTCTGCCACTCCGACTCTGTCAGGTATGACTTGGCCTCAGGAGCCAACTGCATTCTCCACTTTATCTCTACTGAAAATGCCAGCCCAGTGTTGACTACAGCCCAGCTAAACGAATCAAGTATAAACAATCTCCAATAGCTCTGTCCTTGGAGTCAAAACTTAAAACTGATATTTCTGTTTGCTGATTAATTGCCATTTGTTTGTTTCAGATGCTGTCACTTCCAGGAAATAGGGGTTTTATTTAGCAAACATAGCCATAGGGATAGTATATGCCATATTCTTTTTGATTATGAAGCATGGAACATCAAAAGAAATTATTTTCAACATTATCAATACCTCGGAATAAGTAGGATGGTATATCAATAATGAATTAGATAAGCCAAACTGGGACATTGCTGATTTTTTGATTAAAAAAATATTGTCCTACACAGCTTTGCAGTTTGACTTTATATATATATATATATAAAAACACAAATTTTTGTACAATTCCCCTCAAGAATCTAAAATCAAATAGACCACAAAACTATAATTTATTGCACAGAATGAAGTAGCAAGGCTAGTAAAGTGCAACACAAAAAAAGTTGTTTGAACTATGAATTACAACCCCTGTTAGCATGTTGACACTGTATTATTTTTATTATAGTCTTTTTGTAAATATACATAATTCACAGGTTCAGTAGCAGGTGACAGATGAATTAAATATATTGATGAAATAGCAAATAGAAGATTTTTTGTTTCCATGTGATTTTTGAAAAGGATTCCAGTTCTTTTTCCTCTTCATGAGGAGTCCAGTTTTCAAAGGTCTTTTACAAAAATTCAAACAGAAATATATCTCTATAAGTGCAAATATTCAAAGGCACAATCAGAATGCACATGGATAAATGTGGACTGAGGGCATATGGTCACAAAGCTCCATAAATCTGCTGGTTTTTTAATTGGGAAAGAATTTCAAAACAATGTTCTGCAGAATTTTATCATGAGGGAGATTTTGTGAAAGTAGCTTGGAAGGCACAGTTTTAATTTATTAGAAAGTGGATAAGGGCAGGAGAGCAGAAGAAAAGGTCACAGAACAAGTAGGCAATCAAAGACTGTAGAACTCATTCTATTCTGTCTTCACATGAACCAAGTACTAGCAAAAAAAAGTATATGTTTTACTTTATAAACAGCATTTGCTGCTTTAAACTCAGCTTTTACTCTGTTTGAGTGTTAGACCTCCTCCCTCAGGAGTCAGTGTCTGTATTTCTCAGTATATTTGTCAGCAGTCTGAAAGATACAGTATAGACTATGCATTAATGCATTGTTTTGTTGATAAAAGGCTGTGGATAGCGGTAAATTTCTTGAAAATTGCGTGATTTAAGAAAGAGGCAAAGTCAATCACATGTGACAAAATAAAGGTGAATGGAGAATGGGTTTTATGAGAAGGAAATATTTCCCAACCACATGCAGTATTGAAGTCAAAGATCAGAACAGAATAATGAAATTGGGTGCTGGAAGAAGGCATCTTATTACTACTGATTATTTTTCTTATTACTGCTGATATTGCATCTACATTTGGTTTTGATTGTTTGTTTTGTTGTTTTGGTTTGGGTTTTTTTAATGCAAAAATCAATAGGAATGAGGATATGAAGCACACAGTTGGGGTTTTTTTCCTCTAATGTTGGAAAGAGCGACCTTTAGCAATTTATTATATTATGAAATATTACCAGCACAATTACTACTACCAAGCACATGTGTAACCTAAAACAGATGTTTGCATGTATTGATTGTCTGTCATCATTAGTTGTTGACAAATACAGGATGAGAAAGGGCTTCACATACTTGAAAAAATGGGTCCATGTTATCAAAGCCACCAAAGGTGGAAATCATTCTTTAAAGATTATGGTCCTAATCAATCCATTTTGAATGTGTTAAGAAGTTTACACTTTGCATTCTGTCTATGAGTATATTCAAGGGCAATAACTAAAACCTTCAAGCCACCCAAGTAGTACATTGAAATTTTAAACACATTTTCACATACTTTGAAAAACCTTCTGTTTTAGCCAAGGTTACAAAATAGCACAGTGTTCAGCCAATGGAACCTGATGCAGAAGAGCTCAAAATTACAAAATTCCCCCACTTTTTCTTTTCCTCTTCTCTTACAAAATAGTTTAACAATGTGTGTTACTGCTTCATTGCCAATCTTTGGCACGTAGAACCTATTTAAATAACAATGCTCACATATGTTCAGTAGTTATGGTTTCCATTGTTAGAGAATACATTTTAATACCTATCACCCGTGGTAGACTGTCATGTTTGCGATTCATTGAGGACAACACTAATTCAGTTGCCCCCTTTTCAAACACATGTGCACAATTACATACCAAGATTTGTAAAGGCTTGGGCCTTCCTCCAAGTGGAAAATCATCTAAAGCATCCTAACAGGAAATGCACAAATATGCATTCATGTAAAAATGGAGAAATTCACAGGAAGAGTGGCCCAAATAAAGAGAAAAAAATGTTCAATGACATGTTATACCTAAATTTTTAAAATTCTTATCTGGGAGCTGTGCTAGTCTCTTTCACTGTAGATGAGTGAATCAAGATAATTGCTTGATCAGAATTAAATACCAAGGGGAACCAATGCCATCAAGGCTGTAGGAAAACAACATGCAAATAGTTATGAGTTTTGAAAGAGGCTGAATATTCTCATTACCTCTGGGGAGCAGAAAGAGGACTCTCCATTAGGAAAAAAAAATGACCACAAATTCATGACTTCCACTTCAGTGAAAATAAAACCTGGCTTATTTTTGGAGGCTGAAAAAAAAAAGCAATTCTTATTGGATTGAGCTTTTGGGGTTTTGGTGTACTAATGTGGGCTGTTGGTTTCAGCTTGTCTTTCCATTTTTTCCTGAATACACACTGTCATTCCTGTCACCAAAGTATTATCTATGTTAGAAGCCATGATTCATAGTTATAATTTTAAATATTCTTCCCCTGGTATAACTCCCCTCAAAACATTGCTCAAGCACTGAAATCATGTGTAGGTAGGCCTCCAACATGCTGAAGTGGTTTCATATGACCCTTGTGCATATAATAACATTCAGGGTATATGGCAGAAAGCTTTCTGGTGCTTTAGAAATCTGTCCTATACCAAGGAAATATATAAAAAGGAAGCCTCTAAAGTTAGGCACTTCTTTACAATAAGGGTTATGTGTCCCTTAACTGTCTTCAAAAAAACAATTACTGTACATCAACTGAACCTTTTGGTACTCAAAATACTGTTTTACTTAATCAGCGTTCAAAGAATTTTGTCAGGAAGTCAGTCCACCAAACACAAAACCTCATTTTCACTTCCCTCAACATTTGGGCTTTTGAACTTGCTCTCTCCCTGGATATCAACACTGTCCCTCATGTTATGCCAGAAAGTCACCAGATGAGAGCTGTTATGGAGCAGGTAAATAATACAATATTTTGAAAATGCACTGAGCTAGAAAGGCTCTCCAGTAGCTGCATTTTGCTTCTTATAGGAAGAAGGGACCGCTCATAGGATTTCTGCTGACTGCTATATTGCAGAGCAGTCAGCAGAAATGCCATACCCTTCATATTTCGGCACCATATACAATCTATCCAGATCACTGTAATGCTGTGTTCCACTCAGCTGGTTTAGGGGAAAGTAGTCTGATATGCTCTGGACACTGCATGGGAGAAGAAACAAAATTCTCAGGAAGTTCAATGACAAACTTTTATTTGCAAACTTTAGAACATTAAGGTAGAATAAGGTGCTTCATTATGCAAATTTTAAAACAACATCTAGACAAAGTAAGAAACTTCACAACTTCACAACTTCACAAACTTTAATTTAGCCAAGTTTAACTCGGCCAACTTAAACTTCTTCAGACAAAACAAGACACTCCCTTATGAAGGGTGTGGAGCAGTGGCTATCCCACCTATGCAGAGCTCACCGGGTTCCCACTTCCCACCTAGTTGAATTGATTCAGTCAACAAATCGTCCAGGTTTCTACAACTGTTTTTAATCTAATTTCAATACAGCAACCAATGTCCAGTTATTACAAAGGTACAAAAAATATTTATGTATTAGTTACATAAGATTTTCTACCATAGAGAAGATGATTGCTACAATAATTGTGTGAAATCATAAATGTAAATACTTATTATATGATTTTTCTGTAGCTACTTTTATCACATATTTATAACTCATCCACCCTATTGCTAACTGGCCTACAGCAAGGGTACAATCAGAGAAAGATAGGGCTTTACACTGTCTGAAATAAGATAATAATTATAATATTGGCAGTATTTGAGGCAAAAAAATAACATCAACAATGTAAGTTGTGAGAAACGGAGATGGTAAATTTGCTCTCCAAACATGATAGTGCTTCTTACATCTTGAAAATATTAGCCCCAGAAAGCCAAAGGAATAATCAAAAAAATACAGACAGGTTTATCTTCCCACAAACATTCTATCATTCATGTAATAGGTTAAATATTATTTTGCACAAATGATCTATATTAAATTATCAAAATTGCCCTCAAAAATCTCTTCTTGTGCAATTAAAAGCATAACAGAAAAGAAGGTTGTTAATTTTTAAAAGGGAATTGGGGATGGGGAAAGCAATAGATGTTAACTATACCTGCTGACAAAATAACCAGAAGTGGGTATTATCCCCATTATTATGAAGAAGGGCAAACCTTAGTGCCCAAGGTTTGCAACACATTAATGAATGTCAAGCATTTAATATTCTGATCAATATTTACAATAAAATGAATGAGCAAAAAATTCCAATTTGTAAGACTCAGAGAACTTTGTGTCATTCTTAAAGCTGAAGAATTTTGTATATGTATCTATAGTTAGCTAATTTTGCTGTCCTTCACAGTATAAGCCTTCAGTGTACACAATCTTTTATACAGATTTAACCACAGCATCATTGACTCACTGACTCGTATCACTGACTTGTAAAACGAGCACAATCAATTTTCTATATAGATGCTATGGACATAATACCTTAGTATTACAAATAATAGCGATATTGTATGAGAAGAGAATGTGTAAAGATGTATAGGATGATAAATGCTGATAATACACATGGAAATACAATGGGGGAACTTGTACATTAAAAACAAATACCTTGATGCCTTTGTTTCCTCATAATACCTGTTTACATAATTAGCATGTTGACTTATTCACTAAACTGTGGTATTACTTGGTCACAGTAGCTGTAGGTTGCACATAAATTGTAAGTTGCACATCTCCTGAATTTCAAAGCAAATAGTTGAGGAAACTGTGACAGCTACTTAATTTTGTTGTCCTTTCTCAATTACATTGCTCGTAACTGAAAGAGAGGGTCACTGGTTTGAATCAATTATCTCTTCTTTTTAGGTTTCCAAAGGGAAAAAAATGGGCCTTGCTAATTCAGGAAAATAATTGTTTTGAGCAGCAAGTTTAATATACTTCTTTATAATTGTCAAATTAAAAGCAAAAGCCAGTCAAGTCTGTGATTTCTTATAAAATAATGCATGGCAACCAGTTTTGAGCAGAGAAATCTCATCAGCATGTTTAATCTTTAACTCAATTTAAAGAAGGCTAAATTGTGGAAATTTTAATGAGTCTTTTCCCCTTTTACTGAGGCAAACTCTCACTGTCTTCACTGGCCATCTTTTGTATTTTTCTTATTCCCCATTTTGTGACACTGATATAGTGAGGAATTTCTATGAGGTAGAAATGAATGTGTTTGATCAGGATCAAATGTAATTTATAGCCAAGAGCAAATGGAAAATTAATCACTACTACTTATGCCATTAAAAATTTTATCTACTATGATGGATACCTAATGTATTACTAATATTATTATTATTATTATTATATTTCATAAAGATGTTAAATTTTAATTTAATTAATTTCTCAGTGTTATGTCCTTGTTTGGTCTACTCAAACAAATTTAGTCTCTGTTTTCTAACTTCTTAAATTGCCTTAACATTTACAGCTAGATAAATCAAAAACAAACCAGACTTTGTTAATAACAATATTTATGAGAATTTCAGAAATGGAATTGTGTGTTTCTCTTAAAGCTGAAGCTGCACATAAGCATCAACAGAAGCATCTGTTTTACCCAGAGCATAACATTTTAGATGACTTGAGTTGTCCAAAATCTGAATACCAAAATATATAGAAAAAATATTGCTGGAGTAACGTACTGTAATACAAATGAATCATTCTGTTTCTTCTTTTTTGTATTCAGGTGTTAATGGAAAAAGAGTAAAAAGATTGAGCAACTGTATTGTATCTTAAGACTTCAATATGTACATTTGCAGCCAAATCAGCTTATCTTTTAGCAGTTCATTTCTACTTTAAATCACAATTACAGAGATTATAGAGAGTTGCACTTGCAATTCTGGGTTCAAAATAATGGACATCATACAGATAAGTAGAGCTCACTTATTATAAGTATCTAGCTTGATTAACAGATTTCAAGGTTTGATATGAAAGAATAAAAATGCCACCAGGGAAGGCATTAATATGGACTGCTATTGGGCATGCTTTATAAATCAATGTTAGATTTAATATTTGAATAAATTGCATTTTTTTTTTTACTCTCTTCTAACCTATTAAAACATATTTTTAATTTATGAGACTGTATTGTAGTCTAACATCTCTTCCACAGTTAGGTTACGTAACAGCTAATGAAACCTCTTAACAAAAATCTTTTCGGCTAAAAAGATAGACTCAATGAAAGTAGGAACAGAATAAGGCATTACCACAATTCCCACACTGAAAATTTTCCAGAGATCTTGCTTACACACTACATATTTTTAGATTAATGGCTATTTAATTGATATATAATTCATACAAAAGCCACTTCATCAGCAAATACAATTTCATTGGAGACATTTATGGGGCACTTGCAAAATATTATCTATGGTTTAGTTGCCTGTACTTAGGGTACATGCTTCTGCATGAATAAGTCAAATTTTCAATTATTTTCAGTTACAAAACTGACCATCTACTTAAACATAAAAGAGTCTTTTCTGGCTTCTGGAAATAAAGAGAATTCTGGTTAGTTGCAGTTATAAGCAATGGAAATTTAAATGTATTCCAGGATAGGTACATGAATAAATATCCAAGCAACATCAATCCTATCTAATAATGATGATGTGATGGAAGAAAATACTCCACACATTTTCAAATTACTTCATTTTTATCTGATATGTAGACTGCTAATCAATCCTATTATTGCCACTATTATTGTCAGTTATATTATTTGTATACAAAATCTACACTTTCACACCTATTTCAAACTATTTAGTGTATTTATTCTGCTCCACCATAGAATATTCTGTGGGGAAAAAAAAATATTTATTTGAGGAGTCAAACCCTGTAAGATGTTTTATTGCAAATGATCCATTCATTAAGTGAATTCTTTGTTTGTATTTTATTGTTTTAATATAACAGAATTAAGCTTTCCCTTGTCCAGAACTGAATCAGACATTTAGAAAAATGTTATTCCTGACCCAAGGATCTAATACTTTAGCAGGATATACCTGTGGTATTTGTGAAGAAAGAATGTAAAAGGACAAGTTCACTTTTCTCTCTGAAATTTTATACTTTTTTCTGTAGTACTGTATCTAGAAGATGAGCATAATGACTATTACTAGAACACCACTGGATAATCAGGTCTAGTTAATATAATCAGCTACATTCCAATATTGTGTAACCTCCTCTTTGATGCAGTTTTTAAGACTTAGATGTGGTATTTCTGTTTTCTTTCAGGCTGTAGCAGATTTTTCTAGTAGGGCACCAATGTGTCCTCTATGGTTCCGCATTTTTAAAAATAAATTAATTAAGGTCCTTATTACTGCTAGAGAGCATTGTTCTTTCTGTAGATGCAGGTATGCAGTTGTTCAGGAGGTGCAGTTGTCTTGTCACTGGGCTGGTTCTTGCTCCTGTTGTCTGAAGCACCCGCTGGTTCACATTTAGAAATGCACTCTTTCTTAGCTGTTAGCTCTGGCAATATTCCTTCTCACAAGATTGTATGTTGGTGTGAAGAGGGAGTAAATATCATGGCTGAAAATAGGTTCTGAGGATTGACCTTCAAGCACATGAAACTGACACCCCAAATTTTCAGCTGATGACAGTGTGGAAATGGAGACTAGCTTTCATCATCACAAGTGCTTTGTGAACAATATAGGAAGATAGAATAAATGACCATTTAATTTATCATTTAAATAACGGGGTTTGAATGTATAAATTATGAATGCACAAATTATGCCATGGTTTCTTCTTCCTTCAGTGATGCTCATGAGGACTCTATTCAGTCACAGAGCAATGGTTCACCATTCAAACAGTGGGAGCTAACTGACAGCAGGAGATGGCTGACAGAAACTGTAACTTTTTTCTGTCTGTGTCATCTGCCGAAGAAAAACAACAATCTTTTAATTGTTTATTTCAGACAAGCTCTTCATCTCTTGGTCAGTGCCATTTGTCTCAAACACTGTGCTGCCAGAGGAAAAACAAGATCTGGAGAACAATAAATTATACATCCTAATACCTTTCCTGAAGAGTTTCTGAAACAATAAGGGTGGAGGAGATAAAGCCAGGTCTAATTGTTGCATTAGTGAAAAGCTTAAAATACTAAAGTATCTCAGTGATTTCAATTAATCTGATGTTCTGTGTATCTATCTTTTTAAGTTGTAAAAGGCCTTCCACCACACGATATTTCCATATGGCAATGGGGATTTTATCCATATTTCCATTCTTCCACTCTCTTAGGATTTAGAGTGGATGAGACAAAGAACCAGAGAAAAAGAAACATTTGATAATAAGACATCACATGATGCAACAGCCACACATTTTCCATCTTCCTGATCGCGTATCAGGTTAAGTTTTGTTTTGCTTTAATGGCTTCAGAAGAATTAGAAATGAAGCTTCATTTGAACATTATTTTCTCTGACTTTACTGATGATTTGGAGTCTCCAAAAAGAAATGTGTTTTTGTCTCATCTTTGAACATCTATATCACAGGTGAAAAAATTGTTGTCCTGCTGGTGTAACTCTGTCATGAACAATTTAAAGTGTAGTATTGTCTTTCCACTAATGCACTCAGCACTTCTGTAATGACGTTCTGCTGTGCTCCTGCAACTTTAGATATGGAAAAATTAATTAATTTTAAATATGTTATAAATAAAATTTCCCATCACTATTGTCTATTTAAATATTCACCATGATAACATTGATCACATGGTTATTTTTTTATTTTGCACAAGATATCTGTTTTCAGATATTACAGAATTAAGCAAAATTACTTAATCACCATAAAGGAAAACAAATAAATTTTCTCAGGTTTGTGCTGCAGTAAGTACAAATTTTAGCAGAAGATGGTTGCACACCTGAGTTAAGGTTCCCAGTAGTATTTACTATTCATTGACCAAGTTTTTATTTCGTGTAAAGCTCATATTGCAAATAAAACTTATTTTTAGATTAAAGTACTACTTTTCAGTTTAGAATGAAAATGCAATTCTATTTTTAAAAAAAAAAAGTTATATTAAAAACCTTAGAAAACACAATATACTTTTCTTTTGGAGTTAACTGATCTTGTCGAAGAAATACTATTTTAAGAAACATGTCAATAGAATGCTAATATGGAATGAGAAGTTTCTCTGGTGGTAACGGACAAAATCCAATGCATTTTTAGGCAATATAAAGACTGAACAGTATAAAAATCAGGCAACTATTTCATGGAAAGCCTACTGTCTTTGCAGGTGATAACAGACCTTCCAAAAACCCTGCTGAATCTGGGCAGAAAACTTAAAATCCAAGCACATTTGGTAAAATGTGGGAAGGCAATCACTACAGAATAAATAGTAGAACAACCCCTCCAAATAAGAAAAAACCCAAACAAATAAAATAATCTCAAGCAAAACCAAATCAAACATTCTAAACATTTTCGGAAACATGTATAAAGTCTAGAATACATATATACTGGACAACTTAGAGTACCTAAATGCTATACTCACTGGGATTAGAGGTTAAATAGAAAAGCAAACAAAAACATATGTAGCTTATTGTTACTGTTCTAATTAACTCGAAGCTTTCTTAAAATCAATTAATATAAGAAAACTATTAAAGAACTCTAGATGCGTGAGGCAGCTGCTGACTGTCACCAGAATAATTAATGAATATTGCCACAAAATTCAATACTTTCAGTTACCTGAGTAAAACTCTGAACTGCTGAAGTCTACAGCTAACTTAATAGCACTGCAAGCTTTTTAGGTAATTAAGCCATTTTTATTCTGGATCCTGGATTTGTACCTCTTGTCTGAATTTCCTCGTGACATTTAGGATAAATTCTTAGGTAGCTGTCCCCAGAGTTATGTCCAATTGTACGAGTCTAGTATAAGACTTTCTGCTCCATATAAAGATATGACTTCACTCTCTTCCATGCTCTCCATCAGGAAATCACTGAGGATCTATTACCCCAACTTGAGCATCTATTTCATAGAACAAGTAGGGCCTTAATTTTTTTTTGGTCTAAGCAAGGCATTTGCCCTTTTATTCAAAATAGAAGATCAATGTGGGGACAAAGTGTCTCAACAACATGATGGGACAGAAGTTGTCTCAGAAATTTGTAAGTGGAAACAAACTGAGGATTGGAGCTGTAGGAAGCTAAAGGATTTGGCTAGAAGGATTCTCTCAAAGTTTGGAAAAGACAAATGCAATTTTTTGTCCCAGGGATGGACTAAGTCCAGTCTTAAATCTTGGGTACCAAGTGACTAGGAAACAGCTTTGTAGAAAACTACATGGGAGTCATAGCAGTCAACACTTTGGACATGTGTCAGCAATGCCTTTTGGTGATGAAGATCAATCGTGTACTGGACTGCATGACCAAGAACACATACAAGAACTGGAAGGAAATGTTTTTTCACCTGTATTTATTTATAAGCTGCATCTGGAGAACTGTATCCAGTTTGGGGTTCTCAGTACAATAAAGACATTGAAAAAACTACCATTTCCAGAAGAAAGTCCCCAATATGGGTAGAGGGCTGGAGGACATAAATGAGAAAAATTTGAGGAGGTCAGGTTTATTGGATTTGTAAAAGAGAAAATTAAAAGATATTATCATTATTTTCGATAACAATGGGAGCTGTGAAGAGACAGAGACAGACTGCTTGGAGACACTCAGCAGAAAGACAAGACACTTCAAGTGAAGTTCTGATTCAATAAAAGGGAAAAAATTTCACAAGAAAGAGGTTTATACCTTGTGACAATTTGGCTGCAGAGATTGTGTAATCCCATCCTTGGAAACATTCAAAGCTCAACAAGGCACTGAGCAACCTGCTCTGACTGCAAGCTGTGTTTTGATTTTGGGCAGAGAACTGGACCAAATGATCTCCACAGGTTCTCTTCAATCCAGATTGTGCTGTTCTTCTAGGAACAAAACATGGACACACACGTGCCCTCACACAGACACATATGAGTCAAAGTACCACAGGATATCTCAAACACACAAAAATACGTGTCAAATTATTATCTGCTGGTTTTATTTAAGACATGTTCATCTTATTCTAGAAATCATGTCAGTGACAGGATAAAGTCATAATACTTAAACTGAGGCTTCTTTCTTTAAAATGGTCACAAAATTTCAAACAGAATACTGGTTACTCCATCAGAGTATTTCCCAAGAAGAAAAATATGACAACCCTTGCAGCCTGAGTGAAACGAGCTTGATCCATAAATGCTTTGTGTCCTACAGAGCCATACATGTTGGTGCGAAAGAAATATTTATTGCCTCTATTTCTTATATAGAGTGTTTTGAAATTTTATTTACATTTAAGTTCCAAAAACATATATGACAATGCAAATCAAAAATAGTGAAGAGTTGAGAGTACTTGGAAGTATATAATTAGGATTTTATATCTTGTAGTTTTTCATTTTCATATTAATCTTCTGTTTGATGCCACCCTCTTCTCCTCTAAAATTATTTTCAAATAGAAAACTGTTTAGAATAAATATTATGTCTCTGTAAATTTAATTAAATAATTCTGAGCAGCCCCAGATGGTTATATCTAGATTAGCAAGAAGCATATCTGCTCCTCAATGACAACTTCCAAAGATCAGAAATTAGAGATGATGAGAAGTTTCTTATCAAAAGCACAGGTCTTCCACAAAAACAAAACAAAAACAAAAACAAACAAACAAAAAAAGAAACAACACCCCAAACAAAAAAAACCCCAAAACCACCAAACAAGCAAACAAAAAAACCGCAAACCAACCCCCAAACATGAATTTAATGGCATCACTCAAAACACTGGAAGTGATACACTTTCTTTTGCTAGGCAGAATGGACTCGAATACTTTCCAGGATCACATCCAGTACTGATAATGCACATACATGAGAATAAGATTTCTGCTCCTGGTCCCCACTTCAATAGATCTGAGGGTTTAGTTCATTGATGGCTGCTATATTAATATTCAATTTTTTAATGCACACAACCACCTACAGCTATTAGAATGCAAAATGAATGCAAAATACTGCAACCTGTAGGAAATATAGAATCCTGATTTTTGTGGGTAAGAAATAACACAAGAAAGGAAAACAAAATTTTCTTTTATGAAAATCTAAAAATAATATTTTAACTGCAAAAGCATTTTCTAACAAAAAACTGTTTTACTAATATTCCAAAATGAAAAGGCATCTACATCCAGAATTATAATAAGAAATCTAATGCATGGTCTTATTGACTTCATAACAAACATCTTTATGAACCGCTTTTCTTTTTAGGTTATAATTCATTATATAAAAACTAGTTTTATTTAAGTACAACACACTGTCATTCAAGAAGGCGAGTCTCAAAAGAGTGCCTCTCTCTCAAAGTGTAAGACTCTTTTGAAGTCTATTCTTTATGATAAAAACAGGAAAATTGCTCACTATTGGCAAGCAGGATGGATGCATTTTATTTCAAGTGTTTTTCGAAGTAAATATCAACTCAGGTTTTCTCTGGTTACACAACACATCAGAGAGATGTATTAGAAAGAATGTATAGTGCTGTGTTAAATATCTTGTCTAAGGGGGTTGTTTTTACTTTGTTCATAAGTATTTTCTTTCTCCAAAGTGCTAAATAAACAAAGGAAAAATGCAGTTTGAAACATGCAGTAAAAAGGATTTTCTCCTCCTAGCTGTACACACAATTTTTGACTAGTTGGTCTGGGGGATTTTTTTAACCTGTTTTTTTTTTTTTTGTCATAGGCAGTTTGACTGATCGAACTCCATTGCAGAAAAGAAAGGCTGTGATGGTGGAGGTACGCCATTCAGAGACCACAAGGTACCAACAGTATCATTAATAGTGGGCATGCTCAAACCAGGTCTTAAAGACAAAACTGTGTTTATGCCTGTGCAAACCTCATGTACCTTCATGTATAAGACTTATATCCATGTTTCTATGAAGGAGATAAACTGAATTGTTAAGCATAAGTATGTTAAGTCCTCTATAATTGGTTAAACCCTTCCAGAAGGAAAAAGCAAACAAAAAGAATATTGAAAATGCTGTCTCAGAAATCTCCTTCCAGTCTTTCTTTGTGATTTATAAAGATGAAGAAGAAAAGAAAAAAAATCTGTTCCCTCCCTCCTCAATTTCTTGTTAAAACCAAGCAGAAGTTACATTGTTCTCTGTTCCACAGCACCTCCTGGACAAGCTAAGAAACCTGGGATTCTGTTGATGCTTGAACAGGCTTTTGGTAAATCAGTAATACTGGAGGGCGGCTGTTGGCTGATTTACCATTGTTCACTGAACTGTAAGGCAGCAGCATTCTTGGCACTGGCTGTGTTAGTATAACAAACAGACCCATTTAATGTAGCAGCAGTGAATATTGCATGAGGTTGATCGTTAATGGATCTTTTCAGTTCACACTGGCAAAGAACTGGGACAGAGCTTGCACAGTTCAGCTAGGCATTAGACATTTCTCATATCACTTGTCCATGTAATCAGATTCATTTAAAAGCCAGAAGTTTTAATTTCTGTTTGTATTTTGTAAAGCTTCATTTTTTGAGCTAACACACAACAAACGCTGTTAAAGATCTGAATTACTACAGATTAAATGTATATATTTTATTTGGTTTTCAGTATATTTTTCTACCTGAAGATAAAAAAGAAAATTATGAGAGGGTAACCTCTTCAACAAATGCATTCTAGAGTCCACACTGATGTATCAATATAGAAAAAGATAGCTTGAATTGGTATTTTCTTCATGTTCAGGAATTAAATTACATATATAATGTTATGCTGCAATGGGAATGATTCTGATAATCTCATTTCTCTTCATGTTTAATTTTATCTTTTCTTTTTAAATTTCAAGAAAAGAAATTAGTGAAACATATTTAACCGCAACAATCAAAATAAACTACAATTTACTTCTTTTTACGTCAGGAATGCCAAAATACTTGAGAGGCCTTTTATGCCTAGGTTCAATAGGTGGAGCTGGGTTTGGGCATTAGCCTAGTGCTGCAGAAACTTTTATTTAAAAATGGGAAAATAGATTTAAATAATGTTTAATGTTTGTCTGAAGAGGTGATAAATCCCAGGCTTCAAGAATCTCCTTCTTCTGCAAGAGTCTCTGCTCAGCACAGAGACACTGAGGCAAAAGGCAAGGATTTAGCAGCCTTCTTCACAAGTCATGTTGAAACTGAAGGGGATATACTCCTTTTAGATAGGAGAGGCTAATTTTCTTCATAGAAATTTTACAGAGATGGCTAAGCACCGGCCTTCTGATAGAAAGCAGTGAGTGAGCTTATTTTACTCACATGTGCATTTTTTTCCTCTAACTGTTTTTATCTCAACTCATGAATTTTCTTATTTCTCAATTTCAATTCAAGGAGAAGTGAGCAAGCACTTTTGGGGGGCTTAGCTGTTACTGGAGTAAAGCCACAATAGAGGCAAAGTGACTGTCTTGTTTGACATGCCTGGATGCCTCAGTATCATTTAGGCATTTGAGAATTTTCAGAAAAAATATGGAGGTGGCTTTGTGACTTTGAATCTCCAGCAGAAATTATAGCTGTCTTGAAATAAAGGCATTAAAAGCTACCTAAATCAGATTTCTATCTACCAAATTTCATGCTGTATAAAAGAAGTTGAAGTTAAAATGTATATTTTTCTAGTAATAAAAAGAGACAGCACTGAGAGAAAGGTAGCTAACTGCTCCCACTTGCCACCTTATGTATTTTGGTCCTATCATCTTGGCCTGTACCATCTCTTGGGGTGAGAAGGTACAGCTGCCTCCAACTCCTCCCCTTTGTCATATCTCATTATCGTGTCACTGCCTCCACTCAAAATACTTGCAAATAGTTTGTTTCTGTCAAAATTATCTGTTATCTTAGGTAGCTACATATAGTCTTTGCAAATCCCCTTCTAATGACAGCTAACAGCTTGGTTTGAAAGCAAGCTTTGCTGCCTGCTACACAGAACCCTCCATGTGCCCTCTTCATCACTGTTAGAAACTTTTCAAAGGCAGCCCTGAAGTGTAAATGTTCTTTTTGAACATTAAAATGTCATTTCTGTGCTTGTCTGGGTATTATTGATTTCATCTAACAAGTAGGTGAAAGTCTCCAGGGACCAGCGCTGTGTAATTGCTGCTGTGACACAGCCAACTAACACCACTCTGGCCAGAAGCTTTTTGATCATAATCAATACTCCTTCTTTAACACTTAAATTTCCTTCAATAAAATATGGTCATGGATGACATCAAACTGGAAGGTGATATTATTTCCCTTTTGACAGTCAGACCCTCATATCGCCTCGTTAGGAAGTTTGAAATTGAAGCGATATCTGCCTGTTTTCCTTTATATCAGCTGCATTTTTTTAAATCGGTGAAAGTTTTGACTTTTACCCTGAATGCTGGCTGATGTCCTAAATTGATTTAATTTTCAATTTCAGTAAGTTCCTTCTATTTCTTATTTAGAAACAATGGGAGAAAGCAGTAAAACAGTAAAAAAGAGTGAGAGTTTGACATCTTTTCACAATAAGCAACAAATGAAGGACTATTTCATTTCTATTGCACTGAGTGGTAGTGGACATTAAATACATACGTATATATATATGGAGAAGTGGAGTAATAAGAGGGTGTTCATGAAGCCATATGTCCTTAGGAATAAAAGAGGAAAGATAATGAGGTCTCCAAACTTATTTTCTAAGATAGAGATTGGAGTCAATGTGATACTTATGTGAGACAAATTAAACCAAATTTTTTCTCAGTAAATATTTAGTAAAATTTTTGTATGTATTCAAAAAAATTTTTCTTCAGAATTTCACTTTATGTCTCCTGAGTCATGTTGCAGCTCATGTTTGTTTTAGTTTAATTCACTTGTTGTTAAGATTTAATGTTAATGGTTTGTTCTCCTGTTCTCCTCGATGTTCATTCCCAAGTTAGTTTGTTCCCAAAGTTGTGTCCTCCCACCAGTTTCCCTTTATGGCTTTTCCCTGCCCTCTGCTCCAGTCCTTTCCCTATCAATCACTGTTACCCAACCCCTTGTTCCAGCTCCTTCCGTGCCAACCCTCCCCAGAGCCAATCCCTTTGCTGTCCCTCCCCCTGGGCGTTCTGGGGTGTCACCCAAACCTCGACGTCCCATTGGTGCCCGTGACCCTTTCCCTCCTCCCATCTACCCTGATTCATCCAAAGATCCATGACTTAATCCTTCAACTCCACCCCTGAGTTATCCCCATTGGACAATGTGTTATACCCACCCCCTGTTTTGTAGCTGTATAAAATCCCACGCACAGAGTGCACAGGGCTGTTCTAGCCTGTTTCCTTTCAACCCCAATAAATTGTTTGGTTGGAGTCTCAGACCTGGAGAGCCTCTCTCTTGCTTCTTTACCTGAACCCTGGATGTGGTGAGACATTCTGCACCTAGGAGCATTGGCTCTGAAGGTTCAGCTGAGGGCACAAACCCCACGCCTCAGCTGTTCCCCACACCTGGGGCAGCGCCGGTGTGCTGTGAGCTAACCTGGGCTCTGGTCAGCTGTGTCAAGTCAAACTAGAAATTCAAGAAAACATACTTGTTTCAGGGCATGCTTACAGAAGTAAAATTATGTCCCTGAAAAAAAAGTGGTGAAATGAACCCATAATTTCTTGCCTTTTCACTATCCATCAAAAAGACAAAGACTGAAAAACAACGTGGCAGGACATATGACCAAGCAAATTCTAAGTTTTGATCTAAAACACTCATGACAGATTAACTGATAAACCATGACCTTTGTCTCTGGACTAGCGTGGACAAATCTAATGTTGAGTCCTAAAGTTAGGATTAACTAACTCACGCTCAGCCCTCACTGGAGTCAGTGGAGAATGATGAAAATACGTGTTGCTGCAGGTACCTATGACTCTTGACTTTCTTGTCTGCTAAAGGACTCTCCCTTGATATTTACCCTATTTTAGACAAGGATGGGTGAGCCTAGGCTTTTCCATGGCATCAACTGCAAGTTTGGCAGTGGTGGGGAGGCATGGTGTCTGTATTTCAGCTTTGAAAGGATCGTCTAAGGTTACAAAACTAAAAGCAGCAGCGAATTTGCTCCTTCTTTCACCAAATATTATTTCTAGAGCTAAAGACCATGGAGAAGATGCAAAAGCCTCTACATGACCTGATCTTCTAGGCTACTTCACAGATGTGAAAAATAACGTGCGAAAGATAGGTACGCGTTACAGTGTCACATTTAGGTAAACAAAAACGTTCCTTCCTTCTGCATTGCAACACTGCACGTAGGCTATCAAAGTGAGAAGAAAATGATGTGAAAATTATTCTTTCTTAACTTCTTTTTGACACATACTGATAAGCTTACAAATAATCTTTTTATTTCTTGATTTTTTATTTAGGGATCATTAGGCATTCTTATTACACATTTCATTACATGGTTGGGCAAGAAATAACACTTCTAAAACCAGAAAAACTTCAATTTTTATAAGGAGAATGACTTTTTTTTTTAAGATTTGATAAACATCCTTCTAAAATAGAGCATCTTTTGTCAGCAGTGTAAGAATCTGAACAATAGACTCTTATTTTTAAGTTTGGAAGTTCAGTTTTTTCCTTCTCTGTTTTATGACTCAAAATCTGGCAAGATGCTGGGTTTGTATGACTTCAGAAGAAGACAGAATTTAACCTAGCAATGGGATGTCCCTAATAATCTAATGTCATTTTTAATACTGAACTTCTTGAATAGGTAATGGACCTATTCCTGCAAACAGAGCATCCTACAAATGATGCATTTATTTCTGTTTAAAAGGAACACACAATGTGAAAAGGGAATCTGGATAATTTCTTTGACAAGTTCTAGGAGTCTGACACACTTTTTTTATCTATAAAATTTTTCTTTTATCTATAAAACAACAAAATTAAAATTTTAGCATGTCAAGGTTCCAACATTACAGATACTAATAGCACTTTGCTATATCACAGAATCATAGAATGTCCTGTGTTGGAAGAAACCCACAAGAATCATCAAGTCCAATCCCTGGTCCAGCACAGGTCCATCTCCTAGAGTCACACCATGTGCCTGAGGGTGTTGTTCAAATGCTTCTTGAACTCTGTCAGGCTTAGTGTTGTGACCACAATCCTAGGGGGGTGTATGCTCAACACCCATATGTATATATGATACTGCTAAAAGTAATTTCTAATATCTAAAATTCAATAAACAGTGCTTATAAGGGCCTGTTTGCAATTCTTTTCTTTGAATCAGTTCTAGCTTCCATCTTGGTATTTGTTTGTTCAATATCAGTTAGTGGAAGAAATAACTGTATTGTCTCCACTTCCCAAAAACTCTGGGGAAAGTGGCTCGGAAACTTCAAACGATGTATTGCATTCTTCCAAACTAACCCACTCAGCAATGCAATGTTGCTCATAAATTAGTATCATTTAGTGTATTAATTCCATTGGGGATTTCTGATAATTATATCCCAGTATGATTTCCTCAAACATATCATACAGACCCTTGATAAACAGCTGAGGAAAAAAATCAGGGGATAAAGTGTAATTATAGCAAAGTGGTTTGCTATTAAAATAATTGAATAAAAGGTAATTGGATTATCTGTGATCTTCAGCAGCTACTAGAATTTAAACATTAATTAAATTATCATACTTCTCATTCAAAAATGGAGGGGTTGAATATTTTGACACTGCCAAAGCAGTAGAAACAAAATACAAAATATTTGTGCTGTATGTAACGCTCACTGTTACTATTCTACAGAAAAAAAGTCCCACTTTGGTAATGCTAAACTTCTTATTTTTCATTTACATTCTATTTAACTATTGCTCTATGATGGAAAAATTCACAATAATTGGCAAAAGAATTCTTGTCAAACAATTAACAATATAACATCCAATAAGAACAACCTGATTACCTCATTTTTTCTGAAAGTTTTTCAAATGGAAATAAATGTTATTTCTTAGTAGAAATTACATTAAGTGTGTTGGACCATGTAGAAAAAAAAAGAAAAATCTGACTGGTTTCTTATATTATTAGACTTTGAATATACTATGTATAAAATACTGTTATTTTTAAAAGTACAATTAATAAAATGTATATATTTATAATTCATTTTCCCCAATGACATATTTCCTGGAGGAA
This sequence comes from Sitta europaea, assembly GCA_013400255.1. Lineage (NCBI taxonomy): Eukaryota > Metazoa > Chordata > Aves > Passeriformes > Sittidae > Sitta > Sitta europaea. The sequence continues at coordinate 282,052 of VXBS01001144.1, read as the reverse complement.
AAAATAAACCATTTTTAAATGCTAAATTAACATGGAGGCAAGAAGATAAATCATTCATTTAAATATTACCCCTTTAAACACAAGTTTAAAAAAGTTTATTTGTGGTAAGATAAATTTTAAGCAAAAATACATTTTCCCCTATATGCATTGAAACTGCTTAATAATAATTAATAATAATAGTAATAATCATAATAAAATGTGATCAAACTAAATAATCCAATACAAATGGAAAAAAATATCAAAGAAAGATTTAACTTCAACATTCAGAGGGGTAAATATTTTGTGTCTATATCATGTTGTCTGTATGTGTGTGGGTACTGAGGGTTGCACACATCACAGTCATTCTTTAGGGGATCATTATACCTTTGTGCCATTCTTTATGGCTACCCCTAAAAGCCAAAATGTGCATGCAGTGGGTCATTCTAAAAGGATCATAACTTCAGAAAATACTGTCAGTCTTTCATAAAGACTCAGGTTTTTTTTACATTATGGATGCAGTATATTCTGATGTATAATCAACAAAGGCAAGGGTAAAAGGTAGTATTGTAGATGACGCTACAATTGTCTAGCACTGTGAGACAGGGCCATTGAGGTACAGTTGGGAAAAAAAGAATAAAAGATATAACACATTCAAAGCACTGTACAAAATGGACGTGTTGTGACCTCTGTATCTATGGAAGTCTCTAATGATACAATGAATTGTCGTTGCTGAAACAGTAAATAAAAATTGATGGAAGGTAAGATATAACTGGGAGTAGAGGCAATCAAAATTTTTGGATTAAAGCTTTTTTCATTATCTCTGCCTATTCTGAGCAGAAAATGCTCTCTGAGGTGGACTCCATGTGTTTTAACTTAAAGTGAGGCTGCTGAACCCAATGGCTTTCAACAGGAGTCAGCTGCCAACCATTGAAAACAATTTTTATTAGTCTAAAAGAAAACTTACCATATTCAATGCACTCAGGCTCAAATTCCAAGCTCCCATGAAGAGATAGCCAACCCACTATGAATCTATCAACATTTACATCACATCTATTAGGTGGTTGTCCTGGTTTGACCAGCCCAGGGAAGTGAGCTGGCTGGGTTTGAGATTGGCATTTATTGGACCGATGGGAAAGCATTTTCTGGTTGCTATTCCCGTTGCCAGCAGCCCGGGCAGTCTCTCTCCTCCCGGCTGTCAGAGCACACAGCTCTGCCCTCTGTGCCCTGGGCTGGCTGGGGCAGGGGAGGCCCCGCGGGCCGGGCAGGGCTCAGCGGATTTGGGAACATCTGCGGGCACAGAGTCTGCTTTTTGTTGTTTCTTCAGGAAACGCAAAATTATATAATTCTTCTTGAAAAAGGAAGGTAAGAATTGAACTAAGGAATGGTGATCCTTAAAGACAACAATTTTCATTACCTCTTATTCCCACCAAATCTGTCATGGCCTAACATACCAAACCACCAATAAGATCTTTTTAAAATAAAAACCAAAGACATATATTGTTGTAGCTGAAAATAAGCCTTATGATTTGTTTTAGTTTAATAGAGTCAGTTCTCATGAACAAGAATAATGTTTGCATTCCTTTGTGAAAAGATATCACCGGATGGACTTCTCAAGTGACCAGTGGAGATGGAGAGGTGGTAACTTCCCTGTCCAATCTCTGGTCACTGTCCAGAAACTTATATATACAAGCTCAACAATAAACGAGAGAGTTCTTTTTTTCTTCTCTTCCTGAACACCTGTTGTGTGTGTTACTGTGGTCCCTCTCTGCATCACAGTGACAATATATAGTACTGAATTTTGGCTTAAAAGGAAATAAGTTCCAGTACAAAATGGAGGAAATTGTTAATCATATGATAACCAAACATCTCAATTACTTCATAGACCAATACTTGGCACTGCAGGTTCGACACTTATGCAAGGTTCATGTTACACTAGTTGATGAACTCTGAAGAGAAATCCTTACAGGCATATCCATGTCACAGAAACTCAGACTGAATACACTTCTGCACTTCATAAAATATCCTGAAAGTTCCACAAAATTCAACCTCGTGGTATGCTTCTTTGCTTCTATAACAGGTCCCTAGAAACTACAATCAAGAAATAATGCTGCATTTCAGAAAATGCTTTGTCTGTAAAATATTCTGTGGTTTTATATAAAAATACAGCTTTTAATCTAGTTATGTTTTGTGTTTTGGGTGTGATCTGACAGTGTCTGTGCCATGAAGCTGCCAAGTATCAAGTAACTGTCATATAATTTATGAACTAAATAAGCATATTTCCATTTCTCATTACACAAACCTTATCAAATTCCTAGCCCTGAAGTAGATCCTGAGGGAAAAACAAAACCAGAACTGCATAAAAGATAATTGTATGTAACTAGCATGGTTATTTTTTTTCTTTGATAAATCAATTTAAACAAAGTTAAAAGCCATCATATTAGCAAATGATAAACATTCACCATGCCTAGAAGGTAAGAAAACAATAAGAATGTTGATTGCAGGGAAATAAAACATGAAAAAGCAAAAACATTTTCTTAAAAATTTTTGAGACAAGACATATCATGTGAAATCAGAGAACTGGCAGATATAGAGGTAAAAGATCTAAAACCTTGCCCATTGGTATTATCCTTATTTAAAGATGAAATAAAGTGACTTTTTCAACTAATGTATTTCAGGATGTAGCTGAAACATCACTTCAAAGTTAAAAGTTCAATGAGCAAAAGCAAGTTTTGCAACTGAAGGAACAACATTCAGAAAAAGAGAGTTCTTCTTGTTTGTCACCAGGTTGAATGCATAAGTTCACTTTTGGGAGAAACACTGCAGTAGATAAGTGTTATATTTGGGCTTTTGCAGTCCCTGGGGACATGTCAATGTTCCCAGGCATGAAGAAATAAAAGACAGAAGCCATCTCCAATCCGGAAATAATTTACAAAATGCTAGTTTGCTAGAAACACTCATGCACTAATAGTTTCTAGAACGGTCATGTGGGGATCCATTCTGTTTCAGTTCACAACATGAATAGCTGTAGCTAGCAAACTTCACACCCAATAGACATCCAGGGAGAGGGTGATTGACCTTGTATGATGTATGATTGCTGTTCACAGCCTTTTCTACCAGACTGGAAGAACAGATGACATTCTCTGTCCACAGAAGAGTTGAATGTGTGATGGTGAGAACAGCTTCAAGAGCACGGACTCTCCTTCCCACAGAAAAAGATCATAGGGCCTCTGTAGACTGAAATGTAGTCTGTGAAAGCAGCTCAGTTCTATCATGTTTCAGAGAAATGTAATTCACAGAAGGTTGGTTTTCCTCTTTTTTTTTTTTTTTTTTGGGGGGGGGAGTATTTTTGTTTAGGTTTTTTTTGTTGGTTGGTTGGTTTTTTGTTTTTGTTTTTGTTTTTGTTTTAAGGTCCTCTCCTGCTCTATCTAAAGGAAAAAACACCTTGAATACAAATGATGAGAACAGATAAGTAAGCTGCTATTGATGGTGGGTTTAGATAAGCAGTTATCCATTTCAAATTATTCTGTTGCTGACATCTGGCTGAAGGATTACCTAAGAGTTTGCAAGGAAAATTCTTTTATGTCTCTAGGATTAAGTGATTCTTGGTCTATACCACTACAAACAGAAGCATAACTGCAATCTTATTTCCGAGTCTTTGTCATTAATACAAACCTATCTGTCCCGTTTCAGCCTCCTTTAAAAGATTTGAGAATGTAGACAGTAACAGTAGCCTACAGAAGAACATTTCTGAAGTTCTGAATTGGGTAGGCACTTGAAGTAATTTGACTTTTTTTCCTCATTTAGCAAACACTCTCTTGCAACAAAACATCAGCTTTACAAAAGAGACCCTGACATTTAAAGTGGATTTAGTCATTTTTGCATGTATATTAAAAACCCTTTCTAGTTTTTGTTTAGTCACCCCAAGTTTTCATGGACCCTGACATGATATCATGGCAAGCAGAGAGCAAAGGCACTTTGTCAAGTGAGAGTAACTCAAGAGCTTTCTGTATGTCCACTGCATATTTTTTCCCTCTACCTCCTCAGACAAATTGACCTGAGGCATTAGAACCAGCATTTATTCTGTTTGCAGAGATGGGTTGGAGGAATTCTATACTAGACTGTCTGAAAGCAAGACTTGGCTCTTCTTGGTATAGTAGAGATGAATAAAAAGGGAATAGTTAAGTGTCATTGTAGAGCTTCTAGTGCTTTTGTAAGAGTCTGATAGTTTCCATGCCCTGAAAATCCTCAGGGACTGAGAAATTCAAGGGTGAGGCTGACCATCACACAGTGCACTAGAAGTCTCCATTGGAGTTACAAATACAAAGAATTTTAAAAAGTCGTATTCATAACTTATGTGAACAAACTGGACTGGTTATTCATAATACAGTGATTTGACAGAAATACATACAATTTCCATATCGAAAAGGAGACCAAATAATTATTCCTTCTGAATGTTTGCAGTCTTCTCTATCAAAAGGGAATGGAATGATCCAGATATAAACTGAGACATTTATGTGGTAGCTATATGTGTCTAACTGGTGGGTACAAATGAAGAAAACTAACACATGTCTGTACAGATCAGGGTTTTTTTCTCACTACAGAGCAAAACTTTAAGGATAATTTTATAATAGAAAATCTATATATGTAATTTATGAGCCCAAAGAGAACTAAGCAGAGCAAAGTCTGAATAAAGTGTATTGCAGCATTACCAGTAGGACAGTAACTGTAGATATGAATAGAAATATTTAAGATATAGAAGGTAAATATGAGGTTAGCTTAAAAATTCAATCTTCATAATGTTGCTCCAGGCTCTAAGTCAAGAGGTTGACTACCTCTCTGTCTCCTTCTTCAATAACTTCTCTTAACCCATTGAAAACAAATCCAGGAAAGGCATTCAGATCCTGAAAGATATTAAAATCTCATACTTGTGTTTCACAGCATAGTGCATGAAATTAAGAGTTATTTTTAAGCCTCCTATTTAGTATATCTAGTCAATAGAACAATTCTTTTATTTATTACAAAAGACTGTAGATTGTGTTCTTTTTAAATAGTCAGTTGGGAAAAAGAAAGGATGTCTTCTCTGAAGGTTATGTGGTTCAACTGGAGAAGATCCCTCCTCAAAGAGATGGCTCTTTTCCTGTCAGCAACTAAAGCTGAGAAAACACAAGCCAGAATTCCCCAGCACGACCTGGACTAAAAGACTTGAAAAAGGGCAGAGAGAAGACATATTGTCTAACTAACTTTAGCAGAAATGTGATTGTTCAAAAATCCAGATGTGATTGCGAATGGTTGCAACAATTTTCAAGACCTTTTCAAGGATTTGGTAGGACAAGAAATTATTTTTTTTCCTTACTACCTTATAACAGCCTTTAGGTTATGCTCATTCATAAGGTTTTTCTTGTACAGATTGTGTTAAATCAAATTGTGTTAAATTAAATGTATTCTAACTTCTAACTCCTTTCAGTGTTCTCAGCATGTTCTAAAATGGTGACTATGGTAGCAATCTGACAGAAAACCCACATAAAAATAGTTTGGAAGCTTTATAAACTATATTTTATATTATTGGACCTAATGTTGCAGAAGGATTTGTCAACTAAGTCCTGGCAAAACTGACGTAACATCTGGAAAATTGTAAAATGTAACATAGCAGCTGGTCACACACAGAGAGGTTGTAAATAATTATGATAATTATGTTTCCTTCTAGAGCTGTGTTCATTTCTGCCTTGGGATTATTAGAACTATCAACAAACAGGGAGCAAAACACCTCCACAAAATATGAAGAGAAATCACACTGCCTAAAGCAGGTTTAACTAATAGCTCAAGTAGAAAAGTATGGTTAGCTGTACACGCACAAGTTTGTTTATACTTCAGAAACAAATTTCATTCCAAGTAGAAGTGTTTCAGTGAAATAATAACCAGCATGATTCTGTAGGGTCTTTTCAGTGCCTTTGACAAGATGGCAAGATTGATAACAATTCACTTCACCCTGAAGAAAGTTCCCTGCCTGTAATTCTCTTCAGGCATCTCAGAGGAACGGTAGGGCTTCTATTTGAATGTGTATCCAGAGGCAGTTCTTTCGGATAAACATATGAGGCACCTGTCTGCACCTGCAGACATAAAGGCAATATTTGAGCACCTTCTGAATCTTTTTTTTTTCAGGTATAGGGCAAATTATTGTTATGATAAGATCTGTAGCCATTTCTCTCAAGTTTCGAGTACCAGTTTGTTGATCATCTAACATCTCACTCCTTTCTTCTAGAACCAAATGGAATCTTTGTCACATTTTACCTCTGAAATATTCTTTTATGTGTGCCGGAGATAGACATTTTGAGTTATGTTTTGTCCCAATCAACACAATCAATTTATGAGATGTTTACAACTCAAATTTTGCTTCTAACTCTTTCATTGTGAATCAATTCTTCCTACCAAGACTCAGGATTTGACACAGGCTTTATTTCCAACAACTAGCCTCTTGTTCATTCAGTCTCATGACCTGACATTGCCATTAGGCCGTCACCCTTTTTCTGCAGTTCCCCTTTTAACTCATGTTGTTCGGTGTGTTAACACTACCCCTCGCCCTTGGAATCACCTTTGAAATTCAAGGGCTTAAACTTCTGAGCAAGTTTAACTTTGTCTGATATGCAGTAACTATTCATTTGTACATATTTTGCATGCAACCATGCAAATTAAGGCCTTTAAGAAGTTGTACTACTAATGTTGTTTTATCTATATTGTTAAATGGAGACACTTCCCATTGCTAGGCATCTAAAACTGCATGCACATATGTTCATTTGATGTATGATACATTTTTAGCATAAAAAATGGATCAAGACTTTGTCCTTTATTAATTTATTTGAATCAAGTACATAAATGACCTCATTTGAATGGTATCCTGTAGCTCTCCTCCAGAATCTAGTTCAGATTTTGAATCCTCAAGAACTCATTGCCATTTTCATTTTGATGACCACAACTGGGATCTAACATTTCTTGTTGTGGCATCTGTCTGTTGATTGTCTGAACTAGAACTAAAGAAGAAACCATCAAAATCCAGATCAGGACTTCTAGAAACATGAGATCAAGGATCCCTGTGTTATGGACAGTATGATGATAATTCATGGTTGATCTGACTTCTGACCTATTGTCCATTTCTGTCTGTTGCTTACAGCTTCCTAATAATACAGACTTATTTGTTATCCTCCCATATCTTTCTGACAAATTTTGACTTGTAGAAAAATAAAGCCATTCTTTTTACCTCTTCCCATTCCTCTGCTCTCATTAGCATTGTTGTCCCTTTTGCTGCATTATACTAAAGAGGTTCCCTGCTGTGTCTCTGACAAGAAATGCAGCGCTGCATTAAATTTTACATTAAATCATTTAATGCATGGCTTCAATGTACTACTTTGATTATGTGTATCAGAGGTTAAAATACAGAAGAAAAAGGCAACATACACTATTTTAAGTTAGCTTAAAAGGTTTGCTTTTCATCTGACTCTGCATGCAACCATGATTTTTAGTCAAGAAACCTACACAAGGTAAATAATACCCATTTGAGAAGTGTCAGTCTTAAGTAGAATACCCTATGGTTTCAAATCCTAAAATCTGAGGTTTGCATCTTTATTTATGAGGAGTATTAAAATAACCATTCCATACTTTTTCATCTCTATGAATGTGTGACATTGCTAAAAACAATTGCACCATTAAGACAATGGAGAATTGCTGTATAAATCCCACTTAAATCTCTCATGACACTTCTTGCAAGACTACAAAAAAATCCTCTTTTCCTTTTAGGCAAAAGGAAAGTCACAAATCTACTTACATCTAAGACATTTCAGCCCTATGACATAGCATGGAATGTAGGGAAAGGCATTTCTTTTTCTCTTGTCTCTGAATTTCTGGAAAACAGATTACATTCTGCTTTATGGCTGGAGTTATCACTGAACTCATTCTTTAAAATTACATTTTAAAACCTTGATAATTAAGCCTAATTTTCAATATAGTATATCTCCTAATTCCATCTCTATTTGGAAATTATTTAAGAAGCCACTGTTTAGCAAGGTGTGCAATAATTCTCTGCTTTGTTCTTGGGCTATACATGCATTTTTTACATTCATTTCACTAACTACGGAACTCCATTCACATTTACATGTGAATGTATTTACAGGGGAAAAAAGTCCGTAGCATTAATTAAACTTGCTACTTCTTGAGACTATTAATTAACTTGTGACCCACTTTGTGATGGCATTCATTGCTTTCCAAAAATAGCAAACACATTATTTTTTGTGAGATAGGAATGATGCATAAAATGTCCTTACCCAAGATGTCCACTGTTGTCTTATAATCAGAAGTATTTATGTAAAATTTGTTGTCTGAAAAATCAATACAAACCTTTTATTATCCCAAGAAGATCATTAGGTTTCATTACCATTGTTATCTGGAAATAGGGTCAGCATTAGCTTCCAATGTCTGGCAGAAGCTCTTTTGTTAGACACAATTATTTTCAAATGCTATGATTAGCAACATGACACAGTTCTAGGCAAAATTTATGAATTTTACATGTTTCCCAAGTTCTGTATGAGTAGATATTCTGGGGCTGTATTCAAAAAGACCATTTTGGTTAACTGGAATAAACTAATGGCACAAATGGAAAAGAATTAAAAACCAAGGAAATATTCATGCCATACCTATAATTATTACCTTGATTTGTATAGACTGTGGATAGATCTGATTATAAAAAGATACCAAAAAAATTAAATATTCCAGTGTTGGTCATGAAAAAATTCAATATACTTCAGCATCTTAAAGCACCTCAGCAGTTTGTAAGTTGTCTTAAGATCTTAACTTGGCGCGTACCTGCAACTAAGAGTTTATCCACTGAATCCATTGAAACAAAGTTTTTCCTCTCAGTCTTAGAGCTATAAATTACATCCTAATTCTAGAGAGTAACTTCACATCTCTTGGGCTTTAGGCTTAGCTCATAGACATGCCTTATGTCAACCCTCTATCTAGAGGGCAGGAGCAAAGAGGTGCTACAAAGTGGTCATGGATGTACTGAAGATGACTATGGAATAATTCAGTGATGGAAACAATCATTGGATATCCTTTGACACTCAGGTCTTTTTGGTCTGATATTTTTAAAGAGCCACAAGAGGCACATAGGTGTGTTCTGTTCTCCATATCCATTTCTTCACATATTTGCCAACATTATCTGATAGAGATATTAGAAGATGATAATCTGATAATCTGCTTTTTGCTACAAGAGAGCCATGCTAATCCAGAGAGAAGAAAATATTTAAAATTAAAAAAAAAAAAATCAGAGCAGTGGCTGACTGGCTGAGCAGTGGCTTTTCTACCCGTCAGAGCACACACTTTACAGAGAATCTTATATAAATTAATAGAGGAAATTATTTTACAAATTTGTGTTCTTGCCTTCTTGTGTTCTTGCCTTCTTGTGTTCTTCATTCCACCTTCTTCTTTTTAGAGGGATTTTATCCCCTGTAAGTAATATCAGAATATAAAATAAAATTACAAACATATTTCAAGATATAATTATTGTGCTGTGGCAGAAAGAATGAAGCTTGCACAAGTCCATGAGTAGTAGCTGGTCATGGGTGCTAAATCTCAGCAGCAGATGTTTTCTGAAAGATCTTACACTTCTCATTCACCCTTCAGAATGACACTATCTCAGCTCAAAAAGTTTATTCAAGCTGCTAAAGTGCGCGATGTTCTTCAGATTTTAGGTCAGATGTGCTGACATGCCGTGGCATGCTACCTTTTATAAACCCAAAATAGCTTCTCAGTATTTGCCAGCAGATTAACAAGTTACTCTAGTTTTTGTCATCAAAATAACTCCCTTACAACCACTAGAGAAATTTATCTAAGAAGCTTGAACAGAGAGTCATGGTACTGTATCTTAAATTCCAATTAATATCCATATCTGAAAAGTAAAAAGGGTCCTAGTATCAATATTTCACCCAACGCTGTGCCTATCATTGCATATAGCAGCAGAAATTTTCAAACCAATTTATGGGAGTCGTAAATTCTTTCATTTTCTTACTAAGCATTTAGACATGACAAAGGCAAGCTATTATTTTAATAACTAGGACAAATTTAATGAGAAAAATGGGAGTTATTCAAGGTTATTTTCATATAGATGTGTTCATATGAAATTATGTAGATCTATACCTTTCTATTTTTTCTATAATGAAGCCTTATAGCAGGTGTAATTCACCATTACATTATGACAGTTCATAACACTGAAACGTTTTATAAACCAGTGTGTGATCTATGTTCAGTCAGTGTCAAATCAGTGTCAAATCTGGTCTATCAGAGAAATTCTTCTTTAGGGATATGTATAATTCTAATAACAAGGCTCTTATATCCATCTTTAGTGACTAACATATCCTTGCATGCATGGTGTGTATCCTGAAGCAGCTTGCAATATATGAGACAGACTAGGTCCTAGATGACATTTAATGTAAAATGTGCAGCTATTTCTGTGTTTGTTTTGTTATAAGCTGTAGAATTGCTTAAAAAAAAAAAATCAGAGTAAAAAGTGAAATCAGGTAGCACAGTTTGCAACAGAGCAGCAAGGAATTATTAACTTTTGCTCTTCAGATAGGAAATTTATCTGTAAATTAAACTTGACAAGTTGCTTCACTAAATTTCTTGGGACCCTGCAACCTCTCTGGGGAACGTGCAGGCTGACTGGCCTCCCCACACAAACGCCTGCTGGCTCCATGCAAACCTATGTCCTTTGGTGTCCCTTTGAGTTCTACTCTCCTTTCTCAACCTTTTTGTATGCAAAAATTAAAATCTCTCTCAGATAAGCCTCTCCAAAGTCACAGAGAATAGTTGAATAATGTGACAACAGAAAACTCTTCCTTGTAGTTGCATTGATAGAATGGATTTTTTCTAATATTTCACATAAACATTGCACATCTTCATATACCAGAGAAGTGACATTCAAACTGTGAGAAATTTAAATTCTTGTGAACATAATAAATGGATTATCTCCTAAGGTATGTCCAAAATATGAATGAAACATTTTAAATATTAATTCTTCCTTTTAAAATATAGCAGTGCTTTAAAGCCATCCTTAACAAAATAAAATTAAACATCAAGTAAGTTTTCATATGAAGGAAAACCAGTAACAGAATAATTTTGGTAACTTTCCCTGCATAAAGCCTTTCCTTTGTTACTCTGTCTATCCACTCATGCCAAAAAAGAAGGGATGCTAGTCATTTTTTCCCAGATGGTAGTGTTCTTTACGTCTAAAGAGACAGAAAGTGCACAAACCCATAATTTGCTTGGCAAAGTAGAAGGGAAAGAAATATGATTGCAGCCAGTCTCTGTGTGGACATTGATAGCAATGAGAAAAAAATTGAACAGGCATAGAGATTGCACTCCCTGCTGAATGACTGATCAAGGAAAGGCTGAGGTCCACTGGAGGAATGACAACAGGCCTGGTGCATTTGGTGCAGACTCTCTGCAAAAATATCTTGGGGCTCTTGGTGCTAAACAAAGAATTCCACAAGTCCAAACACATTTTCATTCCTTAGAATTAAGTACACCAACAATAATGAATTTTTTGCCTCATAGGTCCATAAATACTTTCCACAAAAATACAAAAATAGTAGTATTTTCAGATGTGCTACTTTATGGTGCTTATAATGAACCTAATGTGTCATGTGTACTGTTTCTGCAATTCTGATGGGAGCACAAGTCAAGAAATGTGAAAAGTATTCTATTTATGGTATATTTCTGCTTCCAACAAATTGCTATTTCCTGTCTTCTCAGGAAATAATATTTGCCACCATTTCAGTGTGATGTTGAGAAGATATTTTTCCTTTCATCCTTTCAGCATTCATCAACAGGTTTGGTTATTGCTGGTGTGTTTTCCCCTTTTTTAAGCCTATGTTGTACAAAAATCATATCTAATGCTGGTGATTAATAACAAGGCATTTCATAGCGAAGCTTCTTCAAAGCAGAAAATTGCACAAACAAGCAGAATTATCTGTCACCACATGATAAAATTCAAGTGTAAGAAGCTTCTTGTCCAATACAATCGACAGAACGAGTGATAATCTTCATAGCAGTGAAAGTAAGTAATAAACCTTTGCCTTCTCTTACATTATAAAAGCCCCTCTTTTTAAACACTGTGATAAAGTGCAGCAAAACAAAATAAGAAATTATAGTGGGAGAACCAGTGATATTTCTTCTTCACTCAGAACTTAGTGAACAGTGTTAATACATTTAGTATTCACTTCCTGTCAAGGTCAATTTAGTTTTGTTGTAGTTTTTATGAAAAGGTAATGTAGACAAAAATAATTATTTCTGTAAGCTTACTAATGTTTCAAAATCTCTTTTTAATTCTGAGGCCTGTGAGCAGCTTTGGCAATAATTACTTGGCGAATTTTTCATTTCGGCTATTTAAATATTTCTCTTCTCTGAATTTTTCTCTTCTAAAATGTACTATCTTACAATGGAAAAGTACATAATACACTGAAACACGAGTTTAGAAAAGAATTGGATTTTTATTGTTTAAGAAGACACGTTTTAAATTTGTGTTCACTCTTAAATGTAAACAATGTTTTTCTTCAGGTTGTCAGAAGAACATAATCCCCAAGTATTTTATTAGGCCGAATAGTTCATATGAAACTCAGAATAATCTTTCTTGGATTTCTTGCATTGCTAGTTATAACATGCAATAAATAAATAAACACATAAATACATAAATATAATATTTTTGTCTTATGATGTATTTAAAGAACTCTTGAGTGGTCATTTAGTGCATATTTTCTCAAAGCATCTTTGATATGCACTTCAAAGGACAGTGAAATGTCATGTAAGCATGAGAATGTACCTCAATTCCTTCTTTTTCATGAATATAATTTTTATTATCTCACAAGGCTTATTGATGATCTTATATTACTAATATCATTTGCATCATTATTCTTTGATATTGTTGAAACATTAAGCTGCACATTTTTTGTACCACTAACAAAAAGAAGAAACAACATACTGTAATTTAAATCCTGCAAAATTGAATTTTAGTGGATATTTTGTAGCCTAGTCTGTACTTTTGCACACCAGAATGACTCTATAAGAAATTTTTGATTTAGTATTTCAGGCAAGAAAATATCTCCCAGCTCTGGAAAAATGCTTGCTTCTAATTGATCTTTGCAAAATGCAGGAAGTTGCCTAATTTAACTCTTCAGTTTTGCAGAATACTGTCATTTTGCGAGTGAGTATAAATAATGTATGAACTCAAACTGTTAAAGACAGTTCAGTCTGAATACTCGAGTGCCAGACTCATATTCCTGGAAACAATTCACAACTTGCCTATGAATCTGCTGTCTGATGTTAAACAAGCTACTTTCTTATTTTCCTACTTCCTTTGCATTAAAAAAAAATAAAAATAAAAAAGGGGCATGAGATAGCATCTACCCCATTTGAGAAGAATTTTAAAATCCCTGACTATTGGTTTCAAAATTAACTTGAATAGAGCAGAAGAACTGAGGACTTATTCTTTACTAGGACTTTATTGAACTTCACAAAACCTGGCTAAACCTCTGGACAAGCTTTATTGCCTGCGCAGGTACCAGACCTGCCCTCCCAAGCTCACGCAACAATTTAAAGCTTTGCAACAGAGAGATGATTGCATTTTATGCCATCACAGAGAACAAGTACATTCACATCTAACCATACCTGATGAAAAATCTGAACTAGAGTGCATAGAATTCGTAAGAAAATCTATCAACTTTCTTAAAGAGGAATGACGATTGACACATTTTGTTAAAATGGTTTCCCTGACAGACTGAGATGTAAGCCACCAAATTGTTTAAGAAATTGCCAAAACAGAAAAATGCTGAGCAATATACTGAATTTACACTGCATAAGCTGAAGTGACTATATATAAACAAATGAACACTAGGGACCTTGTTCTGGCAACTCCTGGACATACCAGTGGCAGCATGTCTACATGTGTATTCACTACTGTAAGCCCTAAAACATACCTCAGAGGACTGTCTTTGTTTGCCATTTCTTTTATTGTTTCATTTCTGGGAGACAGTAAGACAAAAGTTGAAAGTCTTGAAAATCTCACTCTAACAAATAAACAGAAAAATTATAGAAGGATTTTCTTTATGGCAGCAGTAAAAAAAGTATGTGCACGCCTGCAGTTAGCAGAATCAAACCACTCCTTTCAGCATCTAGGAGCACTTTAATCAGGAAGATTTCCAGTACAAAGCAAGCATGGAAACAGTTCACGTTCTTTCTGACTGTGAACATTTTCACCACAGTCTTGTCACATCAGCTGGTAAGAGTATTCGGGCTTTTGACTCAATAGGAATGCCATATGGGTCACAAGCTTCCAATTTCTCACTGCTTGAAATGTTTTCATTCCAGTAAAGAAAGTTTCCTGGAGGCTATCATGAATAGAAACATGGACAGATTAGCCTCCCATATGAATAACCACACTTTGATAGAAATAGGACAAAGTGTGTGAATCTGAAGTGTTCTGAACAGACTTAAATCTGCACCTACATCATCTAATATCTTTAGTAACTTCATTGGTGAAAAAAAAATTGCTAAACAAAATCAGAATAAACTTGTGAAAGGAAAAAAATACAGAATAGAAAATTATAAAAACAAGAACAAATCGAAGCTATATCTTCAGAAAAGGTTAAAAATTTTAACAATTTCTTTCTAATTTGTCAAAAAGGAATGTAAACTTACACACACTGACAACATCATCCCTTTTGTGAGATTTCCAGGAATGCTGCTGTCATGTCCTACCACTAAGTGTTTTAGGAAAGGAGGCAGCTGAAAATAGATACATTAAATTCACCTGCCAAAGTGCTAATTTTGTATATAAAAATGCCAAGATCTTGCACTTCAGCCAAATGAATTCATAGTAAATTAGTGACATCTGTATTTCCAATTGCAAGTAATTGCAATTATTTTCTTTTTCTTCTTAAAATAATGAACATGCACATGATTTGCAAAGATTATAAAATAGCTTAATAGGTTATCTCAAAATTTCTCCTCAAATCATATTCTTTATGGAGTGATTTAGTATGAGTTCTGGATTTGATTACGTCAGAAAGAGTATTACTACTGGGTTAGATAAAATATGCATAAGTGAGCCCTTTGTTTGCAATACCTCCTTACTCCAGACAGTCTCTGACAGAATCATTACTCCTTTTGATATTTTCTAGTCAGCCTCTGAGCTCTCCAGCAGAGGTAACCTTTAAAAAAAAAAAGCAAAACACTGGAGAAATACAACAGCTGGTGCTTATCTCCATCAGAAAGGTTCTCTCGGCAGTGTTTCAGCACTGTCTTTTGCCTCCCTTTACAAAGAGAGGCCTGGAAAGAAGAGTTGGCATCACCCCTGAATGTGATGAGATTGAGAGGGACCTGGAGAAATCAGGTGCAACAGAAAATATTTCTCTGCATCTGAAAAGAGAAAAATATTAGCCAGCAAGATTGTGAAACAGATTTAAATTATAAGAAAATAAAGCAAAATACGGCAAAATACATATCAGAATGAAGACAGAGTTACCATACGTAAACTGCAGGCTTGTTTTATTTTTGACTAATTAGCAAAATGGCCTTTAGGAATTTCTAGTAAACTTTCTAAGGAAAATAATCTCAAACAAATCAATAAGCCAGCCAAACTAAAAAACAAACAAGAAACCCTGCCTCATAGTAAAGAGTATCATGAGAAACTCTTGCAGAAAAATGATGCAATAATTTGCTTTGGAATTTTTTCCTCCTCCAACCTAAGCATCTTTTGCTCCAGCATGTGAAAGTGATATACCAAAGGTCTAACAAACATTTGAAATACAATCTGGGAAGGAGAAACACTGAAATGGAACATACACCTAGTTAAAAATTCTTACTGAAATTAAATCAATTTTTAGAAATTGTTATAATTTTTTTTTCATTATTATGTCATCCACATCTTAGAGTTGGTAGAGCCCTGCAGATATTAAGTTCCATGTGAATGATAACGATAAAGAGGGGACTGGGAATATAGGCATGCCAAGCATTGCTAATTGGCTTTATTTTAAAATAAACAGTATTGAAAGAACAGCAGGGGGGTAGGGTATGTTCTCTGTGTGTGTAGGTTTGTGAGCGTGTGTAAACTTATTCAGTCACTACTATTAGTAACTGGTTACTGCTTTTACAAATCTTGATCTGCAATTCTTTATTGACCTAACCTGAATAAACAGTAACTACTGCAAATATAAAAAACAAAGAATGAATAATCCAAGTGAATCTTAGGATGCTTTACACCATAAAAGCTAGACTGAAACCCAAGAAGCAAGAGGCTCTTAAGGAACCCTAAAGGTATCATGTGTACTGTCAATAAACCACTTTTTACTAACCAGCCAGTCTCAGAGGGTGATAGAGGGGAAAAGTTTTCAGAAAGAAGAAGCATGTATAGGCACAAAAAAGAAAAAAAACACAAAACACATGGTAGAGAAATGAAAAAAAATCCACACTTTAAAATAACACCCAAAGAAAACAGACATCTGGGGAAAAGAAAGAAAAAAATAAATACGATATTCAAGAAGAAAAAGACAAATCTCTAAAGGGAAAGATATTTGTATGATGTTTTTAAAAAAAAAAAAATCAGTTTTTTTTTTTTTTTTTTTTAAATCAAGGCTGCCTGTCCTTTTCAGAAGATTATTGTAGTATACTATGCCAAGTTCTCTACCAAATGCAACCCAAACTAGTGATGAAATTAAGCTGAGTTACCAAGAGATCGACTAGAAAACCATTCATATCCAGGAGCTGGGATGAGAGTCTAAATAAGACAAATAGACATTATGAAAAGACTTACTAAGTAATAGCTGTGAAACACTATTGTCTCTTTAAATATTAAAAAAGGTGGCCGGCATACTTCAAAATATTATGTAATTTCAAATAGTCTCTACACGATTTGTGAATAGCAGCATTGTTTTACATGAATCAACAAAGAAAACTCATGCTGAAATTCTTGTGTATTTGATGTTTAATGCAAATTATTTAGAGGGGAAAAAAGTATATGAATGGAGAAAAGAAATAGAGAAAAATGTAAGAAAGTTACCTAAGTCCACATACAGAGTGAACTTCCAGAATGTAGATCTATGACATTTCCAGTTTTGTGGGACATAATGACTAAAATATAACAAATAATATATATTTTCTTATACATAAAATAATCTGCCATTTACTTCACTTTATCTTGCAATCGTGGAGTACACTCAGTCTTATAATTCAGAAAATTTGTTTTGTCTAGTTATGACTGCTATGAGAAATAAAAGACTGAAAATCATGGTCAGTGACCATAAACACAGAAAGGTATATGGTAAGGTTCAAATGCTCATAATTACTTGCCTTTTCTTTTGGCCAGGCAGTAGTAACAGTGCTGATGATAAAAGCTGGTATATCTAGTCTTGCTAGAAAGATTCTGTTTTCTTCGGAGTAGGAACTTTTCAAGCACTGGTACTTCAGAAGCTAGCCAAAATCTATTAGCACTGTGAAGCTGTAGGCTAGGTAGAACCAGAGGAATTACTTCTATGATTGGCACTGATAATAATAATAATAATAATAATAATAATAATAATATCACTGATTAAAAAAATCCTTAATGATTTCTTCCCTGAGTTCTTGTTCTGGTTGTTATTTACCATTTTGCTCTTTCTTCTCTGGCCTTTTCCATGTTACACTGCATCAGGGAACAAAAAAAATGTTTGAATTGCAGAGTACTGCTTTTGATATGACAAATTTCTCTAAAATTTCTTTATGAACCCATGGAATTCCTTTTCCTAATAAGTCTGTCAACCATACAAAGAAAGTCTTGATGTTAGACTGGAGATAATATATGAAGACTAAACTCCATTAAAAAGCAAAGAATTTGATTATTTTTTCCTTTGTTTTTAATAAGCAAACACAGGTAAAATAAAATGTCTAGAGATATTAGTACATCTCTAGCAATGAAGTTACACAGTTAGCTTGTGCTTGAATGTTAAGAACTCCTTCTGAAATTGCTTCAGCTCTGTATATTAAAGCTGCAATGTCATTAAAAGTGGCTCTTCATTTTATCTACTTCTAGCCATGCATAGATGTTCAGTCTAATCTTGTTATCTAAGCAATTTGCAGAATCAGTAGAAGTTAAACACAGAGAAGGAGTCTTGTGAAGGTGTCTAAAATAGGGTGGGAATAAATTAACAGCTAGAAATGCCTCACTTTTTTGAATGACAAAAGCAAAAATAAATTAAATATCTTGACCAGATGCCAAATCTTAGAGAATTAAACTGTATCTCACACTGAATACCTACGCTAAACAGGAAAAATTAAGTTGAAGAATCAATGTTTCTATGACCAAATTTGCTTAAATTTAGTGAGAGTTTTTTTTCCTTCTTCCATATCCTTTAAAATATGAAAATAATAATTTTCATTACACTGTGTACCTTATTTTTCAACCATTGCTTCTTATAGAAATAAGGTTGCATAGGGAATATGCTTTGAGAATTATCTTTCCTTTTTTTTTTCTGAAAAAGTTGGATTCTGTCTTAGCCATGCAAACTCTTTTGTTAATCATTGATCTTATTCACACATTAAGCAGGACTTTGCAAAAGCCCAGCATTACAGTTCAGAACTGCAAAGGTAAGTCTGGAGTCCTTGAAGATTTAAAGACTCTTTGAAAATATGGTCTGGTGGCTTCTTTCCAGAGCCCAATGGGGTCACTGTAAATTTTTGCATGCATTTCAAAAGCCTATGGATCAAATCACACCCACTCCACCTCTCATATACATAAGTAATGCTTATTTCAAAAAAAGTTTTGTAATATCAGATTTGAAGGAAAATTTAAATTGACCACACAGAGATATTTTTGTCCCCAGACTGCCTGTTTTAACTGAGAATATATGACCTCCACCATGTTTCTATACTGAAACTGACTTTGTTATTCCATGGTAGAAAGAAATGTATGTTTAACATTCTGCAGATGTCTATGCAATGCTTATCTGAAGCCAGAATGAATAATTCTAAAAGGCTGATGTTTGAACACATGCTACAGCACAGCAGAATTAAAGGTGAAAGTTCAAGTGCTGCAATTTCAAACTATTGATCAATGGTAATTTTTGGCACCCGTGGGTTAGTGATGCTGGCATATGGCAAGCAAGCAAACCATGAAGGTTAAGTATGAATCATCAGTACAAACGTAACTCACCTTCTTCAGTATTCTTAGATTAAAAAACTTTTGCAGTTCAGTGGTCTTTCTCCTGCATGCTTCTGTACAACTCAGCAAGGCACATCTCATACACCAGAACACATCAAATTGGAGAGAATGTTGAGAAAGAAAGCTGCTTGTCTGTTCTTAACAATTTGTTGGATAACCTGAGAAAATATTTATTTATGTATTACCACTACAATTTATTACATCAGAGATGACTCAAATTTTCTCCCATTTATCTTTACACTTTCAAACTTGTAATAAAAAATATCCCTTTATCCTGCATGTTTTTTGCTTATTGCACTAGAAGTCATAGAAAGAATAATCTGTTTCATAATCTGTTTAATTACCAGATCTTGTTTAACCAAACATAATTTGGTTAACGCTCATTGTTATTAATTCTGTTATACTGAATGATACTACTATATGTCATTATTATTCAGCTTTGATTTATTCAGTAGGATAATGTTTAGGAACACTCCTTTCCGCAAATTCCTATCCTTTTGAACAGCATATAAGATCTGGGTTGATCTCTTTGGTAAAAATTTCAAGCATAATTCTACTGTTTAACAATATTAGGAGTGGAAAAGTATTTTGCTTTCTTACAGTACCTCTCTAAAGTGCTAGTTTTATGCACTTTGTGGTCTAATGAGATACATATATATATATAGTAAGACAGTTGCTGATCTGATGGTTTACCACTAATTTTGTAAGAACATAGCCCAGAGTAAAATATTGCCAAAGCTATTAACTGGCCATAAGCTTTGTACTTAATCTACACAGTTTCAGGGCTGTGATTTGCCAGACTCTCTACTTGTAACTTCATTTTATTTGGTTTACTTGTAAGAGCAGTTTCTCTGAATGAGCAGGTGTCTATGGCTCATTTGTTTTACTTTTGTTTATCTTTGTATTGTAGAATTGTAGAATCATTATATGATTTTTATGCACATAGCAGTAGCAAGCAGTTATTTCATGTATAGTGAGGAATTTATGACTCTCACATGGTATTCTAGTGTAGAGAAATACAAACCTGCATATCAGGAGACTTAAGAAGAGGAGACACAGTGTGGAGCACTGAGAAGTGCAGACTCAGGGTGGTAAGAGATGGACACAGTCTGTCCCCAGAGGCCAAACAATTATAAATAACACAGCCTTGTTCATTTAAATAAATGCAGATTTGGAACTACACAGAACTGCATTTATGAGTTGCAAGCAGAATACAAGAATGATGTCAAACATACCTGAAGTGACTACTCATGGCAAATCTGAGTTTAACCTGGAGCTTTGGAGTTAAAGAAGAAAGAGTAACGTGTGAGAGTGTGCAGGCAAACAAAAATGATCCCTAGTGAATCCTAGAGTCAGGAAGGAACCGTCAACAAGAACAACACACTCCTCCTGCTGATGAAAGACTCTGGATCCTAGTGACTCACTTAAAAATCCCACAGCTAGAATTAAACCTCCAACCTCACAGCCCAGAGACAAAGGGTGAGCTCATCAGGAAAAGATACAAAAACTAAATGCATGTATAACAATTTGAAGTACATTCTTAGTGGTTTTTTTATTCAATAACACTTCAGTCTGGACTAAGAATGATTAAATCTTAAAGATTTTCATTATATGAAAAATAAATTATTTTCATTCCTTAAATATATACCAGATGTGTTGCCTTTTCCTATAAACAAATTTGGAACATAAACGCTTGTGGCTAAAGAATGCCCTGAAAACACTATCATTAACAAATACTACTTATCATTACTTATCAATAACAAAAAAATAATAGTACATACATCAGTTATATGATTTGGTTTCTAGGAAGTTAATTTTATCTTAGAAACATCTCAGTAATGATTTGATCATTCTTTCACTGGTTTTACAATCATCATGCTTCAGAGGGAAAATATGCTGTCACAACATAAACATCCAAATGTAATTTGAGAGAAAAAAATACCTTTAAACGTGTACTGAGTGGATTTACTTCAGAGTTGCAAATGAAAATGGGAACTCTTACTTAAACAAGAAACATGCATAGCTTATAATTACAAAGTAATAGAAGTGAATTTAATAAGTGTCTAAGAGAATTTTCAGCTGTAATTTATATTTCAAATCTCCTCTGGAAGTTTTAGGGCAGTTTGGGGGGTTGTTGTTCTGCTTCTTCTTTAAGGAGTTTTATGTGACATCAGCAAAGAACAGCTATTGGCTAAAGCTGCAGATGAAACCTGGGATAAAAAACACTGAATGAGAAATTAAAATAGAAATGTTTTTCCTTTACATAGTTCTACCAGAGAGTAGGAGGGGGAAAAAAGGTAAGAGAAAAAGGGGAAAGCAAGTATTTTTTCAAATACACAAGCAGATACATCTTACACGGTTTTTGTGTTTTAAGTAAAATAACACCAATGGTAGCAAAAATTTGGATTTTTATTGCACAGAAGTTACATTTTTTCATGTAATGGTAAGCATAGATGTAGGAAAGCCAAAGCAGAAATTTTTCATTTTGTCTAAGAACATTGCATTAATTAAGGCTACCTGACTCTTGAAGTCTCTGGTGTCTCATGTGCAGTGCCTTAATAGTGTTCTTTTTCGCATGACAATATTGGGATTTCTTGTATGTGTACTTTAAGTCTGAATCTCCTTAATTCACAAGCTCAGTTGGAGTATAATCAGAACTTCTCTGTGGTGTATTTACCTTATGAATATGATGAAATAGCTTTGAAGTGGTACAGATCTACCCAGAAAAATAAAATATATTAAAATAAAATACATATAATTCAAAATATTGAAAAGATTCTATCCTTTCCTGTGGTGTGGAAGAAGGGACTAAAAGTGACCTCACCCCGATAAGTCACAGTTGTACTAATTAAAAAAAAGAAGAGGGGTAGCCTTGCTCTTAATGGGTGGGTTGGCTGGTTAATAAGGATCCTGAGAAAGAGGGCCTTGAGGGGGCAGGAAATATCTGGAGAGAGGAAAAGAAGAATGAAACGAGGAGAGTTGCTGCTGCTGCAAAAGATCAGCGGTGAGGTCGGTCTGGGTCTGATGGGGCTGGAGCCTGCAGACGTAGTCAAGCTAGCTAAGGTCTGTGTTCAGAGTCTGCAAACAAATGTTCATAGACATTGACTGCTGGCCATTTCCTGCTGTGCTATGTCTGCAGTTGGACCCTACGGTAGAAGTTGGCTGTAGTCAATCAGGATGGCTGAGCTGTAAAGAGGAATAAACCAAGACCCTTTTCATGCTGTTAAACGAGAGTCTTGGTTCATTTCTGCCCCCAGTGAGAGGTCTGCTGCCACACTTTCTAGAATTTCAAATACACCTAACGTAACTCATTCAGTAACCTTTACCATAAGCATATAGGAGAAGTAAATTGGAAGTTATTTTTAGTCTCTGTGGAGTTATTTAGGATAATTTTCTCCCAGCTCTTGGGAGAAAGTTCCTAGCAATTTCTTTTTGCTGCTTTAGCTCTTTTGCTTTTAAAGGAAAAATTTACTTTTCTTTTTCCCTTCATTAAAATCTTTATCCTTCAGGGATTTGCCACCACAATTTTCCTCTCTTTGAATACCTTCACTACTGTATTGTAAAACACTCTGAGCAGAGGACATGCATTGAGGGAAAGCCTCTTCCTACATATTACAGAAGTGTGCAATGAGGATGACATTAAATTCAGAAAGGTCTTCTGCAGAAAGCGGGCCATGTCTATTGAAAGCTAGAGTCAAGCACTTTTCCTCATTTTCCGTCATTCAGATACTTAATTCATGCAATGTGGAACAAAATCATCTGAGACAATTTATTCCACTCCTGCAAGCCTAAAGGTTAGCATATACTGGTAAAAAAAAAAAAAAAAAAGTTAATTAAATAATGAAAACAAGACATTAATGCCTACATGTCCCTGCTATGGACATGTGTTCTAGCTCAAAATGATGCTGCTAAAGAAGATGTAGTCAATTTTGTAAAAGCAGAAATTTAGGGATCTAGGTCGAAGCCTCCAATAGGTACCTTAACTGATGAAAGTCTATTTCTCCCACTCTACTGGCTTTAGTTTGAGAGTTCTACTTTCACACCTGGGTAACTACTTAAGGTCCTGCTCATTGCAATGCATAAATCCTTAAATTTTTGCACACAGTGATACTTGAACAGAATTCTAGTTGCTGGAAATACTTTTTCAAAAACCACAGAATGCTTTAGCAGAATCATGAAAATAGTGCCTAACAGACTGACATAAGCTAAAAGTAACTGCTTCTTAGACTCAATTCATGAAAGTCTGCTTTCCCATTTTTCTGTGTGATCTTCCCCATAAATACAAAGAAATAGATTAAACACATGAAGAGTTAGTAAAGATAGCAACAGTCATCTCACCTTGTATAGGCTGACTGTTGAACTATATATTTTATTGCAATTCATATAAAACCTCTTCTATTGTCCTGCTGTGAACCAGAGTTGTGTAAAAAAAAAAAAATTCATGTTTTTCATCCTATCACTAGGAAACGGCCTAGAGCCAACTCTATCTTCCATCTCTGTCCAAAGCAATCAATGGAGAGAGCACAGCTCCCACTCTTCCTACACATTTGGAAGTCTATATACTGTCAAATTCTTCAGAAATCAAACCAGACACTCAACAAGCACAGACTATAATCTGGAATATATGCAGCCCATTCCTGTTTAAAGTATCCTGGAAGACTGTGATTTCAAAGGAAAAAAAAAAAAAAAAAAAGAAAAAGGAAAAAATAAAAAAGAATTAAGAAAAAGAAGAAAGGAAAAAAGTAAACAGAATCCTTGTCTTTCTTTCCTGTGAACCAAAAATTTCCTTAAGACTACAATAGGAGTATTTCTGTCTACTGTACTTTAAAATGATCCAGAAACTGAAGGTTTTATAATATAAGGTGACTCCCTTGCCTTAGTTGATGAATGGCTATAATTTTTCATTGGACATCCTGAATCATCCAACTTGCCTCAGCCAGGAAGCTCTCTAGCTCTGAATTGAAGCTATAATTCTAAAACGTAAGAGTTCACTGTGGAAGAGTAACACATTGGTCGTGAATCCTTGACATTCAAGCGCTGTCAAGGGGAAAAAAAACCCAAACAAAATCCAAATGTTATTTATTTACAGAGAAAAGGATTCTGAGTGAGCATAGTCGTTTTAATGCTGATAGCAACCCTCTAACTGAGGTCCAAAAGAAGATTTACTACAGGACAAAGCAGGATGCAGGAGTAGGCAGTGCCACTGATCTCAAATATAAAAGCATTATCAAGGATAGATAACTCTAAACTGGTCAGATATAATGACTCATATTAATAACATGGAAGTGGGTTTATTTGGTTTAAAACCCAGGGAGAAAATTTCCACTCTTTTTCTTCCCTAGAAATAGGAATTTGAAAGAAAGAGGCTGAAATAAAGGGATCATTGGTTGTTAAAGTGATACTATCAAATTCTGACTTCTCAGGATGAAAAGGTAGTATTTCATGTATTAAACACTGCAAAGCTCTAACATCAGCAGAACAAAATAATATTAAAAAAACATTATTCTAAGTGAAACTTTTTTTGGAGATCACTGTGGGTCATTCAGATGTAACTTAGTAACTAGACTAATATCTGGCAGGCAAAAAGAATAATGGCAATATTTTGTAAGATGGAAAATAAAGATGAGGACTAGGTACACTAAAGGTGACAAGTGCAAATGTGTAATCAAGATAATCTTGTGAGTGGAGTGATGTATGGCATAGTTGACTATATAACTTGACTATATTATTGAAGATCTGATGTTTTTTGCAGGAGCAAACAGACTAAATCTTCTATGTCTTGACAGCTGCTGAAGATCCTGTGGATGTGAAATATGCAGGACAAGTATCAAAATCTTTCAGTGCTTCAGTTCCTACCTCTACAGTAAAAAACACTGGTTCCTTTATGTCTTCTCAAAGCTGTACATACACCTGTGACCATGTGCGTTTCTCTGAGATTCATGCTCATGTTTGTTGCTGGTTGGACCTACAAACAAGAATGTGGCAGCCACATCCCTTAGCCTCATCAGAAACCTCCAGTTCAGAGAGCAGTGGGCTAGACTCCAGCACCCAGACAGGATTGTTCCGAGCCAGAGAAGTTGGAGATATTTCCTATAAAAGTGCATGCAAAATCCCAAGTCCACTCAAGTCAGTGACAGAGATAGCTATCACATGGTTTGAACCAGGATTTCACTATTCATATGTACTAATCTCATACATTTTCCATTAATTGAAGAATCTTGAAATCCACAAAGAATTAATAGAGAATAAAATAATCCTGATTTAAGTGGACATGAGTTATTTTTCCAAGTGTTAGGACCATGGTCTGTTTTGACTACTAGCCAGCTGATCAGCTGTTTATTAATACACAAAATAAATGCCAGCTTCAGCTTGGAGAGTAGTGAATGCCCCAAGATCCTGGCAAACGAGTCACACTTGGCAGAGTTTCATACTCATCAAGCCCAAATCAGGCAAGTGAGAAAACAAGCACCAAGCCTGCTTTTTCCCAAGTATCAACCAGACTTTCAGGAGACATAAGGTGTTATTATAAATTATGAGCCCTTATCTAGCATGTTCAAAATATGGTTGCAATATGGAGTGGTAAGTACTCATTCAGTTTGCATTTGAGGGCAGTGAGAAAACCTTATTTTCTGAAGTGTCAAGAACCTCATAGCTAACTCTATAAATAAGCACCAAATAGATTTTTTGGGGTGGTTCGATTTCCATTAAATTCCATCTTCAATTATTAGTGATTTCCTTATTTTTAGTCCGTATTAGTCCGATTTCCTTATTTTACTTCCAGCAAATGGCATCACACAAGTCTACACAAGAAATGTATTCTCACATCTACTTGTGAGAAATGTAGACTTGCACTTAAAATGAAAAATTAGCTGAAGGTGAAACCCTAACAGTAGCTTTCAGCTTTTAGGTGACATTCTAAGCTGCATTCCAGCAAGGATCATTTTAACTTTACTGCTGCAACAGGGACTAAAGCTGTTTCCTGAAAGTAGCACTACAAAGCGTTTTGAATAATGACTTGACCCTTTATCTTCTGTAAATTTGCCAGGATGTAATTGGATTAGCCTAGAAAAAAAAAAACAGCAGTATTCCTGTCTACTGGAAAGATACAGGATTTAAAAATAGGCAAACAATTCTTAAAGTGGATCTCTGCAATTCCTGCTGCAACCCATAAAGCTTAATAGATGATTATTTAAAGAAAGAAGAGCATTGGAAATTAACATGGAAGACACACTAAAAATTATCTTTAACATGGTTTTCTATTAATTACATTAAAAAATAAGTATATTAAGTGGAGAAAAGGTAGTTCCATCACTTTTAATTACGTCTTTAACTTCTAAGATGATATGCAGTATGCAATCTAACTTATTACAAAAGAAAACCAGTATATGCAATTTTGAGCAGTTTCTCAGTATATACTAGTTTACATGTAAAAAATTAAAATATTAATTCTGAAATATGTTAAATTTCCATTGAATGGCTTAACTACCATAACTACAGAGATCCCTGCATGCATTACTGTCAAGAAAATTTATTTAAATGTTTTATATTACTAAATCCAGAACAGATAGTTAGCACCCTCAAGACACAGACGCAGTATTTTCACATTTCTCATAGATTACCATTTGGATAAAATTGTGGTTTTACACTGAAAGTGGTTGTGCAAAAATTTGATTAATACCTTCACCTTAAGTTTCAGTTTGAGCAAAACAACATGATTCATCTTTTACCTCTGAAGTCTGCAAGTAATGCTGTGAATAGGAACATCAGTAAATTATTCTCTTTCTTTTTTAGTTTCCAGTATAAACATTTTTTGGTGCATTTCAATGGTAAAGTAGATCCTACACAAATGTGATTCCAGAGCCTTCACAGCATGAGTTCCTGCAATGGGTAATGTTATCACATGGAAGAAATATCAGCAATATGATTTTTTCTAATTTTTTTTCCCAGATCAGTCTCCCTTGGTTGGAAACAGTTTACATATATCAAAACACATAGAAACTGAAGAAATTATGTGGAATTTTCACTGACTACATATATGTACATCTGTATGCACAGAAACACATATGGAAATTTGCTGACTGGAACTGTTTTTCTGTTCACGAAGCTTAGATTTTGCTTCATTTGGGTAAAAAAACAAAACAATTTCTGTGTCCAAAATATTTCATTCAGAGATTAATGCTTCTTAAACGGATTAATTAATTCTGTACAGGTAGGGGATGAAGACCATATTGGAATAATTCAAGGGAAATTAATATTAGAAACCTAACATTGGAAAGATAAGAAAGCTTGTCTTGTGCAGTCTGCTTTTCCTAGGTCTGCAGTTTCTAAGATTCTAAATTCTATTTCTTATTGATGTTTTGGATCTGAAAGCCTGTTCTCACAGCTTGAACATAAACATTGCCATTGTTTTTGTAATGAATGTTTAATGTTTTGGATCCTTTTTGTGGGACGGACTTTCTCTGATGTCTCTCGGCTTTGGCCAATGTGGGTGCAGAGTTCTATCACTCTCCCTACCAATGAAAGTAGCCTGATGAGAAAGGTATAAAAAGTGTTCAGTTGTTTGAATAAAGTAGAGTTAGATCATGTTCTAAAGAGGAATTTGTGTTGTGTTGTTACTTGCCACAGCGACAGTCTTAGGCATATGATCAAATATTTCATCACTTCTTATAAAGTACATTTTAGTAGGTTGGGATCAAGCTGCCACACAGGTGCTTGAACCACAGCATTCACAGGCCTAACTTTCCGTTATGAATCCCTATCAGTTAAAGTTCAGTGCAGATGACAAGAAACTCAAGTCCTCCAGTGGCCAGCTAAGAAATGTATAGTCATTTGGGCTTGGGATTTTGAGTTTTCTTTGGGTTCACTGGTTGGTTTTCATTTTTATGGTGGTTTTGTCATCTCTTTTACATATATTTCTACTTTTCTTACTTTTCCTGTACAGTGTGTGTATGTGTTTCATGTAATAAGATCTCAGAGTCAAAGTATTTTTAACTTTTTCTTTTTTTTTTTCTCTCAGTACTAAAGTACGATACATGTCACATAGGCTGAAATTGGAAGAACATAACTAGATCAAAACATGAGTCACTGCATTAATAGCTTGCTTCCAGGCATAACAGCAGTATCTTGGAAATTTAAATGCATGCAATCAACCCTACCAATAGTCAAATGTGTTTTCAGTCTACACTGTGTTACTGTGATACTGCACAGTTACAAAAGTCTTGAAGACAGATTAAAAATGAGACATTTGAAAACTGCTTTTTTGTATTTTATCAACAAGTCAACAGTAGTGTGTTAGTTTGACCAGCCCACAGAAGCGCGCTGGCTCGTTTTGAGATTGGCATTTTATTGGACCAATGGGGACGTATTGCATTTTCTAGTTCTTATTACATTTGAAGGGAAGCCCGGGTAGCTTCCTCTTTTTTCCTCCGCTGTTGGAGAGAGAAGACCTTCGCCACGCAGCCCTGGGCCGAGTGGGGCAGGGAGGAAGGCCGCGTGGGCCAGGTAGGGCTCAGCGGATTTTCGGAACTCCTCTGGGCACAGAGCTCTGCTCTGCGGCCAGCCCGGGCTGGGCTCTGCCAACGCTGCGCCTGGCGAAAGAGGGGAGAGACGTTGTGATTGCGGGCCAGGACACCCTGATAAGACCAAGGGGTGGAAAAGGAATTTGGGGATCTGTTCAACCCCCCCCCAGCTGCAAAAAGACCAGCAGCGGCTGCTTTTGGCAGCGTCCCTGTGAGGTCTGCCCCCCTCAGCACAGGTGTGATGTGACACCACGGACTGTCACTTGGCCTGGCCGAGCTCCTGGCACAGCTCCGGATGGCTGGGCCGGACACTGTCTCTTGTTAACTCTTTCAGTGCATCAGTGCACAGATGGGACCTGGAAAGCCTCCATCCTCTCCCAGGTGAAAGAAGATCAGAATGCAGATGTGTAAAAACCACATGAAGTATCAAAGTTAGTCAAGGAGGAGTGAAAGTCCAGGTGGAAGGAGTGTGGGAAGTCACTTCTGAGCTGTAAAAGACTCTTGCAAGCTATGGTGGTTGGCTATAATATATTGAGATATTTAATTTAAACCATAAAGCAGTATGGGGGAGATAAGAGTTCAAATTGGCAAACCCAAACCAGAACAAGTAGTCTGTGTAAAAACCTGTTATGCTCTACCTTGTGTGCACAGAAACGAACCCTGCCATATTTACCAGTGACTTTCTACATTCATGCTGGTGCAACAGGAGAAGAATATTTGACTCTTTAAAGAGACAGAGTAGGGCAGAGCCTCTCATTCAGAATAAGTTAGTTACCCTACTTATAGTTTTTTTCATGCTTTTGCATGATGATTTTTAAGCGGCTCTCTGTGTGGGGCCTGCCCTAGACAAGGAGAGTTTTCCCCACAGCGTCCCGCGCAGGGCTGGAGAGTGCTGATGGCACACCAGTGCCCTGGCTGCAGCCGGGCAGCGCTGGCAGAGCCTCAGCCCTGGCTCCCCAGTGTCCCCCCAGCACCAGCACGAGGGGGGTGGTCAAAATCCTGGGAGGAGACATCAGCAGGATAACTGACCCAAACCAACCACGGGGATACTCTGTACTGTGTGACGTTTGCTCAGATATAAAAGGTAAGAGAAAAGAGGAGGAAGCACGGGCGCATTCATTATTTACAACATTTTCCTTCTGGAGTAACCACTTGTGGTAAAACCCAGCTTCCCAGCAAGGACATCGCTTGCTGATGGGAAGCAAAGAATAAATCTTCTGACTTCTTTCCCTTTGCTTGCACTCACATGACCTTCACTTTTGCCTTTGCTTGCTGCCTTTATCTAGATCTGCAAGGAGTTTTTCCCATCTTATTTTCTTTCTCCTCCCCTTGCATCCTGCTGTGGGAAGTGATAGAATGGCTTGGTGGACATCTGGTATCCAGCCAAGTACAAACCACAACCATCCTAAAAATCTCTTAATATTTGATAACAAGGGGATCTTCCCAATTACAAATTCTGTCATATAAGCTTTTGAAAATGCTACTTCCAGTTAGTGAAAACAAAGAAACCTGAGATACATTCAGCTGAGGATATTTCTTACTGTAGTCTATTAAATGTTTACTTTTACTTCAATGCAATTTGAATAAAATTCTAAAGATTCACTGTGGCTCAAGCGAAATGGTCAATAGCTTTATCCTCAAAAAGAAATTTGAAATCTCACTGTCCTAAAAAAACCCAAGCTCACAGAAAAATTAAATTAGATAAAAAGCAAAGCCTGAAAAATTCTTTTGCTAAGAAAATTCCAAAACCAAGTCTAATAATTTATTTTTTTATCAAGCTTGACTCTTGCATGCATATGTTTTAATCAAGTTGGCAAAAAGACATTGAGAAATCAAATGAATGCTGAATTTCAGTGGTAATACCTGAGTGATAACAGGGAATTTCAAAATTTTCTGCATAGATATTCAAAGCTTCAAGGACCATGGGACTTAAAAATGAGATGAAAGCAATCTTGATGAAAATAAAAAGTTCATGGGGTAAAAAGAGCTCTTTTCTCAGTATTTCATTGAAGGAAAATGTACCCAGTACATAAGAATGTGCATCCCTCATTGCTATGGATATCAATAAGCAATTTTTCATAAAGACTGAAGTAAGAGAATAATGAAATTGTTAATACACAAAATTATTTCATGTTTATAAATGTTTAATGTTCATATTGATACATTAGTGAAATAATAATATTGTATTATTTATTTATTTTAAATACTTTTATTTATTTCCTTATCTGCTTTACTGGTTTACTATTTACTATGAAAACGTTAATTGTTAGAGATGATGTTCTCTTCTGCTTCGTTCTAGTTTTTCTCTTCCTCTCTCTTGCAACAAAGTGTTTTGTTACATCAAATTTTACCATATAAATAGATTTAATAATCTGATCAAAAATATATTCCCAATATAAATTTATGATGGCAAAGCACTGTGCGTATACGATCAGCTGTATTCCTCACTATTTAGTCTGTGAGTGCATACAGCTATCATATTCATAAGTATTCACAGTTAATGGCTTTGAATATGCAAGAAACACTAAACTGAATAATTTATATTTCAGTTTTCTGAAACACAGGAAAAAATGTGAAAACTTAAAATCTGTAGGATAGTAGGAACAGATGTCTGATAGAATGCCTTTTTTATAAATCAGATACTATATGGCGTGACTAAATTTGGGATACTTCTCTATTTCCACATCATATTGGAGAATTTATGGTATTTACAGTGATGAGGTATTTCCATTTATTTTTATTATGTGCCTATTCCTTAGTGTTATTCATTTTTCAGTGTAAATTAGACTAAACTACATAGCTCCTGGGTTATACTAGTCATCAGAAACCTAGTCATGAAAAATCCATTTGCAATGCATTGAACTGCAGAAGAAATTGTATGCTGTTGTCACATGCTTTCTCAGCTGCTCTGTTAGCACAAAGATAAATTTATTTTACAGTTTTTATTTGGGTTTTAGCTGTCTTTCCTTTAAATTCAGAAGAGACTGGACTCTCAGCCGACCTGAGTGTGATAGAAACCAAGAATGGCCCAGCTTCAGGAACTAGTGCCAATAAATGTTGGTGAGACACTCATTGGCCAGTGCTGTCGAACAAGAGGGAGTGTCTTTGTTAATAGTGGGATGGAGAGCATAAGAAATTCCTATGTAGAATACAGGAAAAATAAAGAGAAAATGTATGTAAAAGAGTAAAAGAAAACATCTGAAGAGCACAAGAGGGCTTTTTGTACAGTCTCCAAGTTTTGGTTTCGTTTTTTTTTCCTAAACTATCACAGCAAACTCCATTTTTAAAAGTATCACAAATGATTACATGAGTACTGAAACCCTTATCCTTCAGAAATATCAGTTGAAAGACTTCATACAGGCCAGCCAATATTGAAATTAAGTTGATGTAAATTTTTTTTAGTTCACATCACAGGACACATTTTAGGGTATTTGGTGATCTCTGATCCATGAACATCTGAGAAGAGATAGCAGGCAGCAATCAAGGGCTGTAAGTCCACACAGACCTGTCACAAGCTTGGATGGTGGCTGTCTCTGCTATCCATGACACTGAAGAGTGCTGCTTCCACATTGCTTTTGGGAGAGTACATTCACTCACGAGTAGCTTAATAACAAAACTCTGTAGCTTTCCTTTTGAAGCCAGTAGAGTTTCTCATCTTTTGCACATTACTTTTCCTGAAAAAAACATTTTTTTATAAATGATCCTATTACTTTAATATTTTCCATTTACATTCTGAATTTTCATTGTGTCAGTTATCCAATCCCATTTCAATGGTGAAATTTGTGGGCCTCATGGCTATTTTAATGTGATGCCTTTCATGCCATAATTGATGCTTTCAGAGGAATCTCAAACCCTCAACAGACATCAGCTAAAATGTTAAGAGTGCCTCAAAGTCCCTCTGGTACTATATTTTATAACCATAAAAGAAATGTCATTATTGTAAATTCTCAGCCTTTGTCTGAAAATCTTGTCCCAGTTCCCTTGAGCATCAGTTTAGTTAATTAATTCAAACAATTTCCCCTCTAATCTCTAAAACATTTTCATATTTAAGACAATAAATGGAACACTTAAGGGGCCAATTCGTTGTTGGTCATTAATATGCCATGGAATTAAAGGAATTATTGCTGGCCTTCGGTGAAATGAATAATTTTCATATGGTTTGGACCCATCCAAGGTTAAAATTATGACCTCTCAATGCTCTCACCAAATGAATATAATGAAATCCTTTGAATAAGATTTTCTACTCTTTTGCCTTTCTTGAAACCTAATTCGATATTTAACCACATGATTTATGCCAATTTTGGAATCATATTATTTAATAGTAACTTTAAAATTAGTAATTAACTTAGCAATAGATTGATTACACTTCTCTTGAACCAGTTCATAAGGTTAATGCAATAGGAGTCTGATGGGTCTGGTCACATTGACAGTAATTGGTTATTATGTTACATGTTAAGATAAGGAGTCAGCAGTTGAGAACACCCATGGGATTTGCAGGAGACAGAGCTGTATGCTTGAAAACCTCTTTTCCTCCCTTTAAACGCTTGTTTTAAATTCATAACAGAATTGTTTTTGACCTTCAGGGTGATGTTTCATAACGCTTAGTTCTAACTAATGTACAATAGCAGATTATAGCAATGCAGCAAAATAGTTCTCTCATAGGAAAATCAACAAAGCCACTACAGTCCTCTTAGGGCTTGAATGTGGTATTTCGGTACAACTGTCAAAATAACATGCTGTCACCATAGAAAATGATTAGTTTCTTGACACAATCTGATGTTCAGATTAAAAAGCTTATATTATAGTCCAAAACATATATTAATATATTTTGCAGTTATTTAATGGAATTTTTTTTCTATCATTTTAAATTTTATTTTTCATAATTATAAAACCCTGAAACTTGTGACCAGTAAGTTGCACTGATCAACTTCTATCAAAGTCTAAACTAAAGGACATAGAATTAATGAAGTATTTGTGTGCTTATTATCTCATTTTATGAATAACGTGCCTATTGATAATTTTATGTTATGTAACAGCACTAAGTTTAACTTATGTTTTCAAGATTACAATATATTGAGAGGATAATAGATAGGCATGATATTGTTCAATCAAATACATTAACCAAGACTCTTCATTTAGACTGCCTTTGAAGCCAAATAATTAGAAAGCTTTTGCAGCTTATGAATTGATTAACCATACTCATTGAGATTTTTAAAGAACTCTTTAAAGACATAGCAATTTACAAGTATGCGTGAAAGAAAACTGTATGCAGAGTACATATTCGTATCTTAATGATTATATGAGCCTAGTTTATCACATCTAAACTTTTTTAGTTCCAAAGAAAAACTAAGAATTCCGCTTCCAAATTTCTGAAATATTCAAGATGAATTGTTTGAGTTATTGCAGCTTGGAAAAATATTGACATCCCAGTTCAAAGACTGTGGAAATTAAAAGATATTTCTGAAAAAGAATGACACCAAATACATTGTCATGAGGGACAAGCCCCTAAGAAAAGTCTTCAGTCAGGTCAACAGAAATTAAAGGAAAGGGTGTATGAAAATATTACATGTCATATGTCTCAAAGTAAATCTTCTGAAGGTCATGTTTTCATGAATTAGATTAGGCACTGTCAGTTACTTCTGTTTCTGAGGCATGGCATCCGTCACATTCTGTTAGACAATGTGCTACAAAATGACTTGACATGATGCACTGGAATACACAACACTTCAACCAGGAAATTTAGAAATGGTATTTGAGCATCTTCCACTCGTCTGAATGACCAAACACCTAAAGATGACGGCCAGTCCTTACTTAAACTTGGTCCCAACTCTTCCAATGTTGAGAGTACAGGAAATTTTGTCAGAGTTTTACTGTCAGAGCTATGTGAGCAAAATTGCATGCTAACTGCTTTGGAACAGAGCTTTCCGGTAAGCCACAGCCAGGTCCCGTTCTATTAGCACCTAATTGCACCACAAAATGACAAATATGCTTAAGATTAGTGGCTTAGGTATGTATTTGGATTTTTTTCCTTCTCCTTTTCTATTAAAGCTCTTCTGTGACTGAATATTGAGCACTGGTGAGCACATGTAGAAGTAGGGGAATTTTAATTTCTCTGGAATAGAAATTGCATCATAGTTGAAGGCAAAAGCCACAGTTTAATTCTTCCAGAAATATCCCCTAGAGGATCTGAACTTCACCGCTTTTTTCTTTCATGAGCACCTGGCATGAAATGAACAAATGTAATATTACTGTAAAACACCAAGGGAAAAAAAAGCCATCTATCATGAAAAAATTCAAACTAGAATGGGATCATGTACCAATTTAAAGTATGTCTCTCAGGCATTTATATAGAATCATAAGCATAAATACAGGATATGGCTTGCCTATCCTGAACTTGACTTATTACCCAATAAGGGAATGCAAACTAAAAAGTTCTATTATATAACATATATAGTTCATAAACTATCTTTATATAGACAAATTTTCATACTATTTCTATCACAAAGAACACTGAGAAAAAAATTAAGCATTTTAAATAAATTTGCCACCATTTTAAGTAAAATTGCACTCTTATTTTCACACCTATTTATTGCAGCCTGACAGCATGACATTTCCAGCCTTCATGTCTGAAAATCCTAGCACCATTGAAAAAAAAGAAATCAGATTAAAAGGGCCATCTTAAGGAGAAAAGGGGCTTCAGTAAACTACCTTAAAGTATGCTATTGCTTTTCCTTAGATCAGGATTTTATTCTAAGTGCATAGATCTCTTGCTATGCCCCAGAATATTAATACTCTTGTGAAAGTAAATGTATTCTCATCCTTAGATCTTTCAATACCTATATTATTGTATTTTATTTCCTGGCTTATGTCCCATGCTTTTCTGTAAAGGTATGAAGTAGAATTTGCAACCTCAGATCATATTTGCTGATCCAGAGAGTTGCAGCCAACATACGTCAAAAAAACAACTATTCCTTCTCCTCAGCAGTGTTTCAAAGGAATCTGTCATCATTAATTTTCTGAGACTGCAGATAACTGGTAATCACAAATATTTTCCTTTCTCTTCCTCTGCCTCTCTTGTTATCTACTGGATGTTAATTTTGGGGATTTCTAAAATTGTAGGATTTCTGGTGAGAAGGTTAATGCCCCTGAGTTATCTTAGATTTTCAAATGAAACTGAGTGTAGAAGATCTGGGCTAAACACCATAAAACCCACCAAGATGTCCAGACTATTAAGCAGAAGGCTTAATAAGAAGAATCTTTTCAAAGGGAGAGTCAAAGTCCCTCTTATAGGAACATTTATTTTGCACTGGACAACATGTACAAGAATGCAGAAACCATTCTAAGTTGGGATGACAGAGAAAGGTACTATTGTAGCACTTCCAACTCAAGTAACAATACACGAATGATGGACAAATTCTGTCAAAATTTTTAAAGCATAAATTGCATCTTCATAGCTGCTTCCAGGGTGAATTTTATATATTCATGCTGTAAACTAGAGTCAATCCTTTTGGACAAAGTTTTTAAACTATTTTTTTTTCTGTTGGTGTATGAAGAGAGGGCAAACCATCAGCTTTTGTACTCACCAATCCAGTTTCTTTCACTGTTTTGTTTGCTGCCTTTACCACTTCCTGTGAAGCTTTCTACATAATAAGCTCTCAGTTCATACACGATCTTCCTGTATTCCCATGACATTTCAAAATTAACCTTCTGCAAGACACTTGTCTAATTTTAAAGATTATCAGCTTCTGTTAAGGTTAAATGGAGAAGAGTAAAATTGCATGTTTATTCACCTGTATTCATAACCATCATAATGAATTCCATAGGGAGACATAGCAGAGAGCAAACTGCTAGGTATAAGAGAAATAGGAGGAGCCTATCTGCTGAAGTGCTACTTTAGCTCATCAGGAGACATGGCTCTGTGGCTAAGTGTTTAGCAATGGCCCCCAGAAACAGCTATCTGTCCTGCAGCTGCTGAAAGGTTGTATCAGTATGACATCAGCCAGTAGACCACAGAGATGGGAAAAATAGAAAAACATTTGTGAAAAGATCTGTGTCATCAAAGGGATTTTGGCTCTGAAATCAAATTCAGTCGTTCCCTCTCTTGCCTGTATGACCCCACAGCTTCAGAGCTGTGCTTTCTCCAGCTCCATTTTAACTGTGTTCCAAAAAAGAAAACTCTTCTATAGCAGAGTACTGACATGGGTGAGATGAGGTCGCTTCAAATCTTTTGGATTGACCCTGTTTGGAGCAGTGGGCTGAAACTGTGTCTCCTGCATTCCCAGAGAATCAGAGAGCTACTGGGATACCAAAGATATTCCTGGATTAATTTTCTGTTTCTTTACTGTTAATTTTCTGGGTTTTATTTAAAATAAAAGAACAACCTTGTCACCATCACTGTGATTTTTGAATGACCCAAAATGATTTATGGTATCTTTCAAGTAGAAAAGCAAGCTGTTTTATGAACCTAGCTTGGGATCAAAGGTCATAACTGCGAATAAAAACCTGATATGCATATCTTATTACTGTCTAATTACTAGTTCTGTTTGAAGAAATCCTCTTGTGTCTTTTTATTAGTTCCTGCTGCTTTGCAAGAAAATCTGCTTTTTTCACTGACAATATTACTTACTCAACAGTACCAAAGATTACTTGCATAGTAGATTATTATTAAAAAAGAGGAAGGAACTATTATTTACAATTCAGCAACCCTGAATGTGCTTTTACAGGAAAACAGAAAAGAAATTTTTGGCCCGAGGTTTTTCTTCCATAAATGTCAACATCTACTGTCCAACAGAGTAGATTTTTTTTTAGCAACTCTTTCAAACATCGTTTTACAGTGAAACTGTTTACTCAATTTATGTGTAAGAAACTAAGCTTTTCCCCTTTAGTAAATATGTGCTGTCACTCATGGTCTCCATTTCTGGTTTATCATGTTGACTATTGTTGAATAGTTCTTTAATTTGCCTGATATTCCTGATATCAACTAGCAAATACCCAGGTCTAAATTATAAATGTGGAAAGAACACTCATCTTCACCCTTGGAATTTCAGCAACACCCTCCCTTTTTTTTCTGCATCTCACTGGTTAATTTCTGGCATTTCTTCAAGTTTCTACTTTTTATTAAATGTCTGGTTCATGCATAGATTTTGCTATCACAAAAAAAATCTGTATATGGGAGCTTTGCACCTAGACTACAACTATTTTTTTGACATTAGAATAATAATTTATATTATTTAATACCATTGTTAGTCTTCTTTGCTATGCTTCTGCTTTCATATGCTCTAGTGTATAAACTCTCTAAGCACAATTCTTGGTTACCAAATTATCTATATACTCATTTTCATTGTACATTAGATACTGCATTCATGGTTTCTTTTCACTTGCATTGCTCCTAGCACAAAAGGCCTTTTTTGGTCCAGGAATAGTCTTTAATCATATCAGGGATTTTTGTGTGAATCATTCACTCACATTGCAAGTATTTTCTCTCAGACATCCAGAAGTATTCCTGTGATATCATTTTACTGATATGCAGAGGGCAGTATATTATTCCATTTCCTTAATCCAAGACCCAAACATCTACCTGCAATTAGGTAACTATAGTTACTTAGATCCCTCATTCCTTCACTAACTTCCTTTAAAAATTCATCTTGTGGTCGTTTGTTGTCCTGAGTCCACTGTGCACTTTTAAATTTTAAATCACCATCTATTTTATAGAACAAAATGGGGTTTGTAAATATCAATAATATCAATATTATTGCTTTATCCTTTTTCCTATCTCTTTGTTTTAACATTTCACTGCCTTACATCGTTTTCTACCTCTGTATCATTTTATGCAGTGGTTCATTGTATCTCTCTGCTAGCACTCTCCCTTTAGAGCAAAGATTCCTCTCAGACATCTCCACAACATCATTCGGATTCTTTTGTCTTTGGTGATTACGTCTGCCATTCCAGCTTCTGTACTTCTCTTACAATGTAAAAGCACTTTACACTAATTCTTGTGTTTTCTTCTGCATCCATAAATAGAAAATACATATGCACTTCTTACGAAACCGTCTTGCATTTTTCAACAGCAAACTTAAATAGCCCCAGTATTTTTCTGCACATTAGAAAGTGAGTAGGATAACAGTTTGGCAAGTGAAGACCTCCTGTAGTTTTAATCTACAACTC
Source organism: Sitta europaea (assembly GCA_013400255.1). NCBI lineage: Eukaryota > Metazoa > Chordata > Aves > Passeriformes > Sittidae > Sitta > Sitta europaea. The sequence continues at coordinate 243,160 of VXBS01001144.1, read as the reverse complement.
CCTGTTAGATCATGTAGACATTATTCATGGAGCAAAACTTGAAGGGGACTCCTGCTTCTCTGGATGCATATCTTGATGGCAAAATTGTGGGTTGCCATTAAGATAGTCATATCCCACCACACATCTCTGCAAGAGGTTCAATTCTCTAATCCCTAACTATAATGTTAAGTAGCTTAGTCCCAGAAATATGTAGAAAAACACAAATTTTATACCATCCTACCTACCGGAATATATTGTTCTCAGTAAATTCTTCCTTTCACTTCCCATTGACCAGCATTTATGGATTTCTCCTCAGGTTGCAGTTTTTTGTGAATTCCTCTTCAGAGAAATACCTCCTATAAGGCACCCTGCAGGTACTTTTTGCAGAAAAGCACATTTCAGTCAAGCATCACAACACTTCTGTGCATTTACCCCACAATCACTTTTCTTGATGCACTGGATGATGGACCATGCTGTAATTTCTATCCAGACACCAACTCTCCAGAAGAGAGAAAAGGCTAAAATTTTCCTTCCTGTAGAGAATATTACAAATGTGCATGTCAGTGGGTCATATATCGTAAAATACTCTCATTATGTGTTCTGCATAAACCCACTGTATCTGTATAACACAGAAGCATAATAGTGTCAGTTCTTAAGGATTTCAAGCTTTATGTTTTCTTTAAGAAAATAAATGATATTACGTCTCTCTTTGCCTAAGGGAATTCTGGATAAACCAGAGAAATGAAGAGAAGGATTGAAGGATAGTGATAAGAGAATGCAAAATGTTTACTACTTCTTTATTTGTTAATATTATTGTTGTTGTCATTTACTATGATTATTATTTATTTATTTAAAATTATTTGACTGAACATGTATATTTCATACAATATGGTATAAAAGGTTCAGTCTTCAAAGAGGCATTTTCACTTCCTGATTCCTCTAAGGCTACTCACTTATACGCATTAAAATCAGAATAGATCAAAATATTTATATCTAAGTAACTGCAAAAGAAGGAGATAACATAGCACTTTCACAAGAATTAACTACCAGTAGTCCAATAATATTTACTTATTTTTCTTCAGGGAGTCTTTAAAAATTGACCTTTCTCTCACAAAACAAAATAATAGATATGAGAAATGAGCTTTATGATGGCATCAGAGCAATGCATTCACCATTCTCTAAACATATTTTTACCTGTAATGTAATAATTCCATCAATTTACTTAGTAACAGGGGAAGATCCATTAGATTTGGTCAATATCTGTTTTTTGCAGGACCAGGAATGAGTAACCATTCTGTACTCACTCTTTCAACATTAAAGAACTAACTCAATCATGATAGATTACTTCAGCCATCAAAGTGCTCTAAAGTTTTCAGACTTTTTATCTGAAACAAAGGATTTGGTTGAAGTGTGAAGTCCTACTTAGTACCATATAAGAAACAAGATTAAAATTTTGTTTGTGAAAATCTAGTGTGAAGACACCAGTTTGTGCATAGCACCAGCATACAGGCATAAAAATTGCAGAAATTTATTTTTACAAATGCTCTGGTTATAAACTGTTACATTTTTGAAGCTATAGGCAGGACAGTTGCCCATTATCCTGCCCTGGCCATTATACTACTACACCAGGTCCTGTCACATGTCTTCTCCTTCCCGCCCCATCCTGACCTGAGATCTGATTTGAGCAGAATCCACCAAAAAACATTTAGCTTTTATTACATGATTTTTTGCCAGATCACATAAATTTCAGAAGGTTTCTTCTGTAAAGCACTCACCAAGAACCTCTGGTAAGGGAACACACCTCATATCCAAGGTACCTTTCAACTACCACCAGTAAGCTAAGGAAATTAATTCAGAAATGTTTATTTGTACCACAAGGCATAATACCATGGAAATATGTGCCTGAAGAAAATAGGTATGGCTCCTACATTATGGAACATATCCTTAGAAACACCCTCTGAAATATGAGAAATAATTGCTTACAATATTAAGCCCACAAATCTAGACATTTTAGATAATTAATGCCTGGAAAAACCTTAAACTTTAGGCAACAGTGTCTGAGTTTTTTCCAATAAAAAAGAAATTAATTTGAAGCTTCACAGAAGAACCTGAAGTAAAAATCTTGGGAGCTGTTTTAAAAAACATTTTCTGTATTTGGTTTATAAAGATGGAAATTTTAGATCCTTTTTACTTTTATGAAAAGAGTTTAAAGGAAGCTAAAGTAATGATTTCCACACCATGTTACTCATAAACCTATGGAGAAAGATTTACCTGTTATTCTGTAATTCTGACTAGAGGTATGGTTCAGAACTTATAAGTATTTCTCTAAGTACATAAATTATTATCCTTCATAAACATGATCTTTTTTTCTGCATATATATATTTTAATTTCATGACAAAGATATTTTGTAGTAAAATAAAAAAATATGTGCTTCTCCTTAAAAGGACTAGTTATAGCAACCACAAAGGGTAAAAGCCAACCATAAAACATCCTCTCTACAATATGTGGGATCTCAGCTCCAGCTGGCAGAAGTGAAACTAAAGGCAATTAACATATCTTAAATGTTGGACCCGAAAACCTTTACCTCTGCAATTATTCACAGAAGTCAATAACGTTAGAAAGTACTCATCAGAGTACATCAGAGTGAGTAAAGGTTCACAGTCTGCCCTGCATAAGAAGGTGATTGTCCCCTCCTAAGGAATATGAATGACCCATTTAATTAATCCTAGTTGTAGCATGAGGAAGTGGTGGTGTGATATACTAGAAAAACATTTATGTTCAGGTCAGGGTCAAGACCCAATGGCTTTGCACTTAGTAATATATCTCTCTCCAGATTTGCTGAGCACGAAAATATATAAAGATCTGTGTTGCTCTAGCTGAGCGGGTACTTTCTTATGGTAAGAAAGACAGAGGAGTTTTCTGTGAAAAAGTATGTCTCCAGCACAAAGTGGCTGAAAGGTGTGATTCCAGGACAGAGAACACTCAATTCCAGATTCAGCTTATAAGAATTCCCCCTCTTCACTATGCTATCCATGAAGAAATACGAGCCTGATTTCATAATCATAATTCAGTTAATTAATTAAAAAAGGTTTACTCAGTCTTTTTTAAAATTAATTTTAATGTTTGCATTTTCTGCCCCTGAGTTTTCCTGTACATTGCTACTGCAGCTCATTCTTCTAATGCTTTCCTAATCATAGATTATGCTTCTTGTTAGTGTTAAGTTCCTGTGATAACAAGAAAAAAATAAGAATATATAGACAAGAGGTGAAGAACAAGTGGTATTAGTAGACAAGAATAATATATGTTGGAATGAATATAACATTTACATCCTCACAGTAGTATGAAACACTTAAGGGTATCATACTGTCTGTGCTTTAGGACACAGTGAATCAAATAACTTTCAAGCTCACTACTGAAAGACAAGGTTTACTAATCTGCCAAGTCAAGCTGGTACCTGAATGTTTCTAAAGTGAAGAGCAACTTTTAGTGCAGCAAATATGCTGGGTAGTTTCATGAATCCAGTCAAAACGTAATAGATAAATCATTTACCCAAACATGGTTTTGCAATTATGGTCTAAAAAGCTTTCAAAACTTCACAGAACTCATTATGTTAAGAAGGTCACAACATGAAATTGCTTCCTAGAGCAAAACTGATATAAACAAATTCTTTCCTTAAGAATTCCTTCATTTAAACCATTTATATTTCTGCATCCAAAGAGAAAGTGTTGCAGAAAATCCAAATCAGCGGTGTTTAAAAATATGAATCCATTTTAGGGACCTGTATTCCCTTTGAAATCGCTATGTGGTGTCACAAATTACAAAATCAGCTGTAAAGCTTAACAAAATCAATTTGCCTATTTTGCTCAAAATCAAAAAGAATGTTTGTTCCTACTCCCTCTCCTTAAATTCTCGCTCCTAAATTCACTTCTCAATTAGAAGGACCTAGTGAGCAAGAAACAAGTTAAAGTAATCAAAGAAAAATTACTAAACCCCTTTAGTTTCTTGTGCTTCTAATCGCAAAGAGCTATTTCCAAACATATATATATAAAGCTTTCATATATGTCCTGGCAAATCTATCCTCTCTTGCACTCAAAGAATCATCAAATTACAGAAATGTTGGTTATGAAACCCACACAAATTCAAGCAGGAATTGGTATACACATAAGTTTCTCAATAAAAATTTTACATTTTAAACAACCCAAAGAAGACCCTGTAGCATAACATTTATACACATTTAATGAAAAAAAAAAAAAAGAAGAAACAAAGCTCTGCCCAAACCAACCAAATAAACAAACCTGCAACCACACCCCAGAAAATCTAATAACACCCCAATTGGGATAAAGCCTATTATCAGCTGGCAACAATTTTCCAGATGACTGATGCTGAGGTGTCCTGTGTGCCAAAACTCTGTCCTTTACAAATCTGTTCCCTGTGCTAAATGGCTGCTACTGACAGTTTCTTTCAGTTATTTTCCCCATAAGTGAATTTCAGCTGGCAAGAAGGAAAATTGTCAATTTTTTTTTTTTTTTATGAAGCTGATGGCATTTTTAGTACAATTGCACACAGCTGCTGGGAACGAGTGGTGCTTTGCCAAGTGCATCCCATGATGTCTCGTTTCCCTCTTTTTGTGTATTGTTTCTTTTTCATTCTCTCTGCAATAAAAAGAAAAGAGAAATCACCAAAGATGAATAGAGAAAACATGTTCTCAGTTTTTGCTTATGGAGCGAGAGAATGGGCCCGCCACTGAGAAGGGATTGCTGAAGACACAGCTTTCATTAGAAGATCTTTTTTAGGAAAGAGTATGACAATAAAGGACACAAAATTTTTAATACCCAACCAGGTGAGGATGATCAGGAGCTTATGGCATTGCAATAGACTTCACAGGAAACTATATGGAATATCAGACTGCAGACATGTCCAGGTGGCTGTCACTTAAGGATATATGTTTCATGAAGACAAAAACTGAAATAATTTGTATGTTGATGTAACCAGAAGAGAGTCTCAGGACTAATTTTTGAACCTCTGAATAAAGAAAGAGAATGCTGCAATGGTAGTAATGAAGATAGATAGCTACAATAATCTTGGTTAAGTCAGTGTTTCCTACAAAACCCTTCATAAAACCACCCTTCCCTTTGCATAATTGCTTCTGGTTTCTCTTCTGAGTGTAGCTTCCCCAGTCCAGTTCTCTGTGCCAGCTCTTCATCTTTAATAACATGATTTTATACTTTCATTTGTTTATGAGGGAATAATATATATCATTAGTTTTGTCCTTAATATTGTTCTCTTAGCAAAGCCAAGCAATAAATTAAAAATAATAATGAAAAAAATCCAACCCACATTACTTTAAATTTGCTAGAATAGTCCATGTACATTCATGTTTCTAAAAAGCAAGTTGAGAAGCTTCAGTGAGTAGACTACGGAATAGTAGTACTACAATATTTTCTCAAACCTAACAATGTTTTTGCAAATGTATTCCAAGTCATTATGAACATGAAAGAAATTTAAAGATCCTTCCTAACAGAATGCATGTACAATATCTCCATTTGGTTTCAAATCCATGAAGGACTGATAGACCTAGAAGTAGTGGAAAAAATAGAATTTGAAACGAAGAAATTTTTTTCAAATTTCTCTTTCTTTCTTAATAAAGTTAATACACAGCCCAAGCTTCAGTATTTGACTTTTTATAATATTCAAATTTCTATCTGACCCAGGTTTAAATGTACAATTTTGTATACCAAATATTTTAAGAAACATCCCAAGAAGCATGTGCTTTATACTCATGAGAAGCATGGGGTTTGTACTCTGCTCTGTCAAAGAAACTCAGTGATAAAGAAATGTCTCTCAGTCCCCCAGATTTTAAACACTCCAATTTTTCTTCTTTTGTTTGAAAAAAAATTAAGCTTCTTCTTTCAGAGGCTTGTGCTATTTACTTCAGCAAGTATTGAAATTATTAACAAGCATATAAATACTTGTAAGGATGTGTGAGTCGATGCAGGCAGCCACAACAACTACAAACCACACACAGATGAAATGCAGAGAATATATCTGTTTCATTACCTTATTAAATGGAGGATCCTGAGGCAATACCTGTGCAGAGACAAAAAACTGGGAACACTGGAACTGTCAGGCTCAGTAATTTCTTCTCAGGAGCTGTTACAGTGCTGTGTTTGGATTCAGAATAAGAATGGTATTGCTAAGACACTGATGCTTTGATTTCTTGCTAAGGTGTTTATCCTAAATCAAGAACTTTTTCTTGTGTCCCACTCTGCCAGTGAGGAAGTACACAATGGAAACTGAGATAGAGCACAGCTGGGACAGGTGGCCTGAGCTGACCAAAGGGATATTCCACACCATCGAAGGTCATGCTTCCTATGTAAACTGGGGTGAGTTACCCACAAAGGGCAGCAGTCCTGGCTTCAGGAAGGGAGGTCTGGCACCGGTCAGTGGGTGGTGAGCAATTGCATTGAGCATCACTGGGTTTTTTCTCTTTTCATTAACCATCATTATTATAATTTACCATTATTTTATTTTACTTTATTTTCAATAACTAAACTGTTCTTATCTCAGCATAAAAGCTTTATTTTGATTCACCTCCCTATTCCACCAGGGTAGCAGATGAAGAGAGGGAAGGGTGGAGGGGCTGTGTGGGCTTCATCTCCAGCTAAGCTTAAAACAGTGATGCATCTTGTCATACATGGAAACTAAAATTGATTGGGATATACCTCTGGAACATGCAAGTGGAAGCCTGGAAATAGGGTTTCCATATCTGTTCTCTTTAGCACCAGTATATGTGTATAATCACCCAGGTGTGCCCAGACACATAGAAAAAGAGCCCTAGTGGTAGTTCTGATGTCATGCAAGTAAATCATTGCACATTTCATTAAACACAGAAGAGGGGCATACTAAACAAACTTTGCATTACATACAGTTTCGGTTTTCTTTTTAGTAAGTCAGAAGTACAGAGTAATTTTCATATATTTAAAATAAATAAGTTACACAATTATTCCCTTAGGCACACTCAAAAAATATAAGCATGATTATGTACAAAAGAATTGGTCTCCTCCTATGTGCTTTCCTAAAGAAGTATATTTAATTATTTGAATGAACCATTATGCAATAAGAAATCCTGTGATTGTACTTAAGCATGATTTCCCTTTAAAAAAGTCTATGTTAGTTGCTTTGAAGCTGAATTCTGACATTTTTCTCTTGTATAATTTTCAGAAATCTAGTGCATTTGTATCAAAAACCTATTAATGTCTTTAACCAAAGGCTTCTTCACAGTCTGCTAAAGCTTTGGGAAATTCTCATGTCAAGACACATCTATTTCAGGGAAATACAACAAGAATATGTTCAAACAGGAAACAACAGCTAGCCTAGGAGAAAATTGATTTTTAATGTCCATAATTCACAGACAGAAACTGTGTTATGCAGTGACTGCAAGAAAGGTTTACATGGATGTTAAATCATTGTAATAGTTGCACCTACAACAGTTCCAAGAGATATAAAAGGCGGTGCTTTAAAATACAGCTTCCTCCTGTAACAAGTCTAGCTTAAACAGCTGCTTAAACTTTGACATCCACATTCAGTCTCCTCCATGGGGCTTTAAAGATGATGGCAGAATAATCAACAGTCACTACTTCTCAGTATAAAAATTGTGACTAACAAAAGCTGACTAGTGCCTCCTAGAATACAGACAGTATTTTCATAGTATGAAAAAGATTTTCTACAATGCTTGTAAATGATGTACCCTCATACTGCCTGAAAAACATCCACCATAAATGTCCATGTTTCTTCTATCTCTGAATGCTCATCAACTTGTGCTATAACTGCCAGTACCACAGTCCAAAGAGTCCCAGGCTGGTAGGTGACAGACAGGAATGCAATTCATCGGACAAAACCCCCTCCCTCTCTCTTCCCTCAAAGCATATTTCAAATGCATCACACCACTGCATTTAACTTTTTCTACAATTTGAAATGGAAATTAATATCCTTCTTTGTGGTATTCTACAGGTAGAATCCTACTGTTAAGTGTGATGAAAATACGACATGAAATATAAACCAAAACCATCTCTATTCCATCTTGCTTAATTGTTCTCTTTTCAACTTCCCCACTTGGTAAGGACAGTGCACCTAGCTGTTATCTCCTGGTTTTTTTTCTGTTAATATTTGTTTCGAGATATTTTCACTTGAGCAGGAAAACAAATGTGCAAAATGTCATGCATATTAATAACCCTATAAAAGAGTTTTGTTATTAGTAGTGATAATATAAATATATTTTTATAATATAAATATTTTTATAATACAAATATATTTATTTTAGAAAATCATGGCCCTCCAATTATTTTCAGTAGTAGGGAAAAGGAAAGCATAGCTACAGTAGTAACTAGATATTGATGGCAGCCATTAGTCCAGCACAAGTCAGAAACAGTGATAATATCTCCAGGGGAATGTACCATCTCATGAAAGCAGATACAGTCACAGACACAGAGTTACCGGATCGACATTGTCATATTAGGAAAATTGCAGCCATCATGTTCTTGTGCCAGCCTGAGTGCCAGAGTTGGAGAGCCTGGCTTGTAACAGCAACAGTTTGAGGGGCCTTTCTATCAGGGCTTGCTGGCAGACCTATGCCAGGTGCAGTACTCACTGCTCCTGTAGAAGAGCTGTGCATCCCTTTTTATACACCATGAAGTTTATTTTGATGCAAGAACAGTTTGCATTTAATATTTTTTAAATATTACTTAATTTAATTTAAAGACTTAAATAACACAATGACCACATTCTTCAATGTCCCTTTAGACCAAAGATTTCTTTTTTTAATTGAAACAAAGCTTCTCATTTTTAAATTCTCCTTTTACCTCCTTCTTTGCAAAAAAACCCTTAAATTCCCTAATAAATAATGCGCTGTTGCAAAAGCTCCAGACAATGACTGTGGCTTCATTGTTCCTGTTCTCATTTCAGATTTTTTTTTCCCTTGTTTAATGGCGGATGGAAGACTTAATTATTTGAATTAAATTTTATGTTCAAGCCTGGTATAATTTTGTCACTGTCACAAGAGCTCCGGCTAATGTTTAAAGGACTCCTTATAGACATCATGTACTGAATTGTGAGACACATCAATATTTGCACACATCCATCTCCTTTGAAGAAAAGCAATGCTGCAGGCCTTTCATTCACTGTTACAAAAAATTGGTGTTTTGGCATGTCAATTTATATTTTCTCTGTAGAATGAGAAATATAAAAATCCAAGATTGTGGTCTGAAACTATGTCATGAGACCCTCTGCTATTCGTTAATGCTTGGTCTCATACCTCCCCAGGTACTACTTTTCTGGCTCAGAACCCATTCCCAGCAACATGAAAAGTGACCTCTAGTTCCAGTACATCTTCCTCTTTTATACAGAGTAAGATTGCTTGGAGAAACATCATTCTTTCAACTACCAACACTCCTGCTTCATTAAAAAGTAGGAAATGTTAGGCATTGTAGCAGGGTTCCTGTCACTTTTGAATTTTGTCTCCTTTCACCTGAAATTCAGAACTCTATTTTTGACCTTTGCTGCATACCTGCTGCCTTTTCCACACTTAATGACAGTACAGTGATCTTCACCTCATCTACTGTGATAACTGCTTTATGGAATCCAGGAACGGGTTTTCATCACTGAATTTCTCACTGGATTCCTTTGCCACATTTACTGTTTTATTTCTCCTGGACTGCATGACAAAATGGCTGTGCATCACTCAGCTTTAGTTTCTTTATTCAAATGTTGGAGTGCAGCTCCATTATATTAATTTTCCCTCTCTGCAGAGTCAGGAGGGTTCTTTATTCCAGCATTCTGTCACTCTATTCATCTCTCCATTCCTGCTGTGCCTTTTCTCTATATTCTCTGATCAGTTGATACATAGTCCATGACTCAATGATTACCTTACACCATTTCCAGGCACTTTATTTTCATACATATTAGAAATATTTTTAATAAGAAAACAATTGGAGGGAAAAAAGAAGGATCAGAGAAGCTTGAACTGTTGGACATTTGAGTTTCAACAGATTTCAAAATAAAATGTATTGTGAAATTTTGTGACAATAATTATTGACAAAGCCATGTTAATCTTTAATAAAGTGCAAGATGATTCCCAGAAATAATCTCTATCTGATTTGTTAACTCAGACCAACAGAGTTTGCTGGGTATGTTGCTCCTGATGAGCATCCCATATTGGCACAAGCTGCATCAAGTGCACTGTGAGGCATCTACATCACTAAAGCACATCTAATCAGAGTTCCCCTGTGCCAACAGTGCTGCCAACGTTGACAAGAATTCGTAAGACACAACAAAAAATCAGATTTTGGGAAATACATACACTTACACATTCTAACTTTGTGTCCAAAAAGATTATAGCAAATATACAGTAGGTCTGTATTTATTAGACATATGATCTAATGAATAAATTGACATATGAGGTTATTTGTATTGTTATTTTAAAGAGTTAAGAGGACAATTGCTACATATCCACATAGTATTAATTGATGGAATATAGATTCTCTTTAATTCATTTAGAAAAAAAGTCATACTGTTCATCTAAATATTCTGTAGCTAAAATTAGATGTTAAATTTTTAAGACATACTTTTACTTTAAACAGTTAGTTGTGACCACTTAGAAATATAAGGCAATATTCATTACACTAGTTATATAAATCAGAGAGTTATAAATTCCAAACATCTTAATATTCATGTTTCTTTCCCAGAGTTTTTAATGCCTAATATCATAAGTAACTGAAAAATTACTTTTTCCTTATGTAGATGGTAAGGTCTGTTCCCTGAGGATCTAAAACTGAATAATTCAGTGCTCTCTGACAACACTCAAGACAAATTAAATAAAATCAAAATGAATCCTGATGACTTTCCCCTTATATTCACACTTGAAAATAATAAGCCCTGACAAAAAGGGCATTATCATCTCATATGGCCCAATTAGGGGAACTAAAGGCTTGAGGCCGTATTATTTGCTATGGCAATTTCATATTGAACTACATTGGAATGATATGCCAGAAATCTGGCTACATTCCCAGCCTTAAAATTTATGCACACAGATTTGATAGCCTAAGAAAAAAGGACTTTTTCTGGGAGGGAGGATTGTGTTTCAGAAACAGTTAACAGCAAAATTGTGGAGCGGAGTTGTCACATTTAACAAACAGAACAACAGGATACACAACGTGCCCTATTTTCTTACAAGTTTAGTGACAGATCTGGTATAAGGAAGTCCAGCCTTTTCCAAGGTGACAGCTAGCCAGTAATCACCTGGGATTAAACTAGAAATATTTTTGGTTTACACATTTTTGTTCTGATGCTATTTATAATACTTTTTAAAAATCATTATCTGTACTGGAATTTTATCCAGTTCATTACTTATAAATACTTTCAAATTTTACATGGGATAAGTACAAATGAACAGTTTAGTGTTTCAAATCTTATCTATAGAAAGATATCTGTTACTGGCATTAATCAATCAAAACACAGTTCTGTAAGACTTTGTCAACACACTGGTCTTCATAGCACTTAATCATTTGCTTGAACGTCAAGTCTTTTGATTTATCTAATGTTTTCTAAATATTTATCAATAGAAAAAGTAAGGTGAGAGACACATGTAACTTTTGCTTTTTATGCTTTGGACAATTTGAATGATACAGCCAACTGTCAGTCATTTTTTTAAATAATTTTTTCCACACCTTTTAATCCTAGATGAAAAAATATGAATATTTCCTCATGTGACTTTTCACGTATTTTACCATTTGTAGTAAAATACAAATATAACTTTAGTTTTAGAGAATTTGCAATAAAGAAATGAATCTAAACTGGAATTATAAAACCTTGTCACAGACATTCCAGACTTTCTCATAATATATGCATAACAAATGAATTCCATAAGTCAGACAGAAAACATGAACAAAGCACATGGTGTTGTTTGAGATATTATACTTAAATGGGTAAAAGAAATGTTGTTTTTAATATTGATTCTTTTTTTATTTTTCTTACATGTCTATGTATTTAAACCTTCCTCTTGGTAAATGCTGACAGCTGATTCTATTATTTGTCACTTATCCTGATACATCATCTTCATGATATTAAGTACCGTATAAAATCATAAGTACACTTTCCTCCACAGGGTCTACAACACAGAATGGCAAAACAAAAATGAAGAATGAAAATAAAGGGTGCATCACAAAATAACACTAAATTTAATCTCTAACATATATGATTATTAAAAGGCCTTCAAAGGATACACCTTGGGCAGTACAAGGTCTCTAACATATAAATAACATAAACATATAAAAAACAATCTATTTTATCTCTAACATAAATGATTACAGAGGTTGCCATTTTTCCAGAATTCTGGGTCAAATTTTCCATGTATCTGCAGCAAACTAATTGTCAGTGTGAAACTAAAATACTCTTAACTCAAAACTGCTCTCTGCATCGATAAGGAACCCAGCAGGCTAATAAGAAATCTGCATTCTGTGATTTGTGTTTTGCCCTCGCTAAAATTCTTAAATGGAGAACAGTCACAAATTTCTCTTGATAGAATCCATTTATAGCATTTTATTCCTCATATCACAACTTCACCACTGAGAGCAGTAAAAGACAGCTCTCAGAGTTGTAGCAATCTGATATGGAGAAACAGTTAAAAGAAACTGTTATTTAATAAGTTGGTGTTAAAATAATTAAATCAAATTAAAATAGTTAGTTTAATAAATTTAATAATTTAATAATTAATAAAGTTAGTTTAAGTTTATAAACAGTTTCTCTTCTATGTTTTCTTAAGCAACAACCGTAAATTGTATCAAGTTGGAAACTGAGGACTCAAGCTACTCAAGGACAGCTCAATGTTAATAAAAAAAGAGATATATGCCTGATGACATTTTTTATCTTCCCAATATTTTATATTATTCCATATATTATTTTATATTATTCCATATTATTGTTTTCTATTTTTCCATACATTAGAGGAAAAAATTATTTCCCAATGCACATAAAAATCAAGAGAAACTTATTGTAGATTGTTGCTTAGACTATCTGAATCACTGTGAAGACAAAAATAGAAATAATGTTTAATTCTTCCTTCATTATTATGAATTTAATTTTCATTTAATTCACCATTAGTTTTCTACAATTTTGTGACTATTACCTCTAGAACTAAGAGTAGTGCTAGTAATAGCACTAGCAGAAATGGCAACCTTCTAGTCCTGTTCACATGCTAAGATTTTTATGGTTTGCACTTTATATACACAATGTCAGATGACTCTTGTGCCTTAAGTCTACATGTGCTATACAGTCCTAAGTAAATTGATATGTAAGGAACCAGATCTTCCCTAGGCTGATCATACTTAATATGTAAATAATATTACAAGCACATCTTCTGTACACATCTAAGAATTCATTTTGTTAGTGTTTTAAAATGCACTTCTATTATATTGCTCTAACTTAACAATGGGCTGAGGAGAATATTACAAGATAGTCCCTCCACCCATCATGCAACACTGGCTTACTACTAATGAAACACCATTCTACATAGTACAAACTCTATGGTCAAACCTCACGCTTTGAAAAATAGACACACCTTGTCAAGTTTTGCCTTTCTATAGCAAGTGATTTGCATACAAAAATATAGCAGTAAACTCTGAATTTGCCTGCTGTTACTGAACATCACAAACAATAAAATAAATTGATGGGTCAATAACTATCAGAGTTGATACATTTAAAAAAGGTATGGCCAAAGTCTGCATAAGACATTTTCAAAACTCTAAAGATCCCAAAAACAGAATACACAGGAACGTGGAGAAGGCTGCTTAGAATAGTAATTTAATGAAAAACGTAGACTAAAATTGCTTTAAAATAATCATCTCACAGTTTGCCTGTAGCTGTCTTCATCATCTTATGAGATCCATAAAGGGCAACCTTTGTTTAATAGCAACATCTCACATTTATTACTATGCCTGAGATAGTGTCCCTTTCAATTTATGAAGTCTGAAGAGCATCATATCTCTTTTTTGGAAAACAATGTATGGTAACTGGGTTTGTTTTTCAAATATCAAAACAATGTGTAAGCCACATCCAAGTAGCTGTACAGCAACTGTCACAGGGGATTTTCATGTAATAAAAATACTTTTTGGTATAACATATCTGAATTTGACAAGAATAAAGTATTCTCTGTAAAATAAATCCAAATGATAAAAGAATGTAATCAAAGTTTTCATAAAGGCAAAAACCCAATTGCTCTATTGATTCTACTAGTGCTTTTCAAAGTCAATTGTATCTAAGCTATGGAACTCTGGATGGATTCTCATCAGATAGTTGTTTACATGGGTTTCCATCAGAGAGTTTTTTCAAAGCAATATTTCATCGAGTGTTTCAATACAATATTGAAAGTTCCATGCATTCAAAACCTATAAGCAGGCTTATGACTGCCTAAAAAGTCATAAGATTTTATAAAATAGTAACTTTTCCATTTGTTTTACTCTATGATTTCTGCATTCTTAGGGTTTATTGAAATATTGTTTTCAATATTTTCAGGGAAGGAATCTTGCCTCCAAATTAATTTATATTTTAAGATTTCTAAATAGTCCCTTTCTTACATAAAAATACTAAGAACTGGTGATACTGAATGGATAGTAGTGATCCCTGTGAGAGGCTACCTAGAACAGAGGCTAGACAGTGTTAAAGAAATAAAGTAGGTGTTTATTAAAAGGCCTTCAAAGGATATACCTTGGGTAGAACAAGAGCCTGGCTGTGGCTCCACCCAAAATGGATGGCTGGTCAGGAGGTTTCACACTTTTATGAGTTTTGGTCCTTTTATATATTTGGGTTAATTGTCCAATTACAGCTCCAGGTTATGAAGTCCCATCCTCCCCGTTTGCTCTCTGCAATTTGCTCTTGTTTATACTTTTTGGGCCTGAAACTGCTATGTTGTTCTTGGTTCTAGGGCTGGAAAAGATTGTTTTGTCTAACTAAACTGTGAGGAGAACTTGTTAACACTTTGTATGAAGTTCAGGTTTATATACTAATGCAGTACACAATCTGGAAAATATGAAAGCTAAAATTTAAGACATCAATAATACCTGTTGAATCTTCTGCAGGGCATTAAAGCTTGGACAGAAATGTTGGTAGACCTGGTCTTGATCCTGCCATGAATGTCACACAGGAGGAATGCTAGGCAGACCTAAATATAAATGTGATCACAGGAGGCTCCAGTCTGCATATCACAATAAGTGACATGTCCTGATAAGTCTTCAGCAGCAGTTTTTGTTCTGCACAGTTTCTGCCTTCAGGCACCCCGGCTGCTACAAGCATGGAAGAGGCTCCCTGTAACCTCAGCCTTCTCAGCAAGTTACTCTATGTTGTCTTTGAAAATGAGCCTTCTGATTTGTTTTAGTACAGTGCAGTCAATTCTCATGAATTGTAAGATAAACAAGAATCATGTTTCCTTTGTAAAAGATATCAGCTGATGGACTTCTCAAGTGACCAGTGGAGATGGAGAGGTGGTAACTTCCCTGTCCAATCTCTGATCACTGTCCAGAAACTTATATATACGAGGTCAACAATAAACTAGAGACTTCCTTTCTTCTTCTCTGCCTGAACACCTGCTATGTGTTTTACTGTGTGTTTCTATCTGCATCACAGTAACAACTCTACATTACGTTAATAAGTGTATTTAATTTTCCAAAAAAGAGATTGTTTCACATTGTCTCTTTTACAGCACCGTTCTTTTCACAGCCCACAATTTGGTTAACTGTGTAGGTTTAAGCTTACGTACTTGATGCAATTGTACCAGGAATGTGAAGTGTCAAGTATGCTAGTTTAGAATTTTTGCCCTCCATTCTGGTCTTCTAATGAGGTCTTGAAGATTAAATCACTGTGAATAAACACTAAGTACTTTTTCCACTTAGATTTTTTTTCTCCAGAATTCAGAAAGAAACTGAAATTAGAAAGAATAATTTTTTAGCAACAATTTCAAATTGTGCAATGTTTCATGCCAAAACAATTTTGGGGTGATGTTCATCACCCTCAGCAAGATCAGCACTATAATGGAAACACTGCTTTTAGATAACCTTGACTTTGTTGTGAGCAGAGAGGTCACCAACCCTTGCCCATGCGAGCCTGATAGACACTATCACTGTTTTGTCTTCTTTAAGCAATGCAGAGATAAATATAGCATGAAGTGACTTTGGCAGTTGGGAGATGACAGCATACAGAAAATACAAAAATTCACACAGGCACAGACAAGCACCAAACTACAACGGAGCTATGATGTTTGGGGTTACTTCTGTGTATACTTCACATTTAGTATCTGTATGCATTTTTTACTAATGTTTTGTTCTAATCTAAATGCTTTAAATCAATCACAAAACTAGGTGCAGATAGAATGTCATATTTTAAACAGAACTAAATTAGGAATGTAACTTTATCTTAGCGACTAACTTCCAAAATACAAGTTCAAGAACAGAAAATATCACCTCATTTTATCTGATATTAATAAGTGTAGAGAATGTTTTCATGCTTTTCTCTCTGTAGGAGTTGAAGGCCTCAGAGTACACTTAGTCTAACATGTATACTTGCACACACCATAGTCCTGGCCAGTCTGGATGCTGGATTCCAAGTATGTGATATTTTAAGGAAAGAAACAACTCTGTCATTATAGAGTGTTTCCTTCTCTTCTTCCTTGAAAAGGTCAGTAATGACAGGTGGTCCTCCAATTGCATAGTCTATTTCCCCTCTTGACCTTTTCAGAGGCAAAATCCATGCAAAACTTCTGAAATACCATGTAAGCTTGAAGAAAGGGTTAGAATAGGTTTGGAAGAAAGTCCTAGTTATCAAAGTCTTTCAAGTGAAACATCATTGTGAGACAAAGGGTATTATAAAAGCCTTTTCAGTGAAGTTTATTCTTTTTTGATCCACAGTGGGTTTCCTTTTAAACGTTTGAGTCAGATTCTCAACACAGAAACAGTGAAACAAGATTTATTTCAACTTTCCATTTTTTAAAATGCAATTATTTTGTATAAGTAGACATTTTTAACACTGTTTTAAATGAATGTTAATGATAAGAGAGGAAACAAGAACACCTCAACAGGAAGGAAATGGCATATCAGCATAAGATTAACACAAGCAGTGTTAATTATAGAGTAGAAAATAAAGAGTATAAATTGAATTTAGGAGGGAATTTCTGAAGTTACGGTAACCTTAGGCTTTGTCCACAGGCAAGTAGTCATCCTGAGAATATTTACAAATAAATAAAAGATTCGGAAGTATGAAGAGACAACTTACTGTTTGCCCTATTTCTTATAATGTATTCCTTACTAGAGAAGTCAGAAAAGGATAGATTCATATGAAAAGGACAGGAATCAAGATGTAATGTAAGGCTGCTACATAGATGCAGAGAACCCAACCTGTATTATTATTCACATCACATTGCTTGTAAAGGCAAACATTCTTTTCTTTCCGTCATGTACCCAAGGAAAGAACAAGGAGCCTTGATTTCCTGCTTAACTCCTGCCCTTTTTATTAATTACAGAGTGGATTTTTTTTTTTCTGGGTGGCAGGCAGGGTGGAGATAGAAATATTCCTAATTTGTAAAGGGATAATAGAATTTAAATCAGCTCCAGTGGAGAATATCACCCTCTGCTCAATAATGTCACCTATTTTGGCAAAGACATCTAGCTATTAGCATCCCAGACAAGATGTGATTTGTCTGATGGACTTACTTTTTTTATAAACTAGAAGGTATATGTTTGGTTAACAATATACAGATGAACTTTATAAAAATATAATTAAAATTAGTGTCATTGAGTCAGAAAAAAACTCAAATTTAACTGGCAGTGGATGCAACAGAACTATCTAAATGTCAGCAACTGTTCAGAGCAACATGATCAGTGCATCAAAATTGCATATAAAATTATTTCAATATGCAGGCAAAACTGGTAAGATTATAGACATTCCTAAAGGCAAGGTAGGAATGAGGAAGGCATTGATTAAAAGCTGCAAAGCATTTTTAAAATATTTCCCATTCCCCAAAAATAAAACGAAGGAAGGAAATAATGAAAACATTAAGACAGATCTAAAGAAAAATCTTTTTTTTGTTTTTTCATCCCCAGTTATGGTGTAAAGGAGAGAAACATGAACCATAATTCATCAGGCATTTAGAACGACATTTACCAAATTCTGCCAAAGGTTTCTTATTTTCACCACTGACAGCATTGATTTCATTGTTACTTAGGCTTATAACTTGCAAAAATCTTCAACTTTCTCATATCTCAGAAGACTTCTTGCACAGGAGCTAGTGGGGCTCATTGACAGAGCTATAAACTAGCTCAGAAGGGAGAAAGGGACAAAACCAGGTTTGCCAGTGATGAGCAAGGTGATGCTGTGCCAAAACTTCAGGTAACAAGCACTAACAGGATCCCTAAATATGCCTCAGGAGGTGGTGGCTACTAAATACCACACCTGAAATGTTTTTACATTAATGCGCACAACATGAGGAAAGAACAAGAGGAGCTTGAGGCTTTGACTAAGTCCCAGAGATCTGACATCAGAGGTATAAATGAAACCAGATGGGTTGAGTCCTGTGACTGGAGTGCCCCGATGAATGGTTGTATGCTCTCTAGGATAGGCAGGGGAGAAGAGAGAGAGAAGTGATTAATGGAAGGGTTAGAATGTATGGAGCTCACAGTTGACAATGGCACAGCTGAGAGCCTCCAGGTGAAAAATCAAAGGGTAAACAAATAATGTAGACATCACCATGGGAGTCTGCTACAGACTCCCATATATAAATGGTGTTGATGAATGATTCTTTGAGGGATTAAGGGATGCTTCCGAGTCAGCTTCCTTTGTCCTTATGGGGGACTTAACTTGCCAGAAAAATTAACGGAAGGCATCATACAGCTGGTACAACCCAGGAAAGAAGATTCCTAAGAAACCTAGATGACAACTTTATGAAACAAGTCCTAAGGGAGCTGACTGGGAAAGATTCCTACTTTGGTCTACTTGTCAACAGAGGAATCTCATGAGAGAAGTGGAGGCTGGTGGCTGTCTTGACCACAGCAACCATGAAGTAATCAAGTTTAAAATCTCTGTTAACAGGAAGAGTGCCAGCAAAATCTCATTTCCAGACGTGAGGAGAGCAGACTTCAGGCTGCCCAGGGAATCAGTGAGTGAGGTGCTCTGGGAAAATGATTTTGCACATGCTGGGGTACATCAGTGCTGGTTGCTCTTAAACATCACCTCCCAAGGGCACAGAAGCAGGCAGTTCCCAAAAGTCAGAAGTTATGCAGACAAAGCAGAAGGCCACCTTGGGTGAACAGGATTCTTCTCTTGGAAACACAAGAAAAAAAAGAAAGACATATGTCCTGTGAAAGCAAAGACAGGTGACATGGGAAGAATACAGAGATGCTGCTTGCCAGTGTAGGGAGAAAATTTGTGCAGCCAAGGCTCAACTGGAGTTGACGTTGGCCAGAATTGTGAAATAGAATTTTTTCAAATATATCAATGGCAATAGGCAGTTGACCTGCTACAGAGGCCACCTGCATCTGTAGAATGAGAATGGTCACCTCACAAACAGAATTGCCATTCCCAGATCTGTTCTCAGCTTCATAACAGAACACTTGTTTCTTAACAAGGCATCCCTTGGCAAGTCTGAGGTGCTTACTTTAACTTGAATCTATTTCTTCATATTGACAATAAAACACTAGTCCAAAAGTTTAAACTTATAAATTTCAGGTACTTACACTCAAGTAAATAACTCCCATTGTAATTAATTTTGCTCATGTTGGAAGTGGGCCAAGGTACCTATATCAGATGAGATCCCAAGTCTCATCTCTCTGCAAGGGGACTCATATGAGCAGTGTGTAGTCTGAGGTTCCTCAGAGAGCGACCTCAAGGATCAAATCCAAGACCATATACTACCTTTCAGCAGAAAAAAGATTTGTCAGGCTATTTGAATTCTATATTATATGGACATTAAAAAACCTTCTAAATTACAGAGACCTCAAAAATTTTTGAAAGAGCATGTTTATCCTTCATTTTAGTACAAAGAAAATACAAGGCAATTTCTATTCATTTCTGTGTGGTTGTTTTATATTATGTAGTGTAGTTTGTATCATGGATCTTGGTAGTTGGAATATAGATAAGAAGTAAAATCACCAGGCACTTATCATATGAAACTTTATTGGATACACTTATAACCTTCCAGTGGTCTCTTCTAAGGCAAAAATGCATACTGCCTCAGATTATACTTATTTGTATTCTATAAATTTCTAAAGTATTTTATCTAATTCTTTTTGCAATACAATACATTTATATATATTTTCATGGTTTAGGAATGGTCTTCACTAATGTAGTGCTCCCATCAAAACTGCACCAGCACTTGCTTCCCTCTCCCACCCCAGATGGAAGCACAAAAGGCAAAGATGTCTTGTTGAGAAAAGAACAATTTACTGGAAACAGCAAAGAGATAAGAAAATGAACAGTAGTAGCAACAATAGTAATAATAAAAGTGTACAAAGAGAGGGTGGTTTACATGAAAAATGCTCACCAAGCCTGGTACAATAAAATACATTAATGGACAGAACTTCTGCCTGCCAAGCATTCTCCTGACCATAAAAGCATCCCCCCTTTTTGTCAGAAGCGAGTCCTTTTTCCCCCACCCCCGCAATCACATAAAGTGGTATTGAACGTCTTGGACATGACCCCTCCCTCCTCTGAATTTGGCCAGAACCAGGACATTAATACAATACTAGTTTATTATATAACTTTACTACACCGAGACTTCTTCATTTATTCTACTATTGATAGCTGCATAATATTTCTCTGCCCGACATTTATTCAGTTTTGTGACAGATCAGGAGGTAAGGGGATATAGGAATAAATGGCAATACTGAGGGAAAGCAGAAAATGATAAATTCATCTTACATAGATCTCTTACTCATGGTTAAATATACAGAACCTCTGCCAGTTTCTGTTTCATGTGTCCTATACAGCTCAAAAATTCACCTCATATACAACTAGAGAATACTCCATTAATAAATATTGTTTTTCTTTTCAGCATTGATGACATTTCATGCTACATGAAAAGGTCTGATGAGAAACAATGCTGTACCTCTTTGTATAGCATAATAAAAAAGTTTTGCCTTCAATTTACTAGAATTTTTAGTTTGTCTCCTTGGTTTTACAGCCCCTGATATGTTTAGTTTTATTGGTTTGTGGTGACCATGCTGTCCTTGTAATCAGATAGGTTACAGTACACTAGGACTTAGAGCCACTTGGGTGATACAGAGAAAATATGATAACCCTAAAGGCAGTGGCAGTGCTGCCACAGCACAGTGCTCTCCCTTTCTGAAGGGAAACAAAGCATTGTTCCATAGATGAAAAAGGTACTGCTGTGGGACTCTGCATCTGTCAGTATTCACTTCTAATTTTATGCTAGAATTAGTTTAGAAAGAAAATAAGGCATAAGGCAAGACAGCTCATTTTACTAGCCTGTGCTGAGGGTTTTTTTTCTTTTTTGTTGTTTGGTAGACAAACCACTGATACTTAGATTCCACAGTGGCTCAGAAAAGACAGAGATTATAAGGAATGGGTTATTCCAAAAATTACTTTAATAATTAAACATGAGTTACTGTTTAAGTCCCATCTCATGGAATAGATTTTATGTGTTTTCATAGAATTTCAGATAAGTAGATAGCATCAGGAAAAAGTCAGAGAATACTTGCTTTCTGAGATGACAATTTACCCTCCCCCCCCCCCAAAAAAAATATGTTTTCTGACATATTTTATTAAAATAGTTATCACAGTGGTAGAAAATATTCTTTAATTAATACAATAAATAGAATACTGACTTTCCTGTACAAAGCAATCAAAGCATGTAGATAATGCTCATTTGACACCTCATTTTATTTTGAATGAAATTATTTGCTATTAGAAACATTAGGCAGAAGATTAGGACATTTTATAGTGTCTATCAGTCCTTGTCAATTTTATATGACTGGGTGAATGAGGGGATAGGATGTTCCAGGCATATCAACATTACATAATATGTGTGCAAAAATTGGACCTCCTGTACCAGACAGACAATTAAAGTTTGCCATTGCTCTATGCATACTATCACACATAGTCATTGCTTACAGCTCTCTCTTGTTTTCAGTGTTTCAAAACCGAATTTATATTCAAATGACACCCTCTTTCCACTTCCTCTTAGCCATAGAAAGCACTAAAAAAACCTACAAGACCCAGGAAGGCAAACTTACTGAGTGACACTTGAGTCTGAGAGCTGGATTTGTTTCAAAGTCATGGTTCCAAAAGAAAAGCCAGGTTGATAAAGACTAACCCTCCTCTGTGTCCCAGAACTCCGATGACGTTGGGAGATTGTCTTAGACTCCTGCCGAGGAGAGGCAGGTAGTGTCTCAGAAGCAGTAAATACCTCATCCTCCCACTCACAGCTAAGTTATCAAGATTTTAGTGAGCAGGGCATCAGGCTATTTCCTCACTTGCAGCCTCTGAATCACATTCTGACAGACAATTCATTCCTTCCTTTGCCAGCGGCAGCCAAAGATTCCAAAGGGGAACCCATACCCTGTGCCAGATGGGTGTCCTACAATTTGAGGGGAGCTGGCGAGGGAGAAATTAACTCTGGAGTGACCCAACTTTCTCATGACCCAGTACAAACTACCAATGGCCAGACCCCAGAACTGATCTTCATTCCTTTGAAGATTCCTTCATACCTACCAAATCCATTCTGTCACTCCCCTCACCAGCTGGTCAGTATAGAAAAATTATAAGACTGGTTGGTCAAGATAAAGACAGGGAGAGATTCCTTACCATTTACCATCCAAGGAAAAAGAGATTCAGCATGGAGAAGTTAGTTTATTTTGTTACTAATCAAATCAAAGCAGGATAATTAGAAATAAACCCAAATCTTAAAACACCTTTCCCCCACTCCTCTGCTCTTCCTGGGCTCAACTTCACAGAATTACACTGTTAAATAACATATAAGCACTAGTCAAAACTAACATATTTTCTTTTTATTCCATTCTTCCTCTCTTTCTCTCAAATTTTTACTCCTTCAATCCTGTCTTTTTTGCCCTTTCTTTTGTATTCTTCTCCCTCCTTTCAGTCTTTCCATCTGCCCTTTTATCTCCACTTCCAGAAAAATAGAGATGGAAGAAAAGAATTCAGGAATCTAGCACTAAGTTACAAGGGAAAAAAAATCAAGTTTTAGTAACTTTCTCTCTCCCACTTACAAATTATGCATTATAATTTAGTTTTTCATCATAGGATCAGATAATATGTAGTTGCCTTACAGTTGATTTTACAAAAGCAATAGTAAATTATGAACATGTACGATACAAATGTCAGCATTTCTATAACCTAGATAGTGATAGATGAAATAAATCAACATAATACTCTTTTAAGTGTTCAACATGGGAGAAATTCTCTTCCCAATTGAGATGTTTGTGATTGACAGTGTAAAGTGTTTTGAGTAATCATTTAATAAAAATACATATGAAATTTAGAAGAGGTCTGGCTTCAGAAAACTTAGTTATCTGAGTTTTGTTAATTAATGGTATATTATAACACTAACTGTCTTTGGCTTGATCCTAGTACACGTATATAGGCAGAACAAGAATTAACACGGAAGGAAAATGTGATTGAACAGTGAAAAAAGTAGATTAAAGGAAGCTTCAGTTCTAGCAGGAGACAGGAAAATGATAACCTGCGGAAAGACTGCAGTTTGCTCTGGAAGATGTATTGTATGTCACTTTATCACTGTAAATCAAGAGAGACTAGAGTGTGGTTTTGTGTAAAAATAACTATTTGCTATTGAAACTTAAGGAAGAACTGGAATGCTAGTACAACAATAGATTTGTGTTCTGCAGCCTTCACACTACTAAAAAGATGACTTAATAAAAAGAATACTAAACTTCTCTTTTAAAAGGGAAGGGCTGTGCTCTTCAATTCACCTTTGCAGATCCTCACATTCCCATTCTGCCCAGCCAATTCAGCAGAGTTTCTTCAGCTCAAGATGCCCTTAAAGATAGGTAAGGGATTTGGCAAAACACATGGAGATGGAGTGCAGGGACACCAAGAGTAGTAGAGTGGACAAGACTCCTAACATAATTTCACTGACTTTATATAGATTCCATCTAAAAGCAATTATAGAGTGACCTTTGGCAGTCTTGTCCTAAGAAGCAGGCACTGAGCTTGTAAAATCAGAAGAAAACGATGGGAAAACCTCGTGGCAGTGGCATTGCAAGAAATGGTAAAAACTGAAGCAATCTCTTTTGTTTCATTACTGCTTCAGTCTCACACTCAGAATATGTGGTATAACTAGAACTGAAGGGATTTCCATGACAGCAGCTAAGCATTTCAGAACAAGCTCCCAATTTTAGTTATACTCTCTTATTTCTGCCTCTGAAAGATGCAGAGAAATACTTGTACACGTGAACTGTATAACATTATAATTTGTGTTTTCTTCTCCTGAGAGTATAAAACCTATAGCCTATGGGGGTTTAAAACCCTAAAATTTTCACAACCCGATGAAGAATGTGTCTACAGCATAAGGGTCCCCACACACCATGCTCTCTTAATTTCACTGTACTAGTTTTGCACAGGGCTAAGGAGCATTTTCATCTAGCCCATTTTATATGGTATTTCGAGAGGTAGAAATCTCCAGGACTGAAAGTGTGTGAACAGTTTAGCAAAATATTCAATTAATATCTACAGAATGGTTTCACTCAAATCAAAAAGCCATTCAAAATTTTGTGCACACTTAAGCACTTTTGCTTAAATGGGACAGAAAGTAAGATTATACCTTGGAGATAAGCTCTGAGACACTTTGATTACTTTACTAATGCATTTGGACCAGCAGGCTATTTAAGAAGTGGAAAACTCATTTAACTTTCTTTTGGAAACAAGAAAAACATACAGCTAACTATAGGTATTGTAAAATTTTTAAAACTAATTTTATCTCTGCATTCACAGAAAATTTAAAAGTACTGAGGGACCAGGGATTGCACCAGTAATTATTGCTCTATTACTGTTCAGATATAAATCAAATGTACTCTGCTTTTTGAGAAAATGTAAGATAAGAAGAAATAATATTTGTTAGATAATCTTTAACAGGCTTACTAAAAGACTGCATATCTTTCATTCCTATTGCAAATACACTTATCCTTATCCCAAACTCTTAGTATGAGATGTAGCATTTTAATAATGCAAGTAGCTGTGTATTCTGGTTGATCATGAAAGAGTGTCTGACCTCAGACAAAAATTAAAAAATAACATTCATACATCAAGATAAAACAGCCATCAGTGTCTCAATGCTCTTTATTTAGGGCTTAGGTTAGTTAATATTTATTTGCTCTATTTATTTGTATGCAAACTATAAAATAAAATCACAATTTAATGCATTAATTTAGTTGTATCACAATGGGTAGCAAGCAGCTTGTGGAGATTAAATAACATGCTTTATGCAGCAAGGCTTAGTTTAATTTGTTTGACAGCTGAGTTTTTGTACTTGTAATTGCAGATATTGCAAGTGGAGTTAACAATGTGCTGCAGTCCATGTATATGAAAATCAAAACCAATGTGCAGGATTCTGAAAATCATAGTGGCTTTTTATAATCTTCATCAATAATATTACATTTGGATACACTAATTAAGAGTTAATGTTACAGAAACAATCACATGCACTTCCTTGAGTGGGTTCTTGTTTTATTTGGACAATTTGTATTAATATGGATTTGTGTCAAATTTTAAGCTTGCATGATCTAGTCCCAATAAGACTTTACAATTGATATCATTAAAATAAGAAAAAAGTTATTAATAGAATTATGCAGAAAGTCACTGTAGAGGTAGTCTTCCTTAGAAGACTTAAAAGACAATTTTTTACTTATTGCAGCTTTGTTAGAAACAAATCTTAGGCTATAGGCAAACAATTGCCAATGGTTCAGCTTTCAGGGGGATAAATATGAAATACAGTGAGCTAATGAGATAATTCTCACATCAGCGAGAACTTAATAATTCATTTTCATAGGAAGCTACTCTAGTGAGAGTCCCAGACACAAGTTTGTTTGCATACAATATGTGTGTTGAGAACCCTGGGGAAAAAAAATAGTAGTAAACTAAAGTGACAGTGGGGACACATGATGGGAAACAGACCTGCAGCTGTTCCATAGAAAGATATGAAAGTTCCAGGAAACAGAAGCTGAAACCTTGAGCTGCATTTTGTATGCACTGCAGAAGTTACTATTAAGAAACTGATCACTAAAAACTTGCTCCTTTTTTCAGGTGCCTATTTTTATAAAACTTACATTTCTTGAAGATCCCTGCTTGAAAATAACCAATCAGTTAAGGAAGGTAGACAGGGACATAGGTATTCCTTTAAAAATTACCACTGTAATAGAACAAACATTGTTTAATTTAATGAAAAAAAGCAGCTGCAGGAAATATCAGTATGTAGTGCCTCATTGAGAGGTTAGATAGCATGTGGCTTTAGCTTTTTGCTTTAGTCATAGCATCTGACATCCCTACTGTCTTTTCAGTTCATTAAGTATAAAGAAAATATTAGGAACATGTCTCTCCACATCAGCATATCACTAGTGATAGGAACAGTCAGCTCTAAATGTTTTTCTTGTTGCCTGAGCCCAGATATACCCCTGCTGAGAAGAATTTGTGATTTTATTCTTGCTGTATTAGATGAGTAGACATGGCTCATTCACTGTGAAAACTACAAATATAGTAAGACACAAAATACTGAAAATAAACTGGGAAGATTCCTCAATTGCAAAACAAAGAAAGGAAAAAGGAATCAGCAATTAGGTCATTAGTGTAATATAACTCAAGAATAAATTTCCCTTTAGGGATAATGTTGATTCATTACAAAGGGAATAGAGCTGACTAGTTTAAATGACTTATCATATTTTATGCCTTAGAGGCAGGTGAGATGACTACCTGTAAGGATTTAAAGACTTCTACATTAAGGTATGAAATTTCAATACAAGTAAGAATAAATTTGCGACAGTAAGCAGTGTACAAATGCCTAACAACTGATACCTAAAAATTGAAGCAGTTCTTCAATGTAGACTGTTCAATGTTTTAACTCTTCTCAGGCTGGTGGGAGAACCCAAAAAAATGTGGTTAGTGGTAATAGAAAGTCTTCTTCAATTATTCTATGGAGCAAAACATGCAATTATGAAAGAAAATAAGCATTTGGATTTTTAGATATCTGTCAGCTCTCAGAAAGCAGTGTCCCACAAAAACAAGTATCGGAAATATTGAAGAGAATTTGTTCCTTTGAGACTCCCCAAACATAGATAATGATACTTTTTGAGTTATATTTTACCGCATTTTTCAAGATCCTGTGACTTAATAGACGGGTATAGGGGATTGTACTTACAAACGATCTGTCTATAGTAAAATTGTTGAATTATGCTAGGAAAACAATAGAGCCTTTACTTGTCTGTGCTAAATCACAACATATGTACTTTGTTTTAATTAGTCTTTCTCTCTTGCTGCTGGAATTTTACAGATTGCCATGGTGAATGAGCTGTAAAGAACCCTCTGAGGGCAAAGCTTTCATTTTTGTTTAGAATTTTCCACCCAAGAATAAGCCTCAAGACAGAAGATTGGTACAAAGAGACAGAAAGGGGACATAACAGATGAGAAACTTTTTGGATTTGCTGTATTTTAATTAAACACTTGCTAATTTGCTTTTTTTTATGAAGTTTAACTTTTTTAGTTCTTCTTTTCTGTGCCTTTGATATAACCATCAGTTACTTCTTTGCTATGTTGAAGACAAGGCAGAGTCCAAGAGTATTCTCACAGAGTAAAACCACCCATCTCACTTTTACAAACTCTTTTACAAGCAGACTGCAAACAGTCTGCCTAGGCAGCCACCAGCTTTTGGGTGGCTCCAGCAGGCTGTCCCTAGCTCTGGAGCCTGTTGCTGCTGAAGATGCCCAGCCCCAACTGGGCACAACCCTTCAAATGCTGTAAGACTGTGCTGTGACTGGAGTCTTGCAGGGTACTGGTGTCAGATACCTTCAGCACACATTGCATTGCCCAAGGGCCAGTGTAAATGCCAACACATCAATATCAGCTAGAACAAGGTGGCTGCACAAGCGAGCTTTTAGCTCTATCATGCTCAAAATCCTACCTCATAATTAGCTGAGAAAAATTGATTAACAGTTTCTATACCAAGAAAATGTTAGGAAAAATAAGTTATAGAATTATTTCTATGTCAGGATGACAGAAAGACCTTGAACTAATGTGGTTTTTACCTTACTGTACTTACATCTACAGCCTATTATATATCAATCTCATCTAGAGAAGAAATTTTTTTTCCCAGAAACTAAATGAAATTATAGCTAATCTATGAAGCACTGCAACCATACCAATTAGTCACTATTTTTGTCTTCACTAGGAAACAAGAAAAGAAGTTAATGCTTATCTCCTAAAAATTGTGATTTCTACAGAAAATTACCTTTTAATTTATTGTTATTAACAGTAGATATCTCAAAGTTAGGTATCTAGTCTGAGTAAGGCATCTAAATTATTTTTATTTAACATACCTTACTTACCTTATTAATCATCTTATGACAATCCCTTTGTTCTTTTTTATTCTGTTTGACATCAAACTTCTTCCTATTCCTACTCACCTCAACACCTCTGCCTGTATGCTGATTCTATCCACAGCGTGCTTACTCCTTGCATTACACTAATGCCACATTATTCTGACATGGTGACCTGTAAGCACAAGGATTCATCTTCCTTAGAAAAGAAAGTGTTGTTTAATGGTCTTGCAGTAGAATCAATTTTACATTGTCAAATGAGGAAAGAAAAGGGTACCACAGACATTTACAAGACTTTGCAAGAAAGTTGACAGTGACAATAAGTTATAAAGGTAGGCACAAACAGTTCATGCAATATATTTTTCTTGTGTTGCACCACATTTACAAATAGCAGTTTGCAGGAACCCTAGATCTTATTCCTGCTTGTGAGAATATTAGTTCTGGAAGGCAAAATAGCCAGGAGCTAGAGAATTTTCAATGGAAAAAAAAAGACTGAAGTCATTCTGAAAAGTGCAAAACTTACATGAACTATTCTTCTATACAGAAAGTGCTTCCCAAAGGCTGCCATGGGACACAGGCACTCCAAGAGAATGATGGATATGAAAATGTTCATGCGCCACCTATTTTCCTTTAGCAGTGTGGCTTTGGACCGTGGAGGAGCAGAATGTGATTTGTGACCATCTTAATAGTTCACTATTAGTGACTGTGGCTTGCTGCTGGCTCATATTTTTTTCATGCTACAAAATGCTTTAAAAAGCCTGGGTATGTAAATCCTTTAGGTCCTACTTCACTTTAGAAAGTAAAGTCTTTATGAAAAGTCTTTTTATAGTAAATAATTTGGTATCACTGAGAGAGGGGAAAGAACTAAACTTTCAATTAAAGTCTCAATCAAACTTTACTGTTTTTGAAGTCATCTAAATTGATTCCTTTATAGTACAAGGCTTTGATGCCATTTTAAATAACTTCATAGAAGAGTGAATTTGAAAAAAAATCGTGTTCAGTGTAGCTGAATGCACCTAAGACATTAGCTGCACTGAGTAAGGATATTCAATGAGTTTTAACAGACCAGAAACCTTACACTGACTTCCAAGTATTTGCACTTTTTAAAAACTCTCTTGTAATTTTAGAAAGCTGTGAATTCAGGTCAAATCCCACTATAATACACTGCTTTATGTTATGTAAGCACAGCTAATGTATGAAAATTCAGCAATTTACCTGTGTGCTTCTCAACACTGAAAAATTCATTAACCAGTTAAACAATGCCATAATCTGCACATATTAAAACATACAGAATTTGCCATTGTTAGGAGCTTGGATTCAAACTATTGAAGTCTACAGGAGAAATTTCCAGATTTCAGAGGATTGTGAGAGAGAAGTCACAGCATTTTGATGTTTTTCCCGTCAGAACAGGAAAACTGTGTAACAATATCTTTCTCTTTCTGCTGCAAAAGCCTTCGAAGTTCAGAAATAGATGTCTTCTTCATCCCCATATCTTTGAAGGAGTGGCCACTTTGCTGGGGCTTTACTCTCTGTCCATCAGATTTCAGTGGCTGCTTGGATAGCAACAAACTATACCACAGAAACTCCTGCAAATGGTAGGGAAATTTCCTTCTCCCCATAATTTCTGAAACTTATCTCCTCCCCTTTGACCTCCATTAATATCTCAAGACCCTTTTCCAGGCCTGTTTACCAACTGGCCTGCTAGCTGTCTAATACAAACAGGGGAAAAAATCTAGCAATCTTTTGCTAAAGGAGGCATGGGAGTTGATATTGAGAAGCTTTTTTTCTGTAGGGCCTGGCAAGGCAAGCTGTTTAAATGAGACTTGAGGAAGAGGAGTTCAAATGATATTGGTGTGAAGGAATATGCTCAATTAGAATTACAGTATTTGTATCGTTTTCTCACACTGTATTTAATTACAGCAGAATTCCCCTGATTATAAAAAAACCCCAACAATTAGAGGACAAGCCTAGATTATGGTTAGTTTTTTATAACTTGAAACACACTTTTTTAGTTGTCCACTGTGAGAGAGGTGTTTAGCATGACAAAATAACCATAAAAGAGCCAAGAACTGCACCAAGGAAATCCCTATTGATATTATCTCATATAGAGCTCTATAACCAGACAGCCTAGTGCAATGATATTCATAAGAAGGTCTGAAAGCCAAGTCAAACTTATTAAAAAAATAGTGAAGATCAAAGTATTTTTTCTTTCATTCAGGAAGCCAAAATCTTCATTAAATACTGGAGTAAATGTTTTAAATATAGCACATTAATTGAAAAAATTAGAAAAAAAAATAATTTCAGCTATCTGAATTAAAAAAAATCCCACTCTATCTAAACTGAAGTGAATTATAATGAAAAAGAGTCACAGTTTTATCATGCAAAACATTTTCCAAAGAGGTTTCTAAACTTCAAAAATAAATAAGATAAAAGAGAGGCTGTTTTGCAAAATGCTGAATTACAGCATTTTATTTTTTCTCCAAGAAAACTTGTTTAAAAAAAAAAAAACCAAAGAAAAAGACACTGACCTTTATTCTAGGAGATTTCAAATGAGTTAATACAATAACTAGGATTTGCCCCTCATTTGCACACACAGCTTCTACTAGAGAAATATGCTGCAGCACAGAACTTGGTGTTTATTGATATTTGTGCTCTCCAGCAATAATGAATACTGTTTGAAACAGAAATTCAGAATATCTCAATAAATCATAACTTAAATTATTTTATAAATTGATACTACCCTAAAAATATCCACTTCATTGGAAGTCACAGGATATTATTTAATTGGTTAGAGGACACTGCTAATGATGCTAAGGTGAGGGTTCAATCCCCATCCAGGCCATTCACTTAAGACTTGGACTTGATGATCTTTTTGTGTCCTCTCCAACTGAGATTGTTCTGTCATTATGGTACGAGACTTGAAATGTAGAGTAAGAAGCTGTATAACAGTATTCTATTCCATGGTAGACAGGGAAATTAATTCAGGAGGTGTAACCAAGTACATTGATCTTTGCTGCCATCCAGAAATGAAATGTCACGTGCAGCAGCTTTGTCATTTCTATTCCAATATACTGCCTATTCTGTGGTGCTGCCTTTTAGATTTTACAAGGGAAATCCTTGGTGATCTCCATAAGAATTTGGATTGTTATAGACCTCTCAAATATTTCATTGTGACGAATTTCCATTTTTCCTATTGCATGATGACAATCCATGGATAATTCCATATAAGAGGCACGTGATAGTAACCACTCTTTAGATTGAAAGTATTTTCTGTTTATATCATAGAAGGATCAATCCTGCAAACATACAGAATTCCACTCAGGACTTCCAGAAACACTGGAACACTGAAAAATGTGTCTTAAATTTCATAATATAATCAAGTTTCCACTCATATAATATGTTTTCATAACATAATATGTTTTCCACTCATCCAGAAACTACTGAGGTTTCCTAGAGATACCTTAATAGTGTCTGCTAAAAACATGTGAATGTATGTCATTTATGTCAGTTATGGCTGTGATAACAATGGTACATTGAGTGGATCCGCTTATACTTATCCAGCTTCCTGCAAAAACCTGCTGCAGGTGAGAAAGGTTAAGAATAATATAGAAGGTGATACAGAAAATAATAGTACTTAGTGGGTGGGATTCAGTCCACCTAGCTTCAGATATCTATGCCAGTCTTGTACCTAATACTGTCTGAATGCACATAACATAAATGTGTAAAACACATTGACTCACACTCTGAAGTTTTCTTTATCAAACATAGAAGGAACTTCTATCAATAATTTTCAATAAATAGATAAGTTCTGGAGGACAGGGTACTAAATTTTGCATTTCATCTATTAAAAAAGAATTTAAAAAATCACCTCAGGCATGTGTACCTGCCTCCAAGTGTTCGTGTTTAAAATATTCTCTGTTGCTTCCTTACACTGACACATGGCTGGACAGACTTCCAAATTTTATCATAAGAACCTGGATCATTCTCACTAGACTCCTTTTTTATAATCTGACACAGAGGAACTTCCACCCGCTTGCTGTAGAAACCAGCAACTTAGCAACCAAACCTCGCAAGGATACAATTTTATGAAACTATATTCTGCTTTTTTGCAGACAGGTATATATAAGCATCTGCCTCCCTCCTACACATGCTCAAAAACTTTTAAATCTTTCAATGCACTGAAACCAGAATTTCAAAGACATTAAATTACATTAAATTATTTGAAAATGTGTGTTTCTTATTAGCATGTGCACCGATGAATAGGTTGCAGTCTGAGTTCACTTTTTATGAAATATACGAATAAACTTAGGAAAGGTTCAATCAGGGCAAATATCCTTAAGAAACAGAGATACTGGCTTCAGACTGGATGGGACAGGTTCCCTACTGAAGAGGACACAACTGACATATTTCTCAAAATTCTGCTTCATAGGAAATTGGCCAGTTGAAGGAATGATTTGCCAATAACATTTTGAAAACTTATTAATATATTTCTGAAGATCTCATGTGGTCAGCTAAGGTACTTGAGATAAAATGAGTAATGGGTCCTAACAACACAATCAGTTTAACAGCTGGCAACTACAATGTCATCTTATTCATCGAGGTGGAACAAATAAAGCACAGGAAAAAATGAAGGAACCAGTCAATTTGGATACTTGAGACTATTTGGGGATAGGCATTTTTCATCTTTCTAATCACACACCAAAGCTGCTATTTGTACAATCAGAATCACAAGAAAAAGACAAAAGACAAGCAGTGCAAGAGGTAAAATAATGTTTGTCTTTCAGCTTGGCCATATAAACAAAGAAAGAGTAGTTTTTTTCTTCCATTATTTTAATATAAGGAAAAAGTAATAATTAAGCACACACACACCAACTCTGTAAAAAAACAAAATAAAATAAGTAAATAATAAAACCCAGAAGGAATCCCAGTCAGCTCGCAGCCATTCCACAAGCCAAGGAGGAGCAATTGGTTTGGTCTACCATTTAATGCCGATTATTCCTCAAGTCCTGATAGGGAGGTAATGATCCAAAAGAAATTCCTAACAGTACTTATGATTGGGTTCTCCTGTAGTTTTCTATATGCACTGCTTTATGCGTTCTTTAGAGAAATCTCCTATAATATTTTGTAGAATTCAAAGGCAGAAATATTCTTACAGAATCATTTAAAGGCCTAGATTTTAATAGAAAATGTTTTCTATTTCTCTCTTTGTTTTTAACTAAAGTTAATGAGATTTAATTGTTCTGCTACAGAAACACATAAAAGTTATTTTTTTTTTAGTTCTGTAGTAAGGTACTGTTCTACAAAATTAAATTAGATTATTCCCATAAAGGACTAGGAGATTCTACATAACTCACTGCACAGTTATTAGGTATGTCTGACCTAGATGATGTGCTAAGTTAGATGACAGCCAGACCTGTGATGTAGGTGAGGTATAGTTTCTTATTAAAAAGGACACAAAGATTATTATACAATACAGGAAAAAACATTTCCAGGCACCAAACTAGCTAATAAGTATGCAGAGTAGGCAATCATTCTTCAAGAATGTGGCCTTTTAGTAGTGTAGCTGTGCAAAGCAGCTTGAATGAGAATTAGGTGGCCAGGAGGATTGCTTTTGTCTGTTTGCATATGTGAATTTGATGAGCCTGCAAGCTTCTTACAGGGAAGAGAGAAAGTAAGAAGAAAAATGGAATGAACCCCTGTGTCTTACTTTAGAAGAAAAATGTGAAATTGAAATACTATTCTCACTTGGTGTTGAATCAGCTGAAATATATTAATAGAAAAATATATCCAATCTTTAGTTCTTTATCTTCATGTGTTTTCTGGTAATTTTTTGTACAACCTGACTATAGCACTACAAAAGTCTACAGAAAAATCCTTACAGAGATTGCAAGTACAAGCATAAATCCTTTTTTTTTTAACCAAGTTTGTTAGATATGTATATAAGTTCATGTGTAAGTGCTCTTATGAACAGGTATTCACTTCCTTGCATGGTCACAGCTGAACATATCATAAAACTTTTGGGGTTTGAGTCATCACACCTGACTATATCTTTTTTTAAAGTGGTGTAAAATAGAAAAGCAAATTCCATAAGATCTATTTTTGTCTTCAGACAGGTTCCTAAACTAGTCTTAACACCAGTTTAGAGCAGCTGTTCAACTTCTAGCTAATACCACCCTGGGATAAAATTGTACAGTGTTCTATTCAGTGAAATAAATCTTCAAAGAGATGCAGTAAACCAGAAAAAGTTTGTGCTATACCAAACATTGGTTCATCTTGCATTATTGTCTAAGAAACAGAAAGTATTTTTTACCTAATTTCACCATAAATGAGGTACATACAATTGTTAAGATGCAGTAAAATATGCATGACATCCCTCTGAAGTTTCCTTTTCAATCCTCAAGTGCTTTTCTCCCCTCCAAGACACCCAATTAGAAGAATCAATATGTTCCCACCCACGTGGAAAGTCATTTGTCTATTCCTCACAGACAAAATAATATGTAATGTGTATTTACAGATGTAATTAGCTGAACTTCTCGTGGTAGGAGTCTTCCATTTTTTCCCCATATCCAAAGTTCTTAAATTAGGAAGAGAAAGAACTGTGTACCTATTTCTAAAAAAAAAAAAAAAAATCTGTCTTTCCTAAAGCAACTAGTACATCCTACCTTGTTCTTAATCAAATAGCAGTCCAAAATTGCAGTGAATCTGACTAGATTCCATTTGAAGATCCTGACAAATGTGAGGTAGTTCATCTCTCATGCTACATGATGTCTAGTAATCAACATATAAGACATGTAAGACAGGTATGTGCTTCTTAGGCACAAAGCTGGAGTAACCCTCCAAATTGTGGAAAAGCTGATTCAGGAGGCAGGTGTCCTGCTGTACAGGTAGGGTTGTGTCTGGCCTGCACAGATGTTGGCAGCTTTTTTGGAACAAAAAAGGATTTGATTAAATGGAAATACTATTAGAAAATTGACTAGAGCATTAAAATACAATTTCTTTTCAATCTGAGATTGTAAATTCTACCCATGTCCATAAAAATTTTCAATGAAGGTGACCTATTCAAAGTCAAATATTAGCTCTGGATCCAAAAGAGAAAGACAAATTCATACAAAATTATGTAAGTAACAAATAATACAGAAAAAATAAATTATCTTTTCTGACTTCTCTGTTCTCAAAATACAAGTTACAAGATTTAACAGAACTGAAT
Source organism: Sitta europaea (assembly GCA_013400255.1). Taxonomy (NCBI): domain Eukaryota; kingdom Metazoa; phylum Chordata; class Aves; order Passeriformes; family Sittidae; genus Sitta; species Sitta europaea. Next base: position 207,366 of record VXBS01001144.1, on the reverse strand, counting down.
GATAACATATGTAAAATCAATAAAATAATAAATAATTCTCTAATACACATAAGAATATACATGTAAATTATACTCATGTATGGATGTAATTTATGAGTACTAAATATTATTTTGTAAAAATATTAAAAGAAAAAAAAACATGTTGAATTATGCAGCAGTTGACAGAATTATGGAGGGAAGTTACTATCAAAGGCAATAAGATAATCTCCAGAAGTTTCATGCTTTAGAGGAAAGCTGGAGGAAAATTAATGTTGGGTAGAAATATCTGTCAGAGATGGCTTTTGCATCATCTTTAGCCTGAGGGAATAGAAAGACCTTTGATTCTCCAGTATCTTATGCCAATATTTGGTAGAGAGGGTTGTACTGATAGAACACTTATTCTAAAAAATTATTGTGCTGAAGGGTTGTATTCTTACCTTGTGTTGAAATTACATCATCAAAAGCTCACAGGTTTTACATGTTTTATCTTTAAAAGAATTAGTTCTTAGCGAAATATATAAAAGGGATTCTTTCCACCTCCATAATGATAACACTTTATGTTTTATTTTTTAGTGATTTGCTCCCTTTTCTGTGTGTGTTTTAATGTTGCTTCTCTAATGTTTGTTGGATTAGTGGATCAAGCTGGAAAAGGTCTCACTAAGGTCTTTGTGCTTTAGAATAAATGTTTGCCAACTTTTGTATAATAAACTTCTCCCTTGCTGGTTAAAAAAAGGGTTAATTTGAATTACATTAGGAACTTCAAACATGCAGAATTCTTCTAACAAAACAAAGTCTGTTCTCTACATTGCCATCCATGCAGGTATTTTTATATGAAAGGATACATTTTCAAAGCACTGCAAGGGAGGTATGTGCTAAAATCTGTTCATGTATAACAGGATTTGTGCTAATACTGCCTACACACTACTTTGAAACTATACCCCTCTCTGGTTTCACTACTTTATCACCATGGAAGGACTGTGACTTGAAAGAAGCTGACATTTGTGGAACAAGAAACTCACTAAGAAAACAAAATTAAAATGAAATTGGTAAATCTGAAATAAAGTGGACACTATAATGATTAAAAAAATTACTTAGGGAAGTCTTTTTTATATAAAGATCACAGTAGCTTAAAGAGATTTTCCTGTTCAATAACCTCCTTTGCACACGTAACAAATCAGGTTGATGAAATTTGTTCTGGAAAATCATACAGAATCTGAGTGTATGGGAAGCAAGGTAATGGTATTGAATTTGATAAAGCTACATGGATTTAAGAGAATTTGTGATTTGGTCCAAAGCCTTAAAAGCATTTACTTTCTTAACTGTTCAGAAGAAGGAAAAGGTCTGGATTTAGTACATACTATATAACAGAACAAACAATTTTCTCCAAAGTTCCTTCTAGAAGTTTCGATTTTTATTGTGGTTCTATATGACATACAGTTAAAGGTTATAAGACTATACAATTAAGAGAGACTATATATGTACATTTACTTGAATGCATGTCTTACCAATTAAAATGTAGTATTGTGCAGTTCACCCTAATTCTAACTTTATCACTAATGGGCTTTACATTCTGACTCATCAAGGGCACCAAAAGTCACCAATGTCTTAGGAAAAAAATGCAGTGACTCCTTTCATATAGCAGTTTCTAAGCAGAAGTGGAATTCTGGTCTGTAGCTCATCCTGGAAGCTGGTTGGAGAAACATTGTCACTCTTAAAGTATAAGCTCAATCAGCTTTTTGATTTTTTTTCAGGTTTAGCATACATGCCAACTACATGAGCAAGCAGGCCATTGAACACTACCCTTATATTCCTTTAAATATGAGGCGGACTCCACAGAAAAGTATTCCTTTTGTAACAGTGTAAAGGCAAAGGTGAGAATTAAATTGTCAGGGAGTGGCACTGAACAATACATCCACCGTCACCACAAGTCTCCATCTTTTGGTGTATATGCTACTGTCCATTCTAAGACATGCAGGTGAAAAAAAATCAGTGTAGAACACAACTAAGCCCTTTACAGAAATATCACCATAAAAGTCACATCAGATGGCTGGCTGGAACACAGTGCTAAAAATAATGTGTATTTTATAGCTTGTAACTCATATGCAATAGAAAATGGAAAGTATTTTGAAACAAAAAAGTACTGACACATAAAAAGCAGAATTTCATCATAAGAAACAGAAATTGGTTTATCACATCCAACAAATCACCATAACTTGCAGCATCCGATACTCATTATTTATGTTCAACAATGGCTACCAGTTACCTGAGGGAACTATTAAAATGTTTTTTCTTGTAAAATCTAATGGAGAAAAAGAAAGAAAGTACATGTTTTTAAAGCTTTGTTGTTGTGAAGTTAATAAAGCATTTCTGCTAAGATCAGCTGTAAAATCTGTCAAGCCTGTATTTCCCTTTTGGACAAAATCTCTAAAATATTTAGTCTCTATTTCTCTATGTACCCTTTTCACATTTCTCCTCCTTATAGCCCTGAATGCAGTTGGTATTTTTACCTTCATTGCCACCTCTAGGTCTTACTGTGGTCCACACCACAGGCTGCAGGGAACCCCTACCTCAGTACCCAGAGCACCTCCTCCCCCTCCTACTTTACTGGCTTTGGTGTCTGCAGAGATGTTCCTCTCACATATTCTCACTCCTCTCTTCAGCTGAAATAGCTCCTGCACAGAAGTTTTTACCCTTCTGAAATACCTTATCTCCAGCACTACCACTGCCACTTATGGAATTGGCCTTAGACAATGGTGGAAATATACACTAAGCTAAGTTCTGTGCCCAGCCTATAAGGTTTGGTTTAAAACTATGCCACTACTTTGATCATTACCTGGTGAAGCCCCATGCTTGAATATTCCAGATCATTCATTCCTACCCATAGCACACCACAACCTCTCTTGGGCTGAGCAACCTATCTACACTCCAAAATTAAGGGAATGAGCAGAGAAAGCAGCACATATGATATTCAACCTGTGGAAGTGCTCCTGTGGCCCACAGATGAGGAAAAGGCATACCCTTACCTTGTTCAGTATCTGAAGAAATAATTCACAGATCCAAAAGATTAGTAGGTAGAGTGAATTCACCTGTACTCAGTTATCTGCTGTAGCTCCCCAGTTTTCCAGTTTTGTAATTACAAGGCTGTGAATGAAAGGAACATTTAAATAACATTAAGTAGAAAATTTGTGGGAGAATATTTGAGATTTATTATTAAAAAATTATGAGTTTTACACCAAACTCAGAGTTATTTCACTTAACTAATTTCTAGATTGCTAGGTATATAGTATAAATTAGAAACCCCTTTATACTCAGTAAGCGATACCGGCAGCACACAGTGAGAATATTCGCCTGTCTTAAATACCTGTTTTAGAATAGTATTATAACTTAAGAAATTATTACTTAAATCCTGGAGATCTAATATGTGGTTGATTAAATCAGATTTAAGATCTAAGCATAAATTTATGACCATGGCTTAAATATGGTTCAAGTCCATGTTCCCTGGGAAACATGGACTTGAAACATGGACTTGGACTATATTTAAGCCATGCTCATAAATTTATGCTTGCTTCACCCTGAATCCTAAGAAATTATTTGATTCCAAATCAGAATGAAAGCGGTTTGATTTTCATGATTAGTTTTGGAATTCTGTAAATTCTTATGAATATTACACATCTGTAATTAAGGCCACCTTCAAATTCTCCAAGCAAAATCTTAAACAATATCTTTGAATCATTTTGAAAGCTTCATTTCAAGACTTGACAGATTATTTATTTGTGTCAAGTTCTTTATTCTCTTTTTAATGAAGTAAAACCTCATTTAGATGATGCATTTAAGCATCAAGCTTGCTGACATGAATATCAATATTTCCTTCGATACAATTAGTTAAACTAGATTAAGTTACATTGAAGTAGTGTCAATTTTATCATATGGCTATGGATCATACTATCACTGTTGTCAAAAATTTTCAATCTTGCCTATTTTTATTAAATGATAGAATAAAAAGGAGATTACATTAATAAAGGCCAGTGATCTTCATTTGTGTGTCCCACCTCTAAAATGTATTAACAGTGCACAAGGATCCTCTGCTCCATTAAATGAGGAAAGCAAAGCCACATATTAGACCCACAAAATAACATCCTCTGCAGCAGTCAAAATAACATGCTGAGATTTTTTTGTGTTTCCCACTGTATGAGTAAGCTGTTCTTCCCATTTGTGTGCAAGCTGATCACCCAAAAAAACTCAAGAAAAGGGTAATGAAAGCAAATGGGATGCTTTCAACATTTCCTGGTTTCTAACCACAAACTTTCTTGTTTTCTGTTTTAAATCCAAACACTTCTCATTTTCATTAAACTCATCTTCTGGAATTTTAAAGGCAGAAAATTCATAGATATGGTGGTGCATGCCCTCCCCTGGCCCTTTCTCAGGACTGCTTTATAATTTCAGGACCTCCTGATAAACCTTAAGTGAGCCAGCTGGGTGTGAAGTGGCCCTTGACCAAACCAAATGAGCCATGAGTTCGGTCTGAGATCTTGCACGGTAGAGCTGAGGTCAACCAGCTGCCCAACCAAGGAAACAAAGGATAAACAATTATCCTTTGTAGCCATGGAAAACCATTTACATGAGTCATAGCTCAAGTGGAGTAGCAACTTTGGGAGTTGAAGCTTGAGTGGAACTGTGCAATTGTTACTGCACTCTGGGAAAAAAGTGCAGTTGTTATTGGCTTAGATTATGGCCAGGATGGAAACTTACTGGTGACAAAGATGATCATCCTGTGACCCTACAAACAGCAGTGCTAAATGAGGCCCTTTTCATTCTCCTGGCCAACAGCAGGCTGCACCAGCACCTCTGTCTCACTAGGACATGTCTCAGAGCTCCCAGACCTCCAAGTTTACAATACTGGAAGGACCATCATTGATGATGAGACCCAGGCTGATAACTCCTCACACACAGTTCTTCAAGGGGCAATCCTTGCCTGTTGGAAAACACAAAAGGATTTGATGTGAGTATTCCTGACTGGAATTTTAAATAGGTATCTTTACACTCACAAAAATAGGTGTACACATTGTTTTACCTCTGTGTATGTGAATTGATTATGATCTGAATGGTAGTATCCCAATTCTATGGTTAAATCATCATTATAATTGTAGTGAATCCTATCAAATCACTTTGTAAACAGTAAAGTATTTAATAATTTTGTTCTGATAAACCANTAAAAACCACACCACTACAATTTTGCACTCTTATCTTTTCATCCTTGTCCTTTGCACCCTTACCCCTTTTTGCTTTCCTGGCTTCAATGCAAGTTTTACCAAATTGCTTCTAATTGGACCTTACCTTGTTTGCTTTCATTTCTGTAGTGAGTAACAGAGTTAGCCTTTCCATATAACTCTGTAAAGTTGTACTTCAAATTCATATGAAACCCTACTTTTGCCAATACATTTGACACTGGTTCTTTAAGGGATCAAACCACTCATTTGTGACAGTAGACTGGCAATGTGCAGTGAAGATATGCTGAGGCCAAGTCAACAGACATCTAAATTGCATTGAGCTCCTGTGGGTTTTTACGTCAACTTGGGTGTCTCAGAGTCTGTGTCCATTACATAATTCTTTGTTTTCCACCAGGACCAGAGCTCCTCTCTTAGGAGGACAGGCTGGGAAAGTTGGGCCTGTTCACTCTTGAGGCAACAGAGAATGGACCCCACCAACGTCTGTGTCTGAAGGAAGCATTTCAAGGAGGTAGAGCCAGGCTCTTCTCGGTCGTGTCAAGCAATAAACCAAGAAGTAATGGGTAGAAACTGATGCACAGGAAGTTCCACTGAACATGAGGAAGAATTTCTTTAATGTATGGGTGACCAAGCAGTGGAACAGATTATCCAGAGAGGGTGTGGTGTCTTCCTCACTGGAGATATTCAAGAATTGTCTGACTGCAGTCCTAGGGTGACCCTGCCTGTGCAGGGAGGCTGGACTAAATGACCCACTGTTGTCCCTTCCAATCTTATACTTTCTGCAATTCTGAGCACAGACACAACTTTTTTTGCACAACAGTAGTAAACAAGGTAAACACAAATAATGAGACAGAAAAAGGAGGTTAGGGTTTCTACTGCTCTACATCTTTAAACAAAATATTATTTCTATTTAAATTTTAAATTTAGATCCTTGTTAGGAGAAATAAGATATTCTTCAAATTTAGTGTACTCAAATTAACTTTGGGAATGGGAAAAGAAACACATTAGGACACTAACGAACTTCCACATAAATTTGATGAAGGTTGTAGAAATAATGTTCTCAGAACACACGGTTCTATATGTATTTCATCACTTTTATTGATATCCGAAACATCTTTCTTTCCATCCAGACATGCATATTATCGCAACAAATTTTATTGGAAATTAATAGCTAGACACTTTCACAGTAGCTCTGACATATTCCAAGTTTTCTGACTCACCCAACAGTTTCAAACAAAAGTACTGCCAGGCCAAATATATTTAATTTCATATTTTAAGCTTATGTTGCAAAACCTTAATAAATATATACAACTTTATACTTTCTTCCTTTCATAGGACAGAGAAGTTTTCATTTATATATTTAAAAAGATGGAATTTGATAGAAAGATTTTATCAATCCTCATTGAAACTAATAAGACTTAAGATGAATCAGCTTCTTTTATATTTTGTAAGGCATTATAATTGAAGTAAAACAATGTCTGATCAACACAGATAATAAAAAAGAAGAAAAAAGCCCCAGGAGCTCAGACACATGAGGTGATAACGAAAAGACACAATAAGACACAGAGAAATGATGAAGAGAAAGGCATCTTGATTTTTATTGCTTTGATTTGTGCATTGCTTACAGCAGCAAAAAGCAAACAGCTAAGCAGTGAAGCAAGCAGCAGTAAGCAGTGAAAACGGGGAATACAATTGTCAATTTACTGTGGTGTATCTTGTTGACTAATAAAAAGAACAACAAATTTGATTTGGAGTTTGCAGTGAAATTCTTGAATGGACATCTCATTTTCAATATACTGTTATCTTCTTTAAAAAGAATAATGTTTGGTTTCTCGAACAATGTTTTTGTTCATTTCACTGGAAAGAATAAACTGATCTTAAATTCCAACTGGTCTCATAGAGAAAAACTAGAAGAGCAGTTTTCTAATTAGAAGCTATAAATGATGCACAGATCAGTATAATACATTATATATAGTGCAAGTACCATCTGTTTTAAACATGGGTTTCATAAATAGCATGATTTAAACCTCTTGAACAATAAGCCTAAAAGGAAAGAATTTTCTTTTCTAAACTACCTCCCTAGAACCAAAATAGAATAAAAGTTAATGCAGTTATCCTCCGGGCAGCTTTGCTGGCAAGCTTTATGGTTTGTGATCATAAAACATCTCAGTAAACTGAATTTTAAGTAGCTGAATTCTAGTCAAGAATTTTTTATCCCACTTAGGAATTAGTTCACAGTGACAGAATTTATTCCCCTAGTGAGCTCAAACATTGTCAAAGAGGAAAGGCATGTTACTCTCTGCTGATCTGCACTTAAATATAAAAAGAAAAAGGCATTTGCTAAAAACGATTATTTGAGTCATTTAAGATATATAGTCTTGAGTGCTAGAATTTTCCCTGGTTTTCTCTCTATATAAAAACAATTGGAGAGCTTCTCTAGTCCCAACAAATCCATAAATATTCCTAGCAAAAATAAAACTTAGGAAAAGGGAGGGGGAAAGGACGCTTGTTCTATTTTGGACAGTAAAAAATGAAAATTCAGGGCAGAGACTTTAAATATCCTCTTCTTTTCCCAGTAGAAGGAAAGTCTCAGTCTTTTCTTATACTATTCTCTTTCATTTTTTTTCTAAGGCTGAAAATAATACATACAAACTATTGTGTAATGGTTTTCTTCCATATAAAAGCTCCACCGAAGATGCAAATTAATCTCTGTGTAAATATATTTTTAAAATAGATGAAAAAATCTTAAATTAAAAAGAGGGAATATTTATGAATAAACATCTTAGAGCTTCTAATTTATCACCTTTTTATTTTTGTCCAAAAACCTCAGACGTCTGCTGAAGTTTACTGGATGGGGAGTGATTTATTTATTTATTTATTTATTTATTTATTTATTTATTTATTTATTTATTGTCAAAGGTTGGACCTGAATAAAGAGTCAATACAAATAGCAACTCTAACCAGCACCAAATAAAGATTTCAGGTATATTATATATTCTTTCACTATATATGAGGGTGACTAGTCAAAAAAGTGTTTTATGGTAATGGTTTGCCCTGGAGGAACCTGCCAGACACACTGAGTATCATGAGCTTCATGACAGTTCTCACACGGCCTCGACATTCTGTGCTGGGTTAACCTGTCTGGATGCCAGATTCCCACTAAGCCACTCTATCGCTCCCATCCTCAGCAGCACAGGGCATGGGGAACAGGAAATAAGATGGAAAAAACCTTATAGGCCCAAGATAAAGGCAGTTTAATAAAGTAAAAGCAAATTTTGTGCATGAAAACAAAGGAGAATATAGTTTTTTTTCTGTACTTCCCATCAGCAGGCAGGCAACGCCCAGCCGCTTCCTCGGAAGTTGGGCTTCAGTACATGGTTGCTTTGGAGAGCAAACACAGAAATAACAAATGTTTTCTCTTCCTCCTCCTTTCTCTCAGCTTCTATGGTTGAGCAGATGTCATATGGTATGGAACATTGCTTTGGTCAGTTTGGGACAGTTATCCTGACTGTGATCCCACCCAGGACCTTACCCACCCCCGAGCTCCTAGTGACGTGTGAATATTGGAGAAACAGTGTGGATTCAGGGTCAGGGCTGCTCAGCTGTAGCCAAAACATGGGTAGTCATCAGCACCTATCTTGCCACCAATGCAACACTCAGCACTGTGAGAGCTGCTACAGGGAAAAATCTCCATCTCAGCTGGGCTCAATACATTTTCAGGTAAGAAATCACTCCTTTGGCTCAGGCCTGTGGCAGCTGGCAGGAAGCAAGTGACTCTTTGGGGAGACACAGGAAAACATCAAGAATGCAGACATTATTGAAGCACAATATAGAGTGAATCTACACACAACTCGAGAAAAATGCAATTAATGGCACTGAGCTGAAAGTTATCTTCTCTTTTATGTGTCTACTTTTCTCTTCTTTCCTTTCTTTTTTTTTCTTCACTTTAATTGATCGGGTTGTGCAGTGCTATGAGCAAGCTCTAATTTAAAACAGATTTCCTACATAGCAAGGTCAAGCTTTGTTGCACTGATAGCCCTGAAGCAAGCTTGGCTGGGAGCCCTCAATCATGGTGGGGTTTTTATTATTGTGTAACAGGATACTAAAAAAGAAAACTGAGACTCAGGAAAGAAGCTTCTGAGAAGCAAAACTGTTGGGATTGTCAGGATTGATTTTATTGTCTACATCTTTTTTGGGGGGGGGCATGTTCTGTGTGTATATAGAATTAGATGGACATAAGAATTCTTTTACTTATGCAATTTTCAAAGTACACCTATGCAAATATATTTGAAAAGAGAAGAAATATGCTTGTGCCTTTGCACACTTTGTAAAATCTAAAATGTGGACATTTTTACACATAGGAGAAAGGGGAAATCCTAATATTCTACAACCCTACCTCATTTTGTCTCCTGGCAAATTTTTTAACATTTCAACAAAAATATGTGCCTGAATATATATATATATATATATATAGGGGGGTGTACATATGCATACAAGTATGTGCATAATGAATGACAAGTATTGATCTCACTTCTTTAATTTCTTCAAACTCTTGTATTAAAATTATCATCCTACATTTCAACACTTGATAAGATCAATTATCTACCATCTATTTTATATTCTGCCTCATATTCAATTCAACAGTTCATCAATTAATTTTGTGGGAACGGTTATAACATTCTATTCTTCCAGACTCACTCTGAGTCTTTTACATTGAGTATTGCCTTTGCTGCAAGATGGAAAAGTTTAATATTACTAAGTAATCATTCTTGCTGAGTGATTGATATGAAAAATTGATGTTAAAATGTGGTAGCTAGAGATTTTACTGAAACAAAATCCTAAAATGGGCAATAAATGATTTCTGTGCAAAAATTGTGAAAATACTTTTGCCAAATTTGAATTTTATCTTTCAGAGTCACAGACTCCAACACATACTTTCAGGAATATTCACAACATTTTTCAGAAACAAACAAAAAAATCCCTCAAAGACCAAAACAAAGAAAAAGCTCCATACTAATATGTTTGTATCCAAGAAAAATGAGCCACAGAGAAGAACTAAACTTGTAACAGCATTACTAGAGAGAGTACAGGTAAATACTCTTCACTGAAAGAATCTTATATGAGAAAACATCAATTACTAAAAACCAAAATGTCTATAGAAAACATAAATATCAGGGGCTCAGAAGCATAAATAACAGATGGCTGAGACTGCAATTTCAATCAAAGGGGGTTCAGTTCCAGAAATTTGGGTAGCTAATAGTTAAGAATTAACTAATAGCTAATTCTTAGCTAATCTGTCTAGAAAGTTGAAACACAGTTTCTCCTAACTTTTCCTGTTGGAGAATTATATAAACAATAATCATTGTGACAGGCACCTGAATATCAATTTTTCCTACTGTAATGTTATATCTTCCAGGCTGCTCGTTCTTTCTTGAGATGAAAGAAGGTGCAGAAAGTCACTTAGGACACTTTTTGTCTAATTGTTTCCAATATTTATTTTTCTTTTCATTCAGAATCCATTTTAACTCATTTTTCTCTCACTTTTCTCTCCATCCCACATACAGTTGGTTAATTAAAGCAAATACCTTTAGTTATTTGGCATAAAAGACATTTCTACACAGTCTGCGATCCTTTTACTTAGCTGATGCTTCAAAGCCTGTGTTATGAGTAAGTCCAAACTGTGACCTTCTCCTCAGGTGTTTTGAGCATTTGTGATACTTTACAGAAATCTCAGATAAAGAGTGGCTGTCAAGATTTCTTACATTTTAACATCAGAATTAAAAAAAGAAAAAAAAAAAAACACCAAAAACATAGTATTTAATCCACTTTGACTTCCTGGAGTGTCCAGAGGGCCTTTATCCCAAAAAGAATAAGCCTGAGAAATGGCACATCTGCTTTACACTGGAAAATGTTTTTGAACATTGACACCTCAATTTTTTCCAGATTCACTTCCCATATTTGCTGAGAGAGAATCTTAAGCCTGAAACTTATGTCTTTTCTTATTCTACTCCATACTCAAAACCATCTAAAGAGAAGCCCACCATTACAATGTGGCTGAAATCAAGATTAAAAAAAGACATAGGTATTTCCAAATTATATGAAGGCTAAAAGGTGTCTCCAATAAATGAATAACTACAGATAATGACAAGAAGAAAATGTGTGACTTAGAGGTCTCACCTTCTAGTTCTCTCCCTTTTGAAAACAGCAAGTGGCAGACAAGGTCAGGCTATAAAAATAACTGCCTATCATGGAAACAAGGGAAAGTTCACTCTACAGGATAATATTTATTTTCTTTGAGATGGAATTAAAATTACTTTATGTCACATAAAGTTACTTAATTTGAGTCCTCATCAACATGCAAGAAGTCAGATACCTTTTTGCCTTCTACAGTTTCTTTTTATGAGCTTTCATTTTTATCCACATGTTTCATAGAATTAATTTTAATTAGCAATGAACCTCTCTCACATTTCCTTTTGGCACACATAAATGAAAATTACTGGTCTATGATGGAAATAGCTATACACGGTCAATGCTTGTTCAAAAGTTAAGAAACATTAATATTGGCCAAAAATACTGAAATCTATATTGTTTTTGCATTCACCTACACATACAAAACTCGGCCTTTGTTTCCTACACCTATGATAAAATACTCAGAGATACTAAGCCCACAGAATCAGATTTTCTGGGAATCATAAAAAACCGTACAGAAAACAGTCCATGTGTCATAGTTAATGTCTTGGAGCCTGGTGAAAAAGGATCATTTGTAGACTAAATGGAAGCATCAGAGCCAGAGGAGAGTGGAGTTGTTGATATGGTGATTCTCTTCTAAATTTGAGTGAAATGGGTCCTAAGAAGTGGGCAATAAGTTAAAACAGCTGTGAAAAGTGGGTTAATTGTTGTCAAGGTCAGCACAAAGTTGCTTTAAAGATATTTCAATTCCCACTCCTGTTCTGAGACCAATAAGGGATTAGCAAAAAAAAAAAAATTGTGAGCTCTGTGATTTCAACTGAAATGGACTGAAAAACTAACAAAACAAAACAACAACAAAAAAACCCAAAACACTAAAAAAAACCTGGTTTTTTAAAGATCACAAATTGTTAAATCCTTTTCTCTCATACCAGGACATAAATTCATCCCTTAGGCCTTTTGGGGCAGTAGCTTATTGAGTCTGAAATCACAGTGGCTATGGATAAAGATTTGGCTTATTACAAACAACTTTGCATTCAAGTCCTTCATTTAGATTTCTCAAACCCAGTAACTGAACACCCCAGGCTACAGACAGTTATTACCCTGTTTTGACCAAGAAGCAAAGCATATTAAAAAAAAACAAACAAACAAACAAAAAAAAAAACCAAAAAACAAAAAAAAAAAAAAAGTTTTTATCTATCCACATGGAACCACAAAGAGGAAAAGCAAAACATTAGGACATACACTCCAGTGGGATTTAGTGGACTACTTCACCAAAACAGACTTAAATATAAAACAAACAAAACAAAAATAACATAAAAGAAAACAACCAAACAAAAATATAAAAGAGACTATAGATACTTCATTTTTTTCAAACTATGTAAGTATCAAATCCTTTTGGATCTCAGTTGAAACTAAGTTTCAAGAGCTACAAAAGCAGTGGTAGCAATAGGTGCAGGATATTCAAAAGGATGAGGCATTCCCCTGGAAAATACATACTTTAACATGAGTAGTAGTTTTAATCGTACTGGTTGGTTTTTTGTTTGTCTGTTTTTTCTAGGAAATCTTTTATCACCCTAAGAAGGATTGTGTTATATACAATATATAAAAATACAAAAATATTTTTTCTTTGCCTGACCATTTTCTGTAACTATTCAATCAAAGAGGAACCCCTCAAAAATATTTCAGATTTTTACCTATTATTCGGAGGAAATACTATGTGGATGATTAAGTATAATTGTACTGGGACTCTAGAAGATATTACATCTTTGTTTCTTGTGTCTGCCTGTCCATGTCTCCCTTGTGGTGTGGTGTCAGTGTGTCCTTATTCCAACACAACACTTGGGAGGGATTTAGGGTGGCAGGGAGTTCCTGAGTTCCAGGATGTTTAGTTTATGTTGGATTAGGAATAAATTACAAGTCTCAAAAAAGTAGAAAGACACAACTAAGTAGTAGACTGTGCATCCTCAACAAAAATTACCAGCACACTAGGAAGTCCTTATAGTATTAATGAAACTGTGGTTTAATTTGAAAGGGAAGGAGAAAGGGAAGGAAAAGAGAGGGATCTTTCCTGTGAAATCCGTTTGCCTTGCCCTCATCACTACTGACACGAGAATGGTATGATCAGTGTCATATTATGCATACAAAGAAAAATAGATATCTAACTGAACTACTGTGATTAATTGCCTGATTCTGAAATTGAATTACCATTGGCTAGCAAATTTTATTACACACATTTATGCTGCTCTGCACCTTTTCTTAAATTAAATTACAATTTGTTTGCAAGTACATAGGTTACATAACTCAATGTAGTATTTGCAGTATGTAAGTTACAATAGCAAGCAAATTATGGTGATAATCAAGGAAAAGAGTATAGTACAGTTATGTAAAGTATATCAGAGCAGAAGAACAACATATTAAAATAATTAACTAAATTAAAGATAAAACTTGTACTTTTTCTATATTTTATTTGTTATTAAAAGTAATTTCACTGACTTCAGTGTTCTGTCCAAGTGACAAGAGTTGCATCAATGAAAAGTTAAAATGTTTAAGTTTATTTTAAGCTCAATCATGGTATCAGTCACTGAAGATTAGAAGCGATAATGACTTTCCTATTAAGAGAATCACAAGATAGATAACAGGCACAAGGGTTTTGACTCCATATTTTAGTCTGATTCTTCAAAGTATTGCTGGTAATTTTAATGAATCACATGTTATCAAGCTCAAGCAGTATGTTCATCTTAGCAGTGTTAGTATATTTACTGGATGGAGTCAGTTCCATTCAACTTCATGACTGGTCTCCAAATGCATTAGTGAAAAGAAAGAATAAAATACTTTTTAAGATCTTTTACATATCAACTTGCCTTTGTGATCCTTCAGTTCAGTGACACACATCTCTTGCCTCAGTTACTTTGAGCACACTCTAATCCCATTAATTTCATTCCTAGTATCTTATAGCTATATCTTCTCTCTACATACATCCAAGTATTGCATAATGTCATATTTGAATTTGAACCCTGAAGTTCTAGTCATTCTATGAAAAAGATTAACTCAAATTATGCAGATAAATAGTGTTAAAATTTTGGCATAGCTAGACCTTGGTCTGGTTGAACACAGGCTGACTCTATGTCAGTTTTTCTTTTAGAACAAGAGCTGACATTCTGTACAAGCATCAGTCAACTCTGGCCAGAAATGAAAATCATTGTATCAGGCTGTACAAAACAAGAATTAGAAAAAGTTGGGGGCTGAACAAGTTTCTACATTCCCTTACTGCTTGGTAGATTCTGCAGTCTTAGAGTCAAATATGTAAATGTGTAATTTTTAAAAAGAGAGCAATTTATTTTTGAAAGGCTCGACATTTAACGAAGCAGGAGTCAGTGATAAACTGCTCACAAGGACTGCCAGCAGGCAACTTCACACACTGTAAGCACTTTACTACAGAGTGATTAATACTTATCACAAGGGAAAAAATATGCCATCCTTTCTTGCTAAGAACATAAAAGAAGCTGCTTAGGTCACCAGGAGCACATGGCCACAGTAGTTACAGCTACACTGAGAGAAGTTCAGGTCAGGAGTGGGACATGATTATTCAAAATGCTAGATAAAAAGTAATGCTTAAAGGCCATATGGATGTTAGCAGAGTAAATGAATAGTCAGACTTTAAATATGAACTTCATATTGATTAGAATTCAAATGTCAGTTGGAATTAGATTGAACGAGAAATGTTTTATGTCTTTATTATGCAAATCGTGCCTTGACAAGTCATTCAAACACTTGCTCAGTGTCTGGACAACTCACACATGCTGAATTGAGTTGTGGACCCCTTATTCCTAAGGTGACTCCATGAGTCTCAGTAGCTGAGGTAGTCCTTGGGAGACATGGATAAAAACCACTGGACACACACTGGCACTGCTTCAATTCAGACCAAGGACCATATGAAATGTAGCAATGTAATGTCCTTGCTAGCTAACCTCCCAACTCTTGCAGTGAAATTAAATCCCTCAGCCAACATTATTTCCTTTGATTCTTTACTTCAGTTGATGACAATTATTTATCTCATCATCATAACATCTAAACTACCTTGCAATCTTTACATTATTAACCTTGCTAGCATAAGGTCCCCCCTTTTTAACAGGTGAGCAAATTGAAGACTAGATTACAACAAATATTTGGCCACTTTAAAAATGAATAGGTATGCGGGTCCATGTGGCAACTAAAAAGTCGAAAGGAACTCTTTGGCAGAGCAGGAACTGAATCAAAGCCCACAAATATTAATTCTAGAATACATTTCCTTTTCTGTAGCTTTACGAAAGGAAGGTTCTGCCACATTATCTGTACAAGCAACCTGCTGTACCACTACCAGTTATCTTAAGTTAAGGCTGCTATTTGTGTTGTCACTGCCTGCACAGAATAAAGACAAATCCTATCATCAAATTCAATTCCAGCCTTGTATGAATATAAAATTTGAAGGGTATTTTCTGGGCATATCAATGTTTTTTGTCTGACATCTAATAGGTTCATATTATCTTCATTTCTCAGTTGTAATTAAATGTAATGATTGCATATTTATTTTTATTTACAAAGGCAGTTGCTTGTACAATAAAATTTGATTTAATCGATTGAAGACTCATTTAATGGACTTTTGAGGACCAAATGCATGTAAACAATGCTCTAATCAGACATCAAAACATGCATAAATCAAAGTAATTAAATCAATTTAACACTAAGAAAATTATGAACCAGACAGATATTTTTTAAAATAAGCAATAATATGATTTAATATCTCAGTTAAGAGAACAGCTGCAATACTGATAGCTGTATCCACTGTTGCTCTCATTAAATAGCTGTCCCTGATCAGAGAGAGCCCTGTGATCAAGGTATCATAATTAGGAGCACAATATCTTCCCCATAAAACTTCTTCAGTATAAAATGGAGAAGATCGTGGAAGAAACCAGAAATAGCTGTCATGGTGGAAAATTAAAATGCAGCTGTTTGTTCAGAATATTAAAGCCATGAACATTTCCTACATCTTGCACATGACACAAAGTAGTTGAAAGTTCAGACTTTCAACTAGGACAACCAGTTTGACAATCTTCCATGTGCGTTTAATCACAGTGCATTGTGAAAATAAATCTCCAAGTATATAATTAAATTGAATATTCATGTTCTCATTCTTTTTTGAAAAGAGTATTTCACTTCTCACACATCTCCTCGCACAATACAGAAGGGAAAATATATGTCTTTCACATAGATATTTGTCTGCTCTTCTTACCAAGGTAGCTACTTGCTTCATAGCTGCTGGGGTATGTTTGTGTAAAGGCTGCATCCAGGTGGGTCCAGGCACGGCCAGTGTCTGGAACCAAGGTCAGCTGCATGTGTAACCAGCTTAAATGCCCATTGATGCATACACAATGTAAAAAACTTGAGATGCAGCTGTCAGAAATAGACTACTATGATGTCTCCCACCTGACACTCATAGCAGCTGGTTGTTCACAGCACAGTTTCATTTGTACTGTAACATCTCAGTACCTGTGGAGAGCAGGTAACAAGAGCTTTCTGCTGATAATGCAGACAGAGGGACACACAGTTATTTGTCCAGATGAAAATTTGTTATAAATAAGCAGTCATCACTACAACTGAAAATAATCTGATCCCCCCCAGGCTGTGTCCTTTTTCCTCCAGTGATCCTTTCTCTCAGTTTCTTTCACAAAATAGAGGGAAACCACAGTCTGATTCAGGCCAGGATTTATCACTTCTAGCTTTTGGTATGTAATAACTGAGACCAATTTAGAAGTCTCCTGGGCTATAAGGCACCTTCTACAATCAGTAGAAACAGGCATCTACTGAGGCTTATTTAGTTCATGTAAGATTAACTGTTGTTTAATCCTCCCTCATCTAGTGAAAAAGATGGAAAAACACCTGTTACCTGACAAAGGGAACAATGGGTACAAATTCAAGTCTTACTTCATATCCCAATTAATTCCAAGAACCCATGTGGGTATAGAAAAACTGATGTGTGTTTGCAAATTAGTGGATGGCACCCAATGCATTTTCAGGACTACATCCCTAGGTGACGATGCTCTTGCTGAAGATTCTTTTGACCTCGTGCCTATAAATACATTTCTGCCCAGGTTCATTCTGATGCAAATGTGCTTTGAGTCACAGTTTCGTCAATCCTGCCCTGATGTATGTTTCCTCCAGTGTCAGATCCTATTTCCACAGTCTTTGCTGTTAATCTTCTCCAGCTTAATGAATTTGTTTCTTCCCCTGTCCTCAACAAGCTTCTCTCCCACTTTGTCTCTGGAAAAAGAGCTTCCCCAGCACCTTCACTCCTCAACTGTGCATTCCCAGCCTTACTCAGGAATGCATACCACTCATCCTATTTCAACCTGAATGGCAATATTCTACAGAAGCAACTTCTTTACTTGCTCCAAACATGTCTACCTTTTTTTCACATGAAATTTCTGTCATCTTTTCCCTGTCTGTCAGCACTCAATTCTTTCTCTTTTCGCTACTGTTTTTTTCGCTCTTTCTTGATTTCTTCTATAAACATAAGTGAGGTTTCAACAAGCCAATATAACATAATTATCATTTGACATGAGGCTGGATTTCACAAACTGTTAGGCAATCCACCAGTTCACAATAGTAATCCTAAAATAAAATTCTCTTTTCAGATAAACTGACATGGATTGGTTGATATCAAACCTGAGAATTTAGACCTTTATCAGGTTAAAAATGAAAGCTTAACAGATGGCTTGTTGGAAGCTATCTCACTGAAGACAGAATGTCAGTATATTGTGATGAATCTTTAATATAAGCCAGAAGATTCCTGGAAATTTTTGCAGCTATTTGCTAAAATAACCTCAGGTCTTCTGTGTATTTTCAATTTTTTACCCAATGCACATCAAAAATGCAGATTATCTGAGCATTTTTCAAAAGTTAAAATAGCAGAAAAACACCTTTTAACAAGCAACTTCTCTTACTAACAGTAAAACATGAAGGGATCCTGCACCTGAAACCACTTAATGCTTTTATGGAAGAAATAAAATAGCTTCAGGTGTTTCTTGAGGAATGAGTTTTAAAACTGGTGGGGAGAAGATCCATCAAAAATAAATCAAAGCTTGTTTTGCTTGTGCCACAAGAAGTGTGTGTAATAGAAAGTTATTAAGACCAAAGCTACTTGCTGCATTGCCTCAGAACACTGTCCGACTGCCAAAGCATTCTCCAATCAATCAAGTGTCAGCCTCGCTTCTCCTTGCCAACACTGACAAGTCACCATCTGACTGTAGATTATGAGATAAAAGAGAGCTAGTAGCTTTGTTTCTTTCTTTATTAAATTATTTTCAACACTCTGTTCTGTCTTCAAGTCAGGTGTTAAGGAGGCGATAAGGAAAATGTGCACTTTCTGGAAAATTATTTCAAAACATAGATCAAAATATAGTCCGATGTCTATGCAAGGCATTAATTAAAAATGTTTTAAAATACAATGGGATTTGAATATCGAGATATGTAATAGCTGAAATAATAATATTCAACATTAGAGAAAACATTCTTAAGATACCTACAGGTATCTCTGTTCATTTTTGGAAACTGCATATGGAAAAATTTTTTGCTATATACTTTTTTCATAAATTCACTAAAAATTGATTCTTTTAACTCTTATTTATAAATTAACTACTCTGTTTGACCCTGAGATTACCTCAGGTGGTAACAGCATAGTGCTATCATGGGTTCAATTCCCATATGGGCCATTCTAATCCTTAAATACCAGGAATGTAAGGATTGTCAGAATAACTGGTGTAATTTACATTTTATAATACAAATCTGCAGTCATACCACAAAAAAGTACATAGAACAATAGATGTCCAGATTAAAGTGACTGCATTTTTTTACCTCCTCCTTCACCTATTAGTCCTGTATCTGCACTGGTCTTCCAGTGAGCACAAGAGGCCTGGAGGGACCACAGGCAGGACAGATGACTTGAAATTTCTAAAGGATATTCCGTTCCACAAAATGTCTTATTCAGTGGGCAGCTAGCCAGGAGTCTCTGATTGCTCCTTGGGAACAGGCTGGGTGTCCATCCTCAGGTGAACAGCAGTGTTGTGCATTGCTTGTTTCTCCTGAGTTTTGTTCCTCACTCTTTCTTTTCATTACAAGTATGATTATCAGTATTATTTGCATTGTATTATATTTTATTAAAAATATGAAACTGTTCTTATCTCAACACATGAGTTTTACTATCTTTTCTAATTCTCTGTCTCACTGGGGTGGGGAGCAGGGGCAAGTGGGTGAGTGGCTGCATGGTGCTTGGATACTGGCTGGGGTTAAACCATGACACCTTGTCATTTTCGTCAAATATAGCTGAGACTCTGATAAAGTTCATCAAGGAAATTTTTATGAACACAAAAATCCACACTACCGTTTTTCTGCTCAACAGCCTAGGTAGCAGCAATACCTTTAATTGTTAAGGTGTCATTAAGAGATTCTCCTAGACCTCTGTTTTACATACAAATGTGTTTTTCAGTACTTCTATTTGTCAAGAGCAAGAATTGAACAGCATTTTGTGTAACTAAGTTGAAGGTCATTTCTAACTACAGTCTTTGCTTTCAAAGATTTAGAAAACATTTTTGTCTTTTCAAGGCTGTATTTACTTTATTCATTTTGAATATCATCTGGTCAAATAGCTCACTGAGTGCACAAAGTAGCATTTCAATTTATAGAAAATTTCATGCATTCTACAAACTCTTTACAGGAAAAAAATACCAGAAAATTAGGAGAAAAAATAATCCTAGTTCATCAGCAAAGTGCTGTGATGAACATAGTTCCACTCATGTACGGTTTTCACACAGGACTGTTTTGATAAATCAGTGATATTGAGACTCTGTGGGAGTCTGAAACACAGAGAGGATGCTCGTTAGAGGATTCTCACTGCCTCTATTCGAAATGCATCAGAAGTTCATTTCAGCTACTCAGCAGATCCTTATTTAGCATGGACTTGCCAGCTTGGGCTTAATGTGTCAGGGTGCATCAGTGTGTTCAGAAAAATGATTTATTGTGGCAGCATGAATGTCTAATTATGTGCATAGTTTACAGTTTTTCAACAGGAAAGAGCTCAAACAAGTGAAAAGCTGAAATGAGATTTATTTCTTATTACCAGCATTTGCTTACATATACCTGTTGCTTTTTCTTTAAATTAAATTATTTTCCATCCCTCTCTCCTCCCGCCTTATCAAAGTTGCATTACGTTACAAAGTCTTCTTTAGCCGGATATGTTTTTAAAAGCATCTCTATGCCTTCTTCCCACAATATTATTAATAATAATATTAATAATGAAATCATATTTTTAGTTTTTCTTGTGTATGCTGGCTGACAGTGATTTTCAGTATCTACACTGATATTCATTTCACAGACATTAAACTTAGAGGAGAACTATTATTAAATCAAGCCATTACATCATATAAAACACCAGGTTTCAATTGCCTTCAACTCTGCGTTATTTCCCGAATTATACAATTTTTAGTTTAACTCCAGCCTTTCCAGATTTTCAGTCACTGCTTCCCATGGGCAGGCAGGTGTTCAGCCATCTCCAGCATAGCAGGGCCCCATCACATGTAATGGTTACTCAGAAAGAAAAGAACCATCACTCCAAACATCTCTACCTTCCTCCTCCCTTCCTCCACTTTATGTGCTGAGCATGATGTCATATGATCTGGAGGTGTGTACTGTTGGTCAGTTGGGGTCACCTGTCCCAACTGTGTCTCCTCCCAAACCCCGCCTTGTCCCCAGCTCAGCAATATGAAAAGCAGAAATAACCGTGACTATGTGCAAGCGTCTCTTAGCAATAACAAAAACATCTCAATATTACGAACCCTGTGTTCAACACAAATTCAAAATTTAACCCCATACTAGCCACTGTGAAGAAAATCCACTCTACTTCAGGCAAAACCAGCACAGTTCTGAAGACAGAATTATTAATTCCCATATAACCTCTTACTGCAGTCTTCACTGAAGTAGCTCACAAATGTAAATTCATTTATCTTCTCAATACTCATGTAAGATAAGTGATTATTAATATCTCCATTTTATAGGGGAAGGGGAATAATTTTAGGACAAAGGTTTTCACTTCATATGCCCAGCTTGAAATATTTGTTATTCCTTTTCACTCTGTACAGAACATTTACAAAACCTAGCTCTCAGTGTTTCAGTAGCTCCTGTGAATGCTCGGCAATTATGTAGATTCAGGTGGAGGATGCTAAGTTGAAAACACAGCTAATGCTTAAACATACAATTAGTGCCTGCCATTGTAGAGTTTGATTCAAGCAACTTACCCGTAGGAGAGCTCTTATATCAGCAGGACAGAAAAGAATTCTGCTTATGAGCAACCAATTGCCTTAACTCTCCCATCTCTTCCTATGTCCCCTTCCTCACTTAATAGTTTTCAGTAATAGGAACAAAAGTGCAAGCAAGGCAAAATGAGGTATTTTGTTTCTTCTTTTTTTCTTTCTTTTCTTTTATTTTTCTTTTTTTGAAGCCTCCAGTAATCTTTTCTCATAAGAAGATTGAAACCAAAGCTGGAAGAGATGAAGCCCTGGCCCAGATGGTGTAGAATTGAACAGCCTCATACTACTCCTGTATGGTATGACCAACCACCTATGCTCCCCAGTCCTGTGTACCCTTTGGAAAACCAAAGCAAACCACAGGCATATGCATCTATAGCACACACTGAATGAGCCAAATGTTCTCCAGGTGTGTCAGACCAACTTATTCTCAGAGTAGCAGCTGTGAACCTTGTACAGAAGAATTGTAGGTCCAATGTGTTCAAACTGGATTGGATTACAACTACACGTATATTGTGACTTTCACCCAGGATCTGGAGAAGAGATGCCTGAGAGGTGACCCCACCAATGTCCATCAGTTTCTGAAGGCAGGATGTAAAAAGGATGACACTGGACTCGTGTCAGTGGTGTTCAGCAATAGGGCAAGAGGGAAAGGGGTAGAAACTGATGCACAGGAAGTTCCGCCTGAACATGAGGAAGAACTTCTTTACTGTGTGGGATTGTCCAGAGAGGCTGTGGAGTCTCCCTCACTGGGGGTACTCAGGAATTGTCTGGGCATAATCCTGTGCCATGGAATAATCCTGCTTGAGCAGGGAGGTTGGATCACATCTCCCAGTGTAGTCCCTTCCAACCTTGCCCGTTCTGTGATTCTGTGACTTTGCTCTTTCAGGAGACAAAACCTTAACTCTAAGGCAACTACCTGAAATGATGCTGTCTGAATTTCCAGTTTATTCACCAATTCTACTCAAATCTATTGCACCAGTCTGTTGCTTCAACTCCCAGATTATCCTTGAGTGAAGTCTACATAGGGAACAATGGGTCATGAATAGAAGAAAAGCAGAATTTATGTTTTTAATGGTAGTTTCATTCTGAATTTAGAGGACAGTCTTCGTAACATTTGTTGTGTTGAAGTTAAAGAAAACATCTCACTTAAAACTGATGAAGAAAATAACACTTTGTAGAAAAGATCAGAAACATTTATCAAACACTAGGATTACAGAAACAACCATCTAAATGTTCACCTAAACGTATTTTAGACACTAAGATCAAAGGGATTTAATTTTCAAGTCTGTAGACCAGGAAGAAACACCAAGAATATTCCAAGAGAACATACAGCAGTTCTAATTCATAAATAACTGTTAAAAACATAAGTAAAAATGAAAATACGTTCCAGCTTTTATGCAAGGTTTTGAAAAAAGGCTAACTTACCAGAAGGTAATTAATGTTAATTCTCTAGAATAAGAAATTATCTGTGGTTAGACAGATACAGGTGATAAAAGAAAAATCATGAACATATGAGATTAGAGCATTATTAAAATTCAGAAGTAATACAAACACTAGTCCTTTTTTGCACTTTAACTCCCATTCAAGATAACCCATTCACAATGAGCAGACTAATGGAATCTAAGCTAGTGAAACTTATCCAGTGATCACAATGTAAATTTATACCTTCACATATATCTTTGTTACAGATATGAAGAGAATAGACATTCAACTGTAATGCACTTAGAGATTTTATGTCCTGCCTTCAGCTCATATATGGCTGAATTAAAAAGAACTCAAGATGGTTACCAAAAGAAATAAAAATATTTTTCCCATTGGTTTTGCAATGATTTAAATGCTTTGCTACTTTCCACACCATAAGAGCAAAACAGAGTCACACAGGAAGAAATCTAAGGTGTTCTCTTTATCCAAAGAAGCAGTCTTCCCGAGATATTTTGTCAGATTGTATTTTGTTTCACCAAGAAATACTTTTTTCCCCAAGAAATGAATCAGTTAACTCTGCCATTAGCCAGAAAATTCTGTGTCTCAGTGGGAAAATTTGTCCTTGGGGTGATCAGTAGAACCTTGCTTCTGTTACAAAGAACTATTCTTGTTACAATAAGTTCATCGTCTAGTGGGATGTGGATGCTACCTTGAGATAAAGGTAGAGTCTGCATCCCTCCTTAAAAGTCTCATTGTGCATGGCATCTCCTACATGAGATGCTGTCATCCCTGTGTAAGTGCTGTATGCCCTGGACTTTTGCTTCCAGCCTCCTCTTTTCAATGGAGGTCCAGCTGTACCCAAACAATTCATAGTAGATATTTGTCAGATCTTTCAGTAAGACTCAAAAGTGACAGAGATCTCATCATTTATTTGGATTTTATATTCCAGAAGTGTAATTCTTAAAATAGGAAAATTATTTTAGGAAACATTCCTTCAACATAAGCCTACTGATTATTATTGTTTCTCCAATGGTACAACATACAAGTTTTTAAAATGTAAATAAAGCTAATTACAAAACAAAATAAAAACCACATAATTTTAAAACTTTCAGAACAGGATTTTTCAAAGCAATTCATATATTTCTAATATTTTCTCATCTTAAAAAAATAGCATTCAGGCTTAAGCAACTGAAGTGTGTGAAGTATTAAACCTCAATGAACAAACCAGCATGTTTCGACTGCTTGTGAAACCAACCCTGACCTATTTTTCCCCTCGGCATGCATTAAGATTTCTCCCCATAGGCAACTTGGGTTGATTCTACCCATGGTGAGCACCAGCTATGGACTGTGTAGTGGCACGAGAACGGTGCTGTGTTTATACTGACAGGCTCAGCATTCCAGGTGATTGCACTGGCTCAGATAATCATTACCTTAACACAGATGTGTGGTTCTCTGAACCTGAATCTTCATTCTGAGAGCTGAAGATGGGATTGTATCTATGCCTTTGACCTTAAATTTCAGCCTGGTTTTGGGACACTTTCACAATGAAAGATTCTTTTAAAATATCAAAATTATTTTCTAATGGAGAAAGACAAAGAGTCTAATTAGTTTTTAGGATCCAGTCCTAAAAAACATTTATATTTTTCTTCACAAAATGAACAGAAAATTTAAGGCCTTGGCATTCCTCATCAAATGAGTCTCATGTTCTGGTCAGCTCTATAAAACAGAACATGGGAAAGCAATACAGAGAAATAAATACCTGAGAAGGTTTAATAACTTTCCTTTATCTATATGTATGTTATATTTTGTTACCTACATACCCATGGAGAATTATATAAAACATTCATATACAGTTTTATATTGGTCACATGATGCAGCCAGTTCACAATGACTTCCCTATTTAATATAGTGTAGATTTAATCTGACTGTTAGAAAACTGCCCTGTTTAAAACAAGGTTCAGGGCAATAACTCCTGATTCATACATTTTCCTTCACTTATTTATTCTCTAATGAATTGTGTTTCTCATCTGGAAAGACAGAACAGCTTATACATACCAAGCAATTCATGTGAAATAATGCTAGAGACAGCCTAGCTATAATGAATACCACTATATCCAACTGTAATTCCCAGATGAAAAGTTAATTCAATATTGTACCAGGTTCAGCAGATTGAAATTCTGCCTGTTCTGAATTATTCCACACACTTTTATGAGAGATACAGTGATATTTCTGTGTTCAGGTTGATATATATGACACTTCTTGGGAAAAGAATTGCTACTGCCACTAATATCCCTTGCCGGTTTACACATTGGTTTAACCATTGATCAACATACTTTTAAAAATTCCTAGTAAAAAAGCCTCCATATTTCCTGTATTACAGTGGTGTCTACCTATTAAGTTTTTACCTAAGTTTTCAAACATATATAAGTTCATATACATATCTGGAGTACATTATCAATAGCAATTATGTTGTACTAGGAAGAGATTATTCATTAACTAGATGATGGCTAAAGCTTCAACTATGGGTTCATGACAGAAGCAGCTCATCTCAGTCTGTAGACTGCCTTGAAAAACTGACTCATAGAACTGCTACCTGATACAAGGTCAGACTATCTCAGCATACCCAAAGATATTTCCCTGTATTATTTTCAGAGTATACAGATCATGTGTGTCAAATATTCAGCATCTTACTGGAGAAAATCTGGGGCCTGGTGCTTTCAAATTTATGAAATTGAGATTTTCCGATTACTTACACATTTTATATGAACTTATTTCTTCAAAACTTGCACAGAATGAACCCACTTGCTGCTTCTTTGCTCTTGTCTGACAGACTACATTTATCCTGAAACAATGGGTGTGCAGCTGCATTCACCCACAAAGTTCAGACAAGTTAGAACAAACTTAGTCACAGCTTCTGTCTTCCCAGGGAAGCTCTTTCTCAGGAACACCACAGCAGGCACACATGCTGTAGTATCACCCAGAGTATGGTTAAAGGGCTCTGGTAACAATTAACATATTATTATTTTAGGGTTTTAAAATATGTTAAAGTCATTAATCCCTTTAAGACTAGGAAATAAAAAGAGTNAACTGAATTAATAAAGTTACTGGTTTGATAAGTCTATGCAGGCTCAACTCCTGCAGCAGTTCAGTTGCATCGACCATCTCAACTCTGGAACTAAACATGCTATGAAAAAGAAAAGAAAAGAAAAGAATAAAAAGACTGGAAAATCATTGTTCATCTTTGCTCAGGAAGTACCTTTTTAACTTAATGCCCTAGTAGAATAAGTACATTAGTCCAATGAAACAGCCATCTCTAGCTCTCAACTTTACCAAACAGACCTCAATTAAATATCATGACAAAGGAAAAATTTTGTTGGTTTTCTCCTAGGAAGTCAGAATGTCAGTTGTTTTCACTGTCTCTGAAAAAGCATCTGTTTAGTTTACCTGAATATCATCAAAAACTCAGCTTTGAAAAGGCTGGAAAATAGTGTAGCCTTCATGGAAAATTAATGCAGAAAACAAAAAATGAACATAAATCATATAATATTGAATCCACAAGTGAATAGGTTCAGATAAAGTGACAACAAATAAAATATTCCCTTATGGAAAGGCTGAAGCAAAAAAAAATTTAATTAAATTAATTGAAAAACAAACAATGGAATTAGAAAGCACAACTGACAGAGACAGGTTATGCATGCTGACTTTAGATCGAAGTGCCTTAAGCTATCCCAGCATAATTTAGAATGTATTGGATAAAATGTGCTCTGCTTTCAGCTGTTTGAAATTATCCAAAATCGTGATCTGGTATAATGTTTGCCAGAATTAGAAGTACAAAACTAAAAAATATTAAGTCAGTTCTGAGAAGAAAGGAATGAAAATAAACTGCACTGAAATTCTACAGATATTTGTCTTGCTTGATTCTTTAAGTTACACAGCACTACTGCCCTTTTGTAAAGAAGGAGTATTACACTTAGTGTGAAAGTGAACACTCAGAAATAATATTTTCATATAGTGGTTCTTCTGGGAAGTGAAAACCTCTTTCAAAAGGGATAGCAGAAGGTTGCTAGAAATGAGTGGGATGTCAAGAAAGTTGCAAGTTTTCCCTGAGTATGACTGTAAATTGTGTTCAACTAAAGTGTGGATTTAATTAGGATTTAAGATTTCATCTTATGTTCCCTTCACAGCACTTGCAACATTTCAGAAACAAGTTTTTAAAGATTTTGCTGATTTTTTTTATTATTTTTATTATAACCCCTTTTCAGTAAATATTAACTTTAACAATTTTTCCAAATATTTTTTTCTCTATGTATCACCTGACTGCTTTACATCATTTGATGTTTGTGGGGCAACAAGCATCAGCATATCACGGAGCTTGAGGAGAGCTGTACTCCCATCCCACATCTCATTTCTGATTGTGCCACCTACATAGTGTAGTTGATGGGAAAGCATCTAGGACAGAATGTTTTGGACATGATTGTGTTAAGGAAAACAACACACACCAAGGTCAATCATGATCTTAAAAATAATTACAAGAAAAGAGACATTCAGAGAAAAGAAGACTCAAAGGAATACATGCTCTCAACATATATATGAAATATTTGGTATCGTTATTCTGTAAGGAAACAGTTAAAATCATGTGTGCTGCATGATATATACATATTGGAATGATATAAGGACAGGTTATATAAATGCAAATTACATTCATTTTATCCTGTATCATAAACGATGGCATTGGAGATGTCAAATGAAAGACCATTCATTTTCTTGACTGGTGGATGAACTGAAACAACTGTCTCGTTTTTCTTTCTCAGTACTGATAGTAACAAATCCTAATAACATTAGGACTTTCATGAACCATTAAGATTTCAAATTCCACTGTGCATATTCACATTAAGTGGCATTTTATTCTGTGCAGATCTGAGCAGTTATTGAGAAAATTTACAGAATAAATGCAGAGATAATACAGATTATTGCAGTTATCTTTAATAAGGGATTTGAATGTATTTAAGGGCTTTTTTTAATAAACAATTTGTAAGCAAGGAAAAAAGTGAAGTATGGAAATATAACTGGGAAGATTTATGGGGTTTTATTCAGCAAGAAAATTGGAGAGACTGGATCTTGTCTTGAAAACTAATTTTAAATCACGTACAATAACTATTTTACTGCATTATATATGAGTGTCAATAATTTAATATGTATTGTCTACAAGTGTATTTCAACAAGGAAGGAAATGTTTATGAGGAGAAATACTAAATATTATTAGACAATTTATGCTAGTTGAAGAAAAAATAAAAAAACTTTCAGACTGAAACCCTTTGAATAAATCATCTTGTGTATGTCATCATGATCATAAATCATCATACATCATGAATAAATCATCATTTTCGTCACCAAAACATACACACATGTACACACATATATATCACCAAATGTCTTTTCTCAGCACTTTTCTGCCTCTTTTGCAACACATAAATTTCCACAAGATAAAATATAATAAGTCCTATACAAATATAAGGAGGTTTGAATTTGGGTGAAAGAGCATATTTTTGTCTCCTAAACTGAACCTGGGGAGGGACTTCCAATCATTCACAGTGGATGACATCATCTGAGTCCTACTGTGGTAGCTGGCTGAAGCTGGAAAAAAAAGTGCTTTGACTCCATTTACAAAAAAAAACAAAATAAAATCAGTCCAACCTTGTTCTATAGGCATTTCTTCTGTCAAGCAGCAGCATCTGTGATTTCCATCAAGAACAGTCCAAAAATAAAAATAATAAAAATTTTAAAAAACAAAGCCCAAGAACTCTGGAGCCATTTCACAGCATAATATCACACTTTTCGGCACTCATCTGTATGAAAACCAGGAACTCTGCCTGTTTTTGCTAGCTTCTTCTTCACTGGATGTACCCAGAAGTCTCAGAGAACTGCTTGCTAACAAGGTTATTGTCTTAAAGTTCTAGCAAAGACACACTCATCCTTCTGGATTAAGTTTTGAAGTACCAATATGGCTTCTACCTAGGATATGCCAAAAGGAGGATGCATTTCCATACAGCCAAGTCAACCACAGAAAAAAAAATAATACAATAGAAACAAAACACACAACAGACTCTGGAACTGTTTTTAAAAAAACCACATTTTTGGGATGTCACTGAAGAGCAAGAATTCTTTTTCATCTAATCAAGTAAAAATAATGCATTGTCATTACAATGATTTAGGGTGGAGTCAGTAAGAAACAAAAATTACTGGACCTAGATCAGAAAGCAGTACCTGGAATTCCTGAAGGTGTTTTTAAAGACCTAAGTGTACATACAGAAGTGTTGATGAATACATTATTTCTCCATCTCTAGCATTTTTTCTAGAGTATATTAACCTTTCATTATCAAGTACCTGTCTTTTCTGCAAATGTGAATATTAGATGTGTTTTGTTTGTCTTCCTTTGGTTTCAAACAATACACAAATCACCAACATGAGAAAAGTGAGAAATATGTCGTTTCCTTTAGAAACGTAGAAGATAAAGCCTTTTAGCAGGGTCAACAATCTGCCATGGGAATCTACTTATCAGTTGATAAAAGGGAACATCCTTTATGAAATTCTAATAATCCCTTTACCAACCTGACAATAATGCCATTCTCTAGAAATCTAGTTTTATTAATTTATAGTCTGCAGAGAGTATTTTCCTCTCCACCAATTAAAAAGAACAAATCTGTCAGGCTAACCATACACATGAAATTTCAATAAGTTGCCATAAAGAATTTGATGCTCAAATTAAAATACGTTTTGCAACATAAAAAAAATATGCATTAAATAAAAAAATCTATTTTAAATGCTCTTTCACAGTTGTAGATACACAACAATTTACACATACTGAAAATACAGGGCTGGTTTTGCACATAAATGTAGGAAGACTTTCATACTTACATTTTTGTTTTGTTTTTTTGAGAGATCACCTCAATAAAATATACAAAGTATGTATACTTAAAGTGAATATTAACATGTAAAGAGACCTGAACAGAGTAGAGGACAATTCCTAACTTTGCTGCTGGTTCTAGCAGGACAGTGCACTTCATCATGGACTTAGTTTCAATGAAGTTTTAAAGTGTAAGTCAATCTCACCTAGCCTTGACCATCTGGTTTTAACTGAGATAGAGCTGAATTTATCAGTAGTAGCTTGTATGGGGCATGCTGCTATGTTCTGAGACCAGTGTTGGCAACAGAGGGATGTTTTTGCTACTGCTGAGCAGGGCTGACACCGAGTCAAGGCCATTCCTGTCTCCCACCCTACCCCACCACGAGTCAGATGAGAGTACACAAGAGGGTGGGAGACAACACAGCTAGGACTGCTGACCCAAGAGATATTCCTGCCAAATGGTGTTATGCTCAGGATAAAAAGCTGAAAGGAAGAGGGAGAAAGTGGGGAAGTGATGGTGTTTATCTATCAAGTGACCATCATGTAGGATGGAGCCCTGCTCTCCTGGACACTGCTGGACACCTGCTGGCCCTTGAAAAGCGGTGAATTAATTCCTTATCTTGCCTTTGCTTGTGTGTGCAGCTTTGCTTTACCTATCAAACTGTCTCTTTCTCAACTTACTAATTTTCTTACCCCTACCCCACTAGAGCAAAGTAAGCAAGTAGCAAGTGGCTGTGTGGGGCTTAGTTGTTGTCTAGGGTTAAACCATGACACCATCCAAAGGCCAAAAGTTAACCTGAAGCTCTTTTATACCCCAGTAATCAATGAGAGAGGTACCATATGGTATCTATTCCTGTTGTATTAAGGCACGTTACACCTCCTAATAAGACATCCTTTGTTTTGTCAGAAGGACCATCTACCTGTTTTGACAGCAAACCAAGAATAATACCTGGCTGAACATGTACTCATCAGATTAGCCTGACTCTTTGTATTCAGACAATGAGGATATTGGAACTTCTCAGTCACTTTAGCCTTTCAATAAATAAAGGATGTACACTGCAAAAGAATTCATCTCCTTTATTTGAAGAATGGGCACCGTCTATCTCTCTGTCTTTGCCAGCAATGGGATTCACATTGTAGTGGGAGTTTGTATTTAACACAGGTAAAGCTAAACTGGAAAATTTTCACCTGAGACATTTTGCCAATTAAAGATGAAAACACATTGTTCTTTTGGTTAAGTGATGGACTCAACAGAGAAATTATCTGGTGTAACAGTAAAAAGAAATTCAATTATTAATGTGTAAATATGATACTCTACAGCAAAATTTAAAAATTAAAAATGCAACAGAATGCAACAGAAATGATAGAACCTTAATTAAAGTCTGGTAACTTTTTCTTCTTCATAATATAAAAAACGAATAAAATATTGATGATAATTTATTAGAGAAGCCTGCTATGGTTAACTAAAAACAAAACAATTCTACTCTACAAGCATTTTCTCTGCTCAATTTATTTGGCCTGCAACATTGCCAGGTTTGACAAGAAGAATGTGCATTGAATCATATTTACATGAAATTCACATGAAGAACTAGAAGCCCTCACAGCAAAGAGCCAAAAGGATGACATTAGTTTCAAAATTCTATTGTGACAAACTGTTTGGCTTTCCTTTAGAAGTCCTTATAAGCCCCTATTCAGCAAACTGGTCTAGTGAGGTCTGTGAGGACTAAACTTGTGCCACATGTTTGAAAACAGTTATTCTTACCTTAGTATGTTAACACAGTGGTATCACTGAACTTCCATAGAACAGGTAAGTAACAATATTGTTCAGAGATGATCTCTGCTTTGCTTATTACATTTCTGTAAAGATAACTTC
This sequence comes from Sitta europaea, assembly GCA_013400255.1. Lineage (NCBI taxonomy): Eukaryota > Metazoa > Chordata > Aves > Passeriformes > Sittidae > Sitta > Sitta europaea. The sequence continues at coordinate 175,437 of VXBS01001144.1, read as the reverse complement.
CTTATTCAGAAGAAATATGAACTATATAATAGTTGACAGAAGGAAAGGAATAAGGAAAAGAATCTTCAATAAAAGCTGAAATGTTATTTTCATAACATTTCTTTATTACACTGCAGGGAGATGTACAAAATGGACACTAAAGTGAAAATTTGTATAGTTAGAAATCTTGAGGGCTAATGATTAAGAAGATTTTTTATTTCACGACTTTTTAAAAACACCTCAAATCATGATGTGTATGTTTATGATTCAGAGGTAATCACAACTCAAGGTAGACTGTCTACACTTAGTAAAACTAATTTCAGGGGATCATGAAAAATATCAACTATTAAACTATGTATGGGGTAAGTACAATGTCCACAGCGTTTTCAATGTCTCCTGACTAAATGGTTGCCCAACGTGCTGTGTGAGAAGTGTTGTTAGACGTCTGCATGTTTCTAAAATAATGTCTTGAAGCACCCTTTTATGTTACCCATGTAAAATGTCAATATATTTGATGTCAATATGTATTTGGCTCCAGATCACCCTCTTTTTCTCCCTCTTTGCACCCTGGTTCTTGTGTAATTTACTGGAAAGCAATAAGCATCAAAAGGTGCTTTACCCAACCTTTCAGATAGAGCGAACCATACCCTGAGAATGCAAATATCTCTATATTAGACTAGAAAACTTCTCAACAACTGCACTAAATCACTGGCCCTGATTCATGGCCGTGCAATTCCACCCTCCAACCCTACTATTTTAATTGTTCTCTGAAAGGAAGTTGCAGTGAACCTGAATAATATGCTATACCTCAATAGTCTTACTAAACTTTATCACATGGCATCTGAGATACTAATAAATCTTAACTGAGTAGTGCATTTCCTGTTACATATATTTACTGTACTACCACAAAAATATAGGACATTTATGCCATTGACATATTGAGGATACCATATAATAATTTGATAATCATCCAACCATTCATATACTACTTCCAATAGTCATGTTCAAATTTCTGGGGGAAAAAACATGTAATAATCATCCACACACAGTTCATGGCTTTACTTGACTGCAGTTGATGCTCTTGTATAATATAGCTTTTAAGGTTCTCAGCTTGGGAAACCATTCTCATTTCTCAGTGCACCTAAATATGTGTTTATCTTTAAGCACATACACTTACACTGCACAACACCTCAAGTGTCTTAACCCTACTAAAGATAAGGTCTCTACATTTGCAATTCTCTAGTCTGACTGCAGCTGATGAGGCAAAACCTTCCCACTTTTGTTCCCATGCTGATTTTGTCATGTTATTCTCATGGCCTTGCACCTGCCAACACCAATGTTGTAACAATGTATTCCCATGAGAAGCTCCTTCCATTGGCATGAAGATCATCTCCCCTACCCCCTGTCCTATTCCTTGTTTTGTACTTTTAGTTTATACTGCACCAATACAGAACTTAGTGAGTGACATCCCAGATAATGGTCATAAATCACTGACAAGCATTACCCAACAACATGCAGGCCCAAAACACAGCAAAACAATTTGTGTTTAGTGCTTGTACCTAATTAAGCATGCTCCCATCAGTGCTAAAAGCATGATAAACAGGGAAAAAAACCCAGGAAGTTTTTCTGTGTCCTGAGTAAAACCATATAGTACCAGGGAAAAGGCATGTTTGGAAAACTCATCACTTCCTGCTACACCGTTGCACTGAAAAAGATGTGAAAGAAAGGACTGTGTTCTTCTGGGGATCCTGACACTTAATTTACCAGCTAGCCACCAGGGAAAAAAGATTTCTTCCTTCTCTCTTCCTTATTTAATTTTGGTTTCCCTGTTTTTTCTCTCATCCGTATGCATTTCTTCCTCCCCCCTTCACTCCAAGTAACTTTAAAGTCAATTTATGCCATCATCTGTGGTTCTCACAAATAAAATTTTTTGCACATACATCATCATCCTTTTAACAGAACTTAAATATTGATAAAACCTGAGAACCTAAAGATGTCCTAAACAGGGGTAAATTAAACACCTTTAGATGTTTTCTGAACTGAAACTGAAAATCTGATGCAAATCTCATGAGCAACAGGCTTAGTGATCCAAATAATCCCAAAGACAGCAGGACAAGGGAGTGTTTTACATAAATAAACTATAAAGGAGACACATGAAGAGACAGTGGTGGATGAGATAAGGTTACAAACTAAGTGCTACAAAGTCAGAGTCCATCCAATGAACAGCAAAGGCTGACAGATTTTGAATTATTTGAGTGCTTCCTTGTCTGAACTGCTTTCAGAAACTGCCAGCATATGAGTACCTGTAAGTCATTAGGTCATGAATTCTGTGAGTAGCTGGCAAATATGATTATTTGACTCTCTGAACAAAAAATTCTATCCAAAAACTCCAACTAGACTCTTTCAGGTAGAGTGGATTACTCAGTCTCTATAGGTCACGAATGAAGGACCACTGTTATCATCTTGAAGAGTGATCTGCAGATGGACATCAGCATAAGAAAGCACTAAAACTAGCAATGAGGAAGGGAAGAGTCAGCAAATAAGATATTTAAATATGTGTGTCTATAGAAGAGCTAAGTGCTTTCAGTTGCCATGGTAGTTGTTAGATATTTAGTCAGTGGAGACAACAGAGCTTAAAGAACTGATTAAACTCACTATAAAAGTTGATGTCCATTAGCTAGCCAGATGAATAAATCCCTAAGTTCCACTGCCTGTGTTGACTGTTGACTAGAAAGGAAGTTTACACAACACAGACATCTACAGTTTGCAGTCTTAATCTCAAATTGAATTCCATCCTTCCCGCCTCCTTGGGTTGCATATAGCAAGAAATAATAAGTACAACACATAACAAGTGGTGTTTCATTAAGTACAGCCATTATTACTTTAAAATTCAAATTTACAACACAGTAAAGCTGGCCTAAAAGATATTTCAGGAAAAAAAAAACCCAAACCAGTATTCTAATAAAAATTAGAACCTCTCAGTCCTAAACCAGATGAAGAACAAGTACATGCATTTCCACATTTAATGTTCCCTGACAATAGGGCCATGAGAAACAGTAGGATATCTTCTAAGACATTTTCCATTAAAGGAAATACTTTTGCTTTTAAATACATATGTAAATAACTAGTGAAAGCATGGAAAAGTCCTTTTCTTCCAAGATCATTATGCAAATGCTTATATAAATTCTAAATGGACAAAAAACCCATTTGGAACAGCCTCCTGGAGCCTCATGCTTCTCTGATAAACAGAATATAATTTATTTTCTCTTAACTCTGTACATCACTAAACAGCACTTAGAAATGTCCATGTGATGAAGAGGGTAGGATTTGCTTTTGAGCTAGAATTAGGCGTTGTTCCTGAAGCTGTGCAAACCAAGATTTGTCCTTCTCTATATTTGTGTTTGAGCTGGTTTTAACATTTATTTCGTTTTATCCATTATCTACAGTTTTTGTTAGCAATAAGTAATTTTCACAGCAGATTAGGCTGAAGAACTTAGCCTCCTAACACCTGAAAGATGAAGCATAAAGGCATCCAGAGAAAGGCTTTAAAATGCTTTCACTCTAGTGGTATAAGCTTTTCCCAAGCCATATTTCCACTTTGGCATGATGGGAATAGAAGTAAGAATCTTTTTCTTTTTTTTCATTTTCAAAGGGAAATTATCCTTTTCCCTTCCAAAAAATAAAAAGTCCTTTGCATAGGTGACTGTTACTTTGGTAATCACATTGCTTTCCTTAATTGTTAATGATGCATTTTAAAATTTCTTCACAAAGTTCACCTAGTAAGAAAACTACATGTACTGTGCCAATTGAAAAAGTGCTCCAAGGCATAGTTTTCCATTGCATTTCTCTGCATGGAGATCTGTAAACTGCCTAAGAACTGCCTAACTGTTTCTTGATGGGAGGTCCTCAGAAGACTACAGAATTCAATGTCCAATACTCTGTGTCTCTTGCCTGTGTGTCTACTGAGTTACTGAGGGTATCTCAAATTTGCCAACAGTTTGTAGCAGTTCCTAAGATGCTTCTGCTATTAATGTACCAAAAATACTGCTATCCATCCAGTTCAAATGCATGGAATGAGGATTTTTTTTTTTTACAAAAGAGGTAAAGCATGCAAAAAAAATTAAACATTTCAATTACAGCCCAAAGAAAATGCTGGATCATTAATAAAACCAGGATAAGTCAAAGAAATATTTAATTGGTGAGAGAAGATGATTGTTGGAAGTTTTTTGATGAGTGAAATCACTGCTCATTAAAGAGAGGTAGTATACATACCTCAGAGTAAGCAAGTTAAACAGATAAATAATTTAAGTTTGCGTTGACTAAAAATGACCATTTAAAAATACTTGTTCAAACCCATTTTGTCTACACTGTTTGAATGACTGCCAAATCTGACAGCTAAAGTTCCCAAAATTCTCTGTTGGTCTGCCATCAGAGGTTGTAGGTACTTGTTGCTATGTAAACAGAAGTGCAATGAGCCTCCCAAAGGCTATCCCATGCTCTTCTGTGGTCCTTCTGCTTCTTCTGGGCTTGCACTTATTATCTCAGCTTAAACACTGTTAACGGCCACATCACAGTGCCAACAGGATATCAATACTAGGTAAGCTCTGCTTGGAATAAGAGCAAAGCACTCTTGAATACCCAGAAAATAAATAAATAAGAGCTTGTGTTTTGATCAGGCTCTTCCAAACAGAATGTGAGCAGCTCCTTCTAATGTTTCTTGAAGCCTTATGCTGAATAAAAAGTGGCATGCACAATGCTCCAAGGACCATCAAGCAGCTACTCCTCAAAGTCATAATAACAGAGACTCCTCAAAACAAACAAGGCTGGTATTTACCCATGGTAATAAGCTCACTGCTTGCATGCAAAATTAAGTTTTAATTTATTTTCAAACTCTTCTGTTTCATCTTGGTAATCCGAGGAAGCATAAAATAAAAAGAGAAGAGAGAAAATTACAGAAAACTTTAAAAATGCCCTTCATGTTTACATGATCTTACAGGTTTTCTTCTGCTCTCAGAGAGAGCTCATTTCTGTGCAGTATCAACACATTTAAAAGTAAAATTAATTACAACTAAGCATGTGAGAATAAAGAAGAATGAAATTCACTATGAAGCTCTTTCTCTCAAGTCGTTATTGAGAGACTCTAAGGAAGCTCCAATTTACAGACTATGCTGCATAGATTCAAAACTTAAAGAAACTACTTTAGCTTGCAGCTCCCAAATAAGACTTGAAATAAGTACAGCTGTGCAACAGTTAACTATTTCTTGAATATCAGTTTATCATTAAAATGGAGCAGTGAGTTTCTAAGCTTTAAGGTACAATAACCTAGGACTTGTATGTTACTTCTTAGTCTAAATTTAGAAAACACTACATGAGAACTTTAAACATTAAATAAGAGCATTAATCTTTTCAGAGAGGTTAATAAAAGAGTAACTTACTAGAGGAAATTCTCTAGTCATTGGAGAATACATTTAATTTCATTTTCTACAAGATAAACTAGTCTTTAGTCATTTCCAAGTTATTTCACTTTCTGTATTTCAGATAAGAAACATGTAGCACCATAGCCACTACTGGCAAAAACCAACCACATGTTCTTTCCATCTTTGTACTTCTTTCCCTTCTTCTAATGGGAATCCGAACCCCAGCTGTTGACATTTAGGGGAGGGGAAACTGTATGAAGTACCGTAAAAGAAGAGAGTGCTCCACCTCCCATCAGTAAATTATTTAAGATTTTTTCTGGAGTGTTTGTTGTGGAGCCTAATTTGAGAGAAGATAAGTAAACAAGCTTTTTCATTTAAACACTCTCTTCAGCCAAGTTTTTAAGTCAGAAGAGTCTATTTCCTTTGCTGTGATCAGCTAAGCTGCTAAAACTACACATAAAAGAATCTTCAAAAAAACAATTTAACTGAGCTATTTTGAGAATTTTTGATCTATAATGTCATTATTGTTTTTCCTTCTTTGTATGCTTATTGTGCTAAAAACATGGCTTTACTAATCCTGTTCTTGCAGATTCTCACCTTTGAAACTAAGTGAATATATTCTAAAGATTCATTTACACTAAAAAAAATAGATCTTGAGTTGCCGAAAGGGGTATATGCAGTTTAATTTCAATATATATCCAAAAGAATGATATTTTAGCAATACTATAGGCAAAATAACTATGTGTAAGCACAGTTTATGTAAACATTACTAAACCCAAGTTAGCCACCTCTTCCAGATATGCTTTATTTTCTATCTTCTTTCCCACATCCTAATAATCATAGGGAAGTTTCACATCTTCTCTGCCCAACCATTTAATTCTGCTTCACCTTAAACACTTGAATTCAGTAAAATGTGCTCTCTAGAGCCAACCATGATGAATGATAGCTTTGATGATTAAATAGAAGGCAGCAACAGAAAATAATAGGAATAAAGGGAAAGACTCTGTTACTAAAAGGTGCTGTCAGCAAGGATGACATTAAATAAATGATTACAGAGGTTCAGTTCATCTGGGTCTGGATCAAAACCAAAACCTACTGGTGTATGACTCATCAGTTTGCCAAATGAGAACAGATGCCAGGCTCTAGGAAGTCAGCAGGATCAAATGCCTCAGTGCAAAAACAGAAACCTGGCAGCAACTAAATATAGGCTAAATTCACCTTTTAAAAAATATTTTCAATAATCTGATTATTTACTGTATATTGATACTGTGGATTAATTTAATACCCGTTCTTGAATGTTAATTCATTAAATTTACATTTCATCAATTAACATTCAAGAATCCTACAGGTTTTAAAATTGCACTCCTTTTACATCTTCCCATATCACAAACCTACTGGAAGGTTTTAGGAGTAAAACCTGAGAGATGATTGCAATTAATAACATAAAAGTTTTTCATAGAAACAAACTTCATCAATAACCTAGTCCAAAACCCCAGTGTGTCTTCATTCACTTTCTGCATGGGTTTTCTTCTGAGGACACAATTAAGGAACAGTCCTCTGGTGGTAATGAGAATCTGATCAACATTAATTAGAAATGCTTGGGAAGTTCTTCTCTGAACCATAGGTGGCTCCTATCACATCTAAGTTAGCAGCTAAAAAATTCGCTCCTTAATTTAAGCCTGTCACCTTTGGTCCCCATAGAGTAAATGCAGAGGCACAGGACTGAAGGGAATTGCTCCATTCTAACAGAGCTGTATAAGGATAGGATCCAGCTGTAGATTATGACATCTAAATTCAGGTGGCAGGAGGTAAACTTGCTGTCCAAACACCCATTAAACTGGATAATTATGGTCCTGCTATCTACCAACTCAAAGCCATTTTACAAAACCATTATGAAAAAAGAAGTTTCTTGTTAAATTTTGTTTAGATGTCTAATTTTATCTTTGTCTTCTAATGAAGAAGGAAACTTTCAAACACTTTCCTAAAAAAGCTGTTTAGCCTAATCTGGATATGGAAGCATTATTACTCATTAATCATAGCCCTGTAGTTATTGCATAGCCTTGTAGATATTGTGTGGCCCTGTTCCAGGGAAAAATGAAAATTGGTTTCTGTCATCATTTCTTTTCAATCTGTTTTCATAGTGTTTAATTTGGAGATCATTGGAATAAATGCATAATATTTTTATGCTTTAGGCACTAATACATACTTGACCTTGAACACTTTGAATTTGCTTTTGTTTGAAAATAAGAGATGTAAATGAATAGACATATCATGTAATTCTCTTGCAGATAGATACATTCCTATTTCCACTGCAAGCCAGTATTATTTAGTGTAAGATCAATTGAACCACTGCTCTGCCTTCATGTGACATGGATTTAGTGAAACAGATAAGATGCAGTCTCAATTCAGCAATTTACAAGAATTTTCTACCATTCATTATTCTGGTGAGTTAATTTTTTTTCAATAATGTTTCTGGCCTCTGAAACCATGAAGCAGCATCCCCCTTACTTGGAAGTTTATTCTCCATATAACATCTCTGGTATATCCAACCGATTGACCATCAGGTCCTTGTGCCGTACCACTTCCAACCTAAGTAAAAAATTATCTGTAATAAAACACTTTGGAATGAATCTGCTTTGACAGTCATTAGCTGTACATCTGGTGAAGACACTTTTCACACATTCACTGTTGGAGAAAATGTTTCTTAACTAACAACTATAACACATGACTCAATATAATACTAATAAAATGTTTTCGTTATTCACTGCCATTTAAAAGTGTCCATGTGGGTTTGTCAGTACAGCTTTTGAAATGTAATGAATTAATATTCTTACTTTGTCTTAATTTGTGGACAGATGGTGTGAAGAGGGCTGAGTGATCCATAGTGCTGTCCCTCAGCTTGTCAAGACTTATTTACAGTACAGGAGCCATCCTCTGATGGCTGATTATCTGCTTCATTTAGTGAAAGTGAAATTAACCTCTGGTTTCTGTGCTGGTGACTCAGCAGGTAGTGCTCCAATAATACAAAAAGTAATACCAGAAAGACATTGGTCTTCAACCCTAACAAGGCCCATTAAAGATCCAAATTACTTTATTAGACCCAAGAGATAGAAGCAATCATTTCAGTCCACTAACTGGAAATAATAAAGTCTGAGGGAAAAAAAAAAGAGAAGAAAATAAGTTTTCTTTCCATGCCTGACCAAAGAAAATGCCTTTCATGTGAATTTTTTAAAAAATCTCATAATTCTCAGATTAAGTTCATTGGAAGGAGATCTCTGCATTGAAATTGAAAAATCAGGAAAGATACAAAAGCTTATATACCTTTTCTCAGCTACTGTGGCTTTTGCTTCATGTGTTGCATTACCTGGTACAGATTATTATGCACAGATATATAGATGCACATAGAGTGCATCTCTAGCAAGAGTAATCTTTGTTAAGGAGCTTGATGTTAAGTACACCTGATGTATGATGCTTTATGCTGGTTAATAACACGACAGCAGTAATAATCCGCCTGGAAAAGCAAATTAAATGCTTTCAAAACTGTAACCTCTTTTGAAAGGTTCTTCTAATGATAGCATTTATGAGCTCACAATGGAAAATCAGCAGAGGAAAACTAATGATGAGCAATATGAACCCTGTTTAATTGAATGTTCTGAGAACTACCTGAATCTCAAGGGCTATCTGTCAACAGGAGGAAAGGAACGGCTATTTGAAATAAAATTTACATTTTATTTCTGCACTTTCACAAATTATTTTGTTTCATCACATGACACATTTACTCCATCTGAAAATATCCTCTTTAAGCAATGTGATGTATCAGAAGTGTCAAAAATAAAACAATCTTTTTTCTATGTTGAGCATACACAAAGTGCTTCAAGAGAAAATATTGATTACCCAAGGGTAGTTTTTGAGAGCAAGTATCAAGCAAGAACAGGTATCAAGCATGATACCCACTCGTGTTCAGAAAAGCAAGTGCTGAAGTACACACCAGATGGGAGATTAAACAAAAAGTTCAAAAGATTTTCCTGAAATATTGAAAAAGTGTATATATGGAACACACTGAGGAATTCTCACGGAAATATCTTGGTGGTGTTTGTTCAAAAGCATCAACTCATTCTACAAATGTTTTTAACCCCTCTTTGTCTTTGAAAGCAGAAATATTGTCATTACTTCAGATTATTTTCTAAAAGAAACTTTAATATTTTCATTACACATTTGACTGTGTTGGTATGTTAAATTCCCTGTCATTTTTCCTGGACATTTTGTGATTTATTTAATTCCACCAAACAAAGGCCACAGGGCAAGACTCAGGACAGTTAAACTAGGATAAACGTGGAAAGCTTCTATGCAGTAAAGAATTATGGAAAGCTAGAATCACCTTTTAGAACATAAACAGCTGCAAGGAACATTAAGGGTGAAAAGCACATATTTTTTCTTTATGCCAAGATGTTTTCCATTTTTATTCTTTTTCCTCTGAGACTTCTTGCCCAGCGAAATTAAAACCCGAAACCTACAGAAGTCTTTTCTTGATTGATTTAATCAAAGCTCCAGGACTGTTCAGGGAAATTTGCTGAGCAATATGTTTTCAGTATCTGCACAAGGATATGAAAATTTGCCATGCCTTCAGAATTACATAGAAAGGATCTCAAGCATAGCTTATAAATAATATTCAGTTTCTTTGTACCCCAGACGAAATGACCTGGGTTGAAAGACATACCACAGAGTCTAGAAAGGGATTGTCTCCAAATTACTATTTATCTTATTCCTCTCCTGCCCTGCTCCTTACAATGCAGGTTATTTTAACCATCCATGTAAACTACTGTCACATATGACTGAAAGTAAACAAAGCTGTTGTTCTATCAGCAGATCACAGACTGTCAAAATGTGATTACAGTTCTGAGATCTCAGCAATTGTGGGACTGTGGTGGACTCAGAAGAGCTCCACATCTTGAGAAGAGTGTGTTTGGAAAGAATATTTTGACCACCTGTGTCTTCATGGAAAATAAGTATCTCATTCATTTTTTGTGGAGGAAAGACAAGGTACATTACTATTACACGTACTTAAACTTTTCCTGAAAGCTGAAAACTGACATATTACCTTTAACTCAATCTCTAATATTCCTCCCACTCTCCACATTTCTATCATGTCACCTTACCAAGTCATCCTGATTTTTTTTACCTCCTTTGGAATTGCTCCACCTAAACTTTGTCATAGCCTGATACTTTGCAACTGAAGAGATAATAATTTGCATGCCTTGTGTGCCGTATGATGCCAACCTTTCCCCACTGAGATATCTCCCTCTTGTCACAGGCATTCCCAGTTAAGAGATCACCTTCTCCAAAACTTTTTTAGCAGTTTCCTGTCCGTCCAACTATCATCTCCTTTTTCTATACAAAAAATTCCTCTTTTACTTGTCATATTTCAGTTTTCTCAGTCAGATCTTTTGGTAGATCACACTGTTTCTATTTAAAACTTCATTAACACTGTATTTATAAAATAGGATTCAGTCTTGGGGTCATCTTCCCTGATGCTAACCCCTACATTCAATCATATTTATCTATCATAGCAATGCATAAGGAAGACAGTACATTGATGAATGGATTGGACTGTAACAAAAACAATGAGTAGCACCTTCCAGGTTGCGAACAGATTCAAGTCACATTGTGAAAGTTATATGCAAATTTCCTGCTCTCAGTCAGACTGCAGATTCCTTTCTAGCTTTAAGCTCCACATTCCCTCCAGCTAAGAGCAGGAAAGAAATTAAGTCTCAATAATGATTACACATCAGCTTCTCACGGGAGTCCCAAGAGGAAAATCTGTCATTTCACTTCAATGTTTACTGTAGCAATATTGACAAAGTGTCCCTATGCCACTAGCTCAGAGCACTGGGTATGTGCATATCTTCACCAAGTGTGTGAACAGGAGTGATCCTCATTCACTGCCACTGCTTTAAGGACTGCATTCTGTGATTGAGTAATCTAATGTCAGTTTTGTCCAATATTTAGACTGAACTATACTTTCACCTGAACACAAGAAAAGTTTGATCCTAATCTTCCATTTCCTAATGACAAAATGGCTTTCTACAGTGCTGAGGAGGCAACATTATAAAAAACTAATGAAGAATGTTCAATGAATTCCTGTAACAATACATATCACCTATACTGCTGCAGTTTGTCTAAACTTAAACAAACATGTTTTGTGAAATTCCTTCCCACAATATTTTCCTACTATTCCAGGAGATGATCTCCTGCAATTTTATGTGATTTTATTTTTTTAGATACATGTGATATCTGAAAGGCTAAATAGTATATGATTCTGTGTCCTGGAATCTCTTACAGCAAGAAACTTACTTAATATGTCTAACATTCATTCTTTGTCAGAGCAAAATTATTGGCTCAGGCTCTTGAATTGGCCTCTCTGGAATATTTTTAATGCCACAAGTAGCCATTCCTTCCTGGAACTGGTTTAGCCTTTTTTTATTTTCTTCCCTAAGACATCTAGGATAAATACATGGTATTTCTTGTCCACATATGTCTACAATATGCACCTGAATCTCCAAAAAAAACTTCATAAAATACTTTTTGAGTTTATTTGTTAGCATTTCAGCAATAACAGATTGCAAATTTTATTTGCAATATGGTGTAAGACAGTTGCTGCAACAATACCTTCCAGACCATCTGAAGAAATAGCTCAGAAATATGGATTGTCACTTTTTTTTCTCATAAATTTATTGACAACAACAGAACATCTTTTCCAATATTTAGTATTTAACTGAAACACGTTTTTTAGTCCTTAGTCTTTTACTCTTCCAACAGTTATTAATTACATAAGCTGTCTCAGAAGTCATTATGACTCAGCAGCTATGTTTCATTTCAAATCCATAGGACTGGGGAACAATGCATAATATCACTTATCAAGAAGAAGAAAATATGTAGTAATGTACTGATTGGGTTGTTCTCTTATGTAAAAAAGACTGAATTACTGTATTTCTAAATTAATCCAAATCTTTTGCAGGTCTAAAGTGACTTTTTAGACAATTTGATGAGCTGCACATCAGGCTCTGGGGAAAACACTGTTTTCAGCTGATAACCAGAAAATAAGACAAATTCACACTTTTAAAACAAAACATAAACACGTCAAGTCTCAAGACAGAGTAGCCCAGCTATATGTAAGGAACATTGCCTGCATTTAGGAGAGTGGAAATTAGTCTTTCAATAGCAATTTAATAGCAGCTATTTAATACTAATTGCATAAAGACTAGAGGGGAAAAAAACCCAACTAAATCATATATAGCTGCCCAGCGAACTCACTTATCTATAGAACTAGAGAGTCACACATCTCTATTTCTCTCTTGGAGGCATGGTTTTGTATACCACCATGTCCACTTAAAATAGATGATATTCTAGCAATTAAAACTTTAGCTGAGTTATCAGAGCTGGGAAAACATTAGCCCCATTGAGAAGACATGGAAACGTGGAAAGCATCTTCCTAGCAAACATCTATTACCCATAGATTGAGCTGCTCAAAATTTAGGTAGATTCTGGGAAACAAATTGAATCTAATGCTTGAGCATTAAATGGCCTAAGGAAGGAAATATATGTCTAAGGACTAGAAAGAGGGTTTCCAAAATGAAAGCAGTGTTTAAGTCACAAGCAGAAGTAGAAATAGGGAAAGTAAGCATCAAATTTTTGCATGAAATCCCAGGAAACCACAATGGCAAGGGCAAGCTTATCTGGAGAGTTCCTTAACATTAATCCCTCAATGATGCTTTCACCAGATTTTAGATTAAATTTTCTTTCTTACTCTGGTTCCTTTTACAGATACTTTGTGCCTTTCCAGTATATTTTGTACAAATTTTGAAATGTTAGCTCTACATTCCTTCTCTTCTGGGGCTCCTCTGTTGCATGCCCAAACAAGAATAGGCATAATTTTTGGATATTCAACTCCCAAGTAGCACTTATTCTTCACTGAAAGAGTCCAGTTGACTGGGACTAACTTTTCAGTAGCGTTTTCTTCTTATTTTTGTGTTTATTAAAGTGCATACAGAAATGCTGCAGTTCATTTCAGACTGACATTCACAGTCCACTGCTATTCGCACCACCATGGTGACAAATGCATAAATCATTTACTCTCAGTCATTGCTCTCAATATACACTACCATGAATATCAGCCATTTTTCTTTAAATTTGTATTTATCTCAGTTCAAGTTTAGTGTGAGGCAACAAGGAATAAATTGGGAATAATTATCACTAGATGTTTTCTTCATAATTTTTCTCATTAACTTAATTAAAATGGTGATGATGCAACTTTTTTCAGTTCAAGAATCTTATATACATTGGTAGGGCAGTTATATTTCTTTTTTTTAAACAAGCAACTTCAGATTAAAAAAATGTTATGAAATAGAGTTGTTTGCTTCTTTCAGATTTTTAGTAGTAAGGCACACACACCACAACCTGGCTTTATTTTGTGCAGTTTATGCCACACAAGTTCTGTCACAAAATATTTTACTGTGAATATTAGGGGAATATTAACAAGCAGACAGGCTGAGCTCTTAGAGAAACCGTGGGGTAGCCATGTTTGTTCAAAAAGGATCAAGAACTTCCAATTTAGAAGAAAGATAATAAGACCAAGAGAATTATTCTGGATATCACTTGGGGATCTGTAAATTCTTAAGAGATAACCTGGCAGCAAGCTCTAATGAGGAGGGAGGGTTACTCTGGTAGTGACCTAGCCAAAGGGAAAAGCTGATTCCCCAGCAGTAAAAGCCTGATTGGAACCCTTGTCCTTTTAATAAGGGAGCTCTTTTTCATAAGAGCTGAAGAGCTGGCCCTAGATGTTGTATGAACTACAGGTTCTACTGAAGATGGCAAATAGTGGACACCAAAGTATATAAGTGTCTGCAACTCTTTGATTCATAAATTATGATCTAATAGGAAACATGTTTTCTTGACCATTTTATCTGCAGCAGTAGAGACAGAATATGTTTTATACACATAAAACAACATGAAGAGAAGATCCTCCCGAGTTCAGCTGACACTGGTGTGTGTGGGAGAGCAGCAGCAAAACAGGGAATGGCAGATGTGGCTTAGCTCAGTGCATTATTGAAATACAATTATTAGAACAGCTAAGAAAAATGAAGTCAAAGTCAAATCAATATATCTCTGCCATACTGTTCTGATTCACTTAACACCTGGCAAATAAAAAGAACTGTTTCAGAGGAAAACTCAACAAAGTTCAGACCTTTTAAAACACCAAAAAATTACATCTTAATTCTTAGAAAATATATGAAAATGTGGCTAGAATAACTGGAATATGGTGAAAGCTGAAGCATAATGACTAAGGATGATGACAATCTTAATCCTTCTTGAGAGATGGTATTTTAGGTAGTGCGAAGCACCCATAAGTCCCATTGAACTCATCAGGAGATGCGCCTGCTTCTGTGATGAATGAGAATATTTCTACCATTATTAAAATATCAGATTATGTGCTCATATATCAAAATCAAATTTTGCCCCAGTGAAGTCTGCAAAACAAATACACACAATGCTTTTTCCCTGGGTTTTTGCTATTTCTGCCCACTGAGTCACAAAACAGAAAGACAAAACTCATTTAGAATACAAGTCTAGCAAGGGAGGGAGAGGAGAGAGAAGAAGAAAAAATTGTAGTAAATATCCCTAATTTTTTTTAATCCTGTTATTCTTAAGTGTTACATGGAAAATAAAGGGTAAAAAAAAAAAAACCATACAAAATTGATATTCAAAGGACTAGGATTTTACAGCTCAAGGATTCAAGAAATATTTTAGTGCCTTCTAGAACTGATGGAAAATTTTATTTTTTAACTTAGTATAGTATCAGTGTTAAAATATGCAAACTAAATGGCAACTCAAAGGATCTGGGTATGAGCAGTCTATATTTCACATTATAATTTGTAGAAAGTAATCCTAAAATCATATGAGAAATACTTGAACATATGAGAAATAAGTGAACTGCTATTAATTTACTTATATTTTATTATAAATCTGGAAGGGAAAGATAACTAATTTGACAACATATTTTCTGTGTCTGCAACAGTTTTACTAAAATCACAGTTCTACAAAATCTGTAATATGATGTAGAAAAATCTAAACTATGTTGAAAGAATAATGCTTGTTAAATCTTGTTCCCATCCAGCCTTGAATTCTCTGTGTAACATTAATGGCTTTTACAAAATTTAATCAAATACAGGTATGATGATTAAAAAATTTAAAATGAGTCTTCAAATAGATTATCATTAAATATCGGAAGTAAGCAGCTACCTATTTCTATGTCAATGGGTGAATAACAGCAAATTGCTCTTCTTTCCTAAACAGGTTAAGAAACCTTCACATTTCACACTAAAATAGACTAGCCAGGTATCCAGTGAACAAGTAAATCTAGTCACAAAAGAATTTCATATACAGGCTTTGTATTATTAAAAATATAAACATAAGCTATAAAAGCACAACAGCATGAGCTTGGTAAAGTTAAGGGCATATGAATGTAAGTGGCATTTTCATCTGTTTGCTGAAAATATTTAAAACTACATCCACTGTATTAGCAGCAATAATTTCTCTCTTTTTTTCACTCTTTATTGTTTCTCAGAAAATGTGATACTTTAGCATCACAGATGGCATCTAACTGCAGTTCTAGAGACATGCAACTTCAGAATCTACATTGACAAATAGACCCACATTTTTATATTAGACTAGAAAAAAATTTATATACTTTATAGGTTTTTTCACTGATAATTTTCTTTAAACATTTACAGATTTACTAAGTAAAGGTGGAAAAAAACAATGAAATAAAATGTAACCAAAACCCTGGATATCCCAGGCAGAAATCTTCCTTTTTCTTCTATGTCTACTAGATACAGACTTTAAAATCCTGGAGAAGATTCCACCACGAAATCTAACTAGTCATGATTATAACACATCCCACTCTCAGAAATCCACCCCTAAATTCACAGTATTTGGACAACTACCATTTTCATGTTTATATGTAAAAAATTCAGTTTCATTTAGAAAAAGGGTTCTTCACAGTTTTAAGGAACAGGGTGAAAAATAAAACTGGGAAAGAAAAGGCAGGTCGATAGTACAGTTCATTCATGTCTCATAACTGGAAGAACCCAACTTGCTCAGCCCTAGCATTAACAATATTTTATGGATCACCCTATTGTTATACTGAACCCCATTAATGGAAGGCAGATTAACAGGAATATACTGCAAAGCAGAACTGGAATACTTAATTGGAAATTTCCTGAGTAGCTTACAAATCAGAGTGAAATCCATTTCATCCTCCCTTTTCTTTCTAGATAAGATCAAAACTCTTGAATCATATCTTTTAGTATCAGCAGCCAAGGTCTATGTTTAAACCAAGGAATTAAACATCCCCAGGAACTGTCACAGCATAGGTGTGAAAAAGTCATGGTCATTGTTGGCAAACCCTTACAAAAAACGATAATTAGTGATTATGTACAAACTGTCTACTGTGAGTAGTTCCTGGAATGTCTAAAGTCCCACACCATGCCCAGAATCATTTGGGAGGGTGCCTGGCACCAGGAGCCAAAAGCAGGCTAGCAATCATTCTCATAGCTCAGCAGCACAGATGACTGCACTCTACTAGACTGTGCTTAATCTGCTAAAATAGCCCTAAGGAAGGAGTCCAGCAGAGTGCTTCATTCATTGCTGCATAACTTTGAGCCTCTGCATAACAAGAAAATCAGCTACAGCTTTTTCATTGTCATTATATTTACATACCAACAGATCCCATTTTCCCCAGTCTTACTTTCAATATGGCATGTGGATAAGGGATAAATAGAAGAGCTGCTTCAACTGTGTGACTTTACAGATATACAGATATACAGATACATTATAAACTAGAAAATGTGTTCTGAGCTCCCTGCTGCTGATGCTTCAAAAGGAGGATGGTTGAAACATGTCCTACCCCAGGACTGCCACACAATGGATCTTCCACAGGGGCACAAAAGGTGAGAGTAAAAGGTGAGTTCAGGTTTCACTGATTTGTTTGCATCAGACAGTGAGATGCTGCAACAGTGAACACACACGATACTCCTCATAGAACTGAGGTCTCCCACAACAGGAGCATTTGAACACTCCACTTTAATGAATTTTTTTCACAATACTTTTACTTTCATTTTGGGAAACTGGAAAACATGAAAATGAAGATGTCTTTCAAAGGCTAGCTTGCCTAGGGCGACACCAAAATTTCAACTCAAAGCTCAAAATCATTGTACATTCTTTAAATATTCTTTTCTTCATAAATTAATTGCCCAGTTCCTTCTCGCCAAGTACATGCAGATACCTTTACAAATGCATAAAAATACTTACAAAAAAAATTCCATTGCTACAAATAACAAAAGAAGATTTTTGGTTGGGCTTTTTTTCCAGAAATATTTTCTTCACAGGACAGGTTATCAGGCACTGTAACTGACTTCCCAGGGAGGTGGTGGAGTCACCATCCCTGGTGACATTCAAGGAAGCACTGGACGTGTCACTTAGTGCTCTGGTCTGTGACAAGGTGGTAACAGGTTGGACTCAAAAGTCTTGGAGACTTTTTTCATCCGAAATGATACTGTGATATTCTAGAAAAAAGAGACTGATCATTAATGTTTCACATCTAATTCAGACTGAATTTGTCAATTAGGCAGTGAAAAAGTTTTAGCTTAAAAGAATAATATAGAATATGTGAACTAACACTGTAAGAACACAAATTTTAGAGAACAAGTTTTACTTTGACTGGGTTTTACAATTATTATAAACTGTGTAATCTAAAAAAAAAAAAGAATTTTCATGCCTTTTATGGAGAAAATTGTGATTATTTGTCAATCACAATTAACTTGGAAATTATTTTCGATCGTGTGTCAAAATTATTAGCAAGACAATCCAAGAAATGTTACACTTATTTTACATTACAAATTGTACTACATGGCAAACATGGTATATAAAAATAAATTTCAAAATGTACAGATGAGAAAAATTCAGGGCAATGAAACCACATTTGAGAGCTAATAAGATGTAAGTCTGTCAACCTACATCATTCTTTATTCTGATCATTTTATCTGAAGCAACACTTTTATTCTACATATATGAAAAAAAGCACTAAGTCAAATTTTATTTTTCCTCTTAAACTATATCAACAGAAACTTACTCAATTGTAGTCACTGCCTGGAGCAAGCTGGTATCCAAATATCTTAAAGAACAGTACTATACAACAGTAGAGAGAGCATAACAATCATTATAAATTATACACCATGCAAACATAAAAAAAAGGAATGCAAGGCCTTGCCCTCTGCTTGCTAGTAGTATTAAATGCCTTTGCCCTTGCTTACCCAGGATGTAATTTCTGAAAATATATGCTCTCTCAAGCCCTTATCTTCTTGAGCCCACCTCAAATTAACAAAAATTAGAAAAATAAGATCTAGAAAGTGTGGAGGACCTTTTCCCTCTAGTCAAAAAGTTCTCCCCTCTGTTTAATTTTCTGTTACATTTTATAAGAATGGCATCACCTGTACCAGACAACTGAGAGGGGACATAAGAAATATCTTAAATTTACAACTACATTCTTTCTCTTTTGTGAATATGAAACCAAATTTTAAATCACATCAGATAAGAAAAATCCTCTCTGCTCCCAGTCTTCTCCACTGTCTCTGTATTGCTACTACAGTCATGCTAAATGATGGAAGCCAGCAGCATTAAACTTAAAATCAAATGTCATAATCATGTCTCTTTTTGTGTTATTTACCTGACAGGGATATTAGAGGGCAGTTCTTGCGAAGGCTTGAAGAGGATCTTTTTGGCTTGAAAATCAGCTCACTGAGTATGGCTGCTCCCAAGTGGCATAACAGGGAGCAATGAGATACCACAGAGCCCAAAAGCAGACTGAGAAAGAGTTTTTAGCAGCAAGACGGAACAAAGCTTTCCTTCTGCATTTCACTTACAAAGTCCCGATGAGACATCCCTTTCATTTTCAGCCTTGAAATTAGTTGCTGCATTTCACAGCTCTAACAGTCCTTATTAATAGTGATACAAAGTGGACAGTTCACTAAACCCACTATAATGATGATTCTTCCTTTTTACCCCAGCACTGGGCTGAGCATCCATTTGTGATACACAAATACAATTCTGGGTGGTACTGGACTAGGATCCTGGTGTGGGCCTGGTGGGTATGCATAAACAATGCAGTACCCGTTTTTTTCTTTTTATTTCCTCTTCACTCATAGATATCACCTAATCCACCTCCCTGAGCTAGGTCATTGTTAAGTTCCCCCATCTAATGAAGCACTTTTTATATGAATGCTCTTTCTATGAACCATCATAGCTGCTACCTGGCACTGAAAAGATTGATAAGGGAAAGTATAAATGTGAGCTTTGCTCTTGAAACAGACTGAGTGGTTCACTACAGGAAATTTTGGCAAGTCTGAGACTTCAGTTATCCTATTTTTGATATACAAAGCTGCTACATGTTATACAGTAGAAATGAAAAAAAAAAGTAGTCATCAGTTTGCAACATTTTCATTGCTCCTCTTATTGCTGTTGTTCTAGGTTTTTTTAGCCAGATATCATTGTCCAGCAAGTCTACTCTTACTCAACTCACCAGAGTTTGGATTGCAAGAGATTGCAAGGAATTGCAAAGGTAAACCCTAAAAACCAAAACTAAATACCTGTAACGCTGTGAAAATACTGAAGCTAATGGTATTTGTTTACCTGTGTTACAAAACCATAATAAATCAGTTGAAATATTCTTCAAATATGTGAATCACCTACATCTTAATAATTAAACAAGACATATTTACATAAGAACATATATTTCAGGTTTGGTTGCAAATGAGACTTCGATGATGAAAGAGAATATAGTTAAATCATTTTAATAAAAATGTAGAAGACAGTTGCATTAATTTTTTTTTCCTTCACTGAGGTTAAAATAACTCAGATCCCATTAAAAAATAAAAGAGAACTGGTGCACAGTGGGAATAAGCCTGGGCATATCACTGCAGTTTCTGTGGAACAAAAATATGCTAACAGAATTGACATTGAAAAGTAAGAGTAAACTTTAAAACCTAAATGAAAAGATTATTCACAATCTCAATGCTTAGAAAGAAACCATATTAACTGAGGCTAAACTTTTTTTTTACTTTTTAAGGAACACATATCAATAATATCATAAAATCAAGATTTGTGATTTTTAAAACAGATATTTTAAACTAAGTAATCCCATTCCTATCTCTTTCTGTCATTTTAGTAGTATGCTTCTGTTTAATTTTACCATCATCTGAATTCTTTTGTTTAAAAAAAAAGAGCAAGAAGAAACTTTTCTCCATGCACTGCTATTTTTCTTAAACTTTAAACAACAGAACAGTGTTTTCTAGAAACAAAACATAAAATCCAAATCAAACAATCATCAAAAATCCCCCACCAAATAAAAAAAAAAAAAAAATGCAGATTAATTGACTCTCCAGCACTCCAACCCCCTATACATCCTCACATAATAGTAAGAAGAAAAAAAAATATCCATTTCAAATTTGTAGCCTTACCTTTTAGCTCAGGAATGAAAATATTGATTAAAGCTAAATTGTTTAGACAAATTTTTTCCATAAGTCTAAATCATTTGCAAATAGAGAAATTCCAAAGGACAACTGAAATCAGTTTTATATTCTTTCAGTGTCATACAAATAGTAAAAATACAGCTTCCAAACATACACACTGATTCACAGCAGTCCTAAAATAAATGCCTTGTGATCATGATAGATAGATTTCAAATAGAAGGGAAAAGGCATTCCATAAAAGGTATAAAATATCTAGGCAATTTATGCCCAAGGTTATGCCCACAATTGGTTTTAGCTGGCAAGACTGGTCTCTGCAGAGTCCTTTATTCAGGAAGGGAAAGACACATGCAGAGAGTGATTGAAAACTTCTAAAACTGGGCTCCAACTCTAATTTCTCTGCAAAATCAAATTTCTCTCTATTAACTATAAAAGCATCTGGTGGCTCTGTGTGGTTTTGCACACAGTGTCCAAGCCCCAACAAGACAGTCTCTTAAGGGTTATTCTGCAAAGGGTTCCAAGGGCATTAGTCACACAAATCATTCTGACAGACAGCAGGTACTATAGAAACAGTCTCTCCTTTGATATAAATATTTAAGTTTTGAGAGGGTTAATTTCAAAGCAACAAAACCCTGAGAATTTGCATATGGAGCTTCTAGGATTACTGAGTGGTTTAAGTGACCACACAGATTTTCAGTAAAAAATATTTAATCAAATTAATAAGTATGGAAATATGACTTACATGAAGATCATCAGTTCCTCAATAACAAAATATTTAACCTGAGGAAAGTTTTGTACTGAAAGTTTTTTCAGTACAAAAATTTATTCAAATAAAAAACTGAGAAGGATGCTTAACATCCTTCCCAGTCTCTTACTGATGAGAGAGATTTAGACAAATGGGTTTGCTTGCTAGCCCAGGCTCCTGACCTTCAATCTTCTCCCTTGTTTGTCCTAAGATTAAATACTCAAGCTTCAGTTCTTCCAAGAATTAGAGATTTTTCTGAAAATCTTCAAACTAAAAATTGTCCTGCTGATTCAGAGACAAATAGAAAGAAGATATTCAATATGAAAAAAAAAATAATCAACAAAGCAGCAAAAACTGTATTTTCTGGATTTCTTTTTCTGGATTACTAAATAAACTTTTTTATGCCATTGAACTAAAACAAATTTTAAAAAGCTATCATGTCCAAGGATATTCCAGAAGCAGAAATGCACTGCTCTGCAAGGAGATAGCTTCATGAGCCACATCAATCACCTAAGGGTATATCCTTTTGATTGCAACAAGCTCTTGGAAAGGTCTGAGAGTTGTCTCACTGCACAAATAAATTTCACATCAGGAAAACATCAAGCATAGATAAAATGGAAACTGCAAGCATCTGTGCCTTAAAGACATTAGAGATAACTTTCAAAAATTTCAGATAAGATGAGCATCAGAACCAGGATTCTCCCATTAATATTCCTAGCAGCATGCTCAGTCTAAGAATGCTCACACTCCTCATGCTACAAAACTGGAAGGATTGCAGTTTATTCCACAGAAAAGCATTCTAATAAATGGTGCTGAATAAGTCCTCCTAGGGCTACACTAATTTCCGTGACTGCGAACAAATTAAGTGAAAATTGCTGTGAATGCAGGGCAATCATCTGAGCTGGTTGTGTTTTGAAAATAGTTCTGGTGGTAGAAAAGAGAAGCTGTGAAGAAGCACCCCTTGATTAAGGGAGTACTGTTAAGACTACTTCTAAAATTGTAGGTAGCATCAAATGGCCTATTTTGCTACTTTTGAAAAAGAAAAGCTTGGTTGAAATAATGAAATAGCAACAAAGTCAAAATAGAAACATTATAAAGAGCTAAATAGGACTAGATGCTGAGCTTTTGCTCACAAGGACAAATTTGCAGCCTGTGAGCTCCTTCAAATAAAAGAATCCACTGGTCCTAAAAAATATCACAGAAACATGCAGGGGGGAAGAAAAGCAAAGCTGTGAGAAGAGTCTGACTTACTAACTCCTTACCTTTTGTAAATATTCCTGTGCTAGTAATTGCTACACAGATGTTTCTAAATATTTGATGCCAGAATACACTGGGAAAGAGGGAAGAGGTATGCCCAGACCTTGACAGGTTCGTGGTCATCTGTCTCAGCTGTGACGAGTTCAGCTCAGGCTTTAGTTTAGGTGCAGGTTCTCTCATTCTTGAACTTTGGTGGTGGATCCAGGCTTCTGAAGGGCGTCTCATTTTCTAGAAGCAGTGGAGGCTCCTGGAGAGGATCCCATTCTCCTGTCTTTCTGTGGTTAAGCTAAACCAGCCATCCAGGCCCTCCTAACAGTCAAGGAGAGTGAGTGGGAGAGGCACCTGCTGAAAGCCCTTGTCCCACACAAAGTGTCTGTAGGGTGAACACAGGATTAATTGCCTCCAGGGGGCTTAATTATATAACCCTGCACTACAGAGAGAGGCCGGGTTTCTACTCCAAGCAGAAATGATGACGCTCAAGGAAAACGGTCTCACAGAGGCCAGAGTGATTCCATAAAGAGGAATTTCAGGGAAGTAAGTTATTTCAACATAGAGGTGGGATGAAAACAAACAGAAGTGTATAAATCACAGGCAAGGCAGTAACACAGCACTCTACATAGCTAGGGAAAAAATAAATAGCAAATCCAAAAACATACAAAGAAACCAAACACAAAACCAACAATCAAATTTAAAAAAAATAAATAAAAAAAAAGCAAATAAGTTCAACTCTATTTCACTTCATTTCACTGTACAAGAGTATTGTCATACAAAAATACTCAGCCATTTTCTTTAACCGAGACATGGCTTGGACATCATCTTGTCTTTCCTTTTTCTAACAGCTATGTAAAGTAGCCAGGCACACTGAACCATAAGAAAACATCTTTGTTAGGGCTTGTCTATAGCAGATAATAGTGATCACTGACTTTCTCTCAAATTATTTTTTCTTTCCATTCCCAAAGGATGGTTGTTGTATTCCTTAAGGCAAAAGAATAAAGCAAGAGGACAAGAAATAATTACAGGCACCATAGAAAGATTAACATCTAGCAATCCATAAGGAAGGTAGATGTTAATACGTTGCTGTCTTTGAATTTTCTATTTAAAAAACATGGCTGCTTTAGTTATACAGACATGTACAACAGGAAAAGATGACAACATTAAAAACAATGTGACAATTGTAATCCAATTCCTTGTAACTAATTGGCTCTTTAATTCTTCAATTATGAAAAGAGGAACAACTGTTCAACTACATGTGGATTAAAAACTCCAAAGCAAAAGAAAAGTTTTCTATGGTTGTCATCTGGAGAAAAGACATTGAGAGATGAACTGAAGCCCTGAGTCTCTGATTCTACAGTTTTGTTTCAGCAGATGAATCTTCCCCAAAGGAGTAAAAATCTTCGAGTCAATATGCTGGGAATTATCTTCATTATAAATATGACGATATTTATCTATATTTATCCCTAAAATATATATTCCCTAGACCCCTTTCACTGCACTAAACTTGATTAATCCAGGAATGCTCTCTATTGTCAGAGGCAGACTTTGATATTCTGGAGTAGCAAATTTGAAATAATTAATTCCTCATTCTTGACTACACTCATGGTAATATTGCCCAATATATGTGATCAGCCACCTCTGCCATTCTAGCTAAGACACTGCCATATGAAAAATGGTTTTGGGTGCTATAAACAAGAGAAGAAAGTCAGTATGAAATTTTGCAAAAGTAGAAAAATAAAAGACTTTTCAAATATCACTTAGCTTTATATAAATGTTCTGTTGGTTTGGATATTTCTGACAGTTTTTCAGTGATCTATATTGTCACTGATCCATAGGTTAACTCACAGAAGTTCAGTAAGTGCAATATTGCAATATGTTCTATGAGTATTAATTTTGGGTGGTAGTATTTCAAAATGCTCCAATGCATTAGGAATCAGCAGAATTTTTTTCTGGCGTAATGAAGAAACCATACCTCAAGTTATGATAGCTTTTCCTTTATGATGAATAGATGGGAAACAAATGTGTGTCTAGAAAACACTTGCTCTTATTTTCTTCTTATATTGTTAAATTACTCTGTGTTCACCCAAAATTAATATATGCAGACTTTCTGGCAACAAAACAAAACAGGAAAAATCTTGAATTGCCAAAGAAAATTCTTTAAGAATTCATCAAGGATGTTTTTCCTCGATTAGTCTTTTGCTTAGAATGTCATCTTCATCAGAAATACTCAGTGTCATCTGACGAGGTACAAAATACAGAAGTAGAATATAGCTATAAATTACAGTCCTATTATCTTCAATAATAATTAATATTCATTACCCTCCATCATTCTATAATCTTCAGCCATCTTAGATTAAAAATANAAAAAAAAATTATTTAAAAAAAAACTCTGTAGAAGTCCCAGCATAAAGACCTTTAAAGTTTGCTGCAAGTGATTTAATCTACATTTTATAACCAAGTCTACAAAGATGCTTATCAGAACCAGTTTTAACCCAGCTAATTTTAATATGTGAAATTCACAAGATGTTTAATTTTAGCACAAGAAAAAATCCATTAGAGATATCAATTTCACAAGCTCATTTTCATGAGAGGTACCTTGATCCAAGCAAATAAGAATCTTAAATACCTATTCTCCAGGAATTAACATGGGATCTTTCATTTGTAGTATTATGTACATGTACTGATTCGAAAATAAAAAACTGTAAAATAGATTAATACCACATTCTAAAAACCAGAGTCAGACATCCACTAAACCTTTCAAAACATCTTTAAGGAGGTATGAGCTACATTGTAGTTAGTACATAATGAATCAATATATTGTGGGGTTTAAAAAGTTACTCATCTGCAAAAAAGTGAAAGGATAATAGTTTTCACAATGAATGAGCATTAATCAATTTTATAGGTCACCAGCAAATATTAAAATAAAAAAAGCTTAAACCAGACCAGTCATAGGATTAACTGCTCAATGTCCCAAATAGCAACAGACAGGAGAGTGGACTCAGGGCCCTCTGTCTCTCTTCTCTCTGCACAGGAAGCTCTGATCAACACATTGCCACTGCAGCTTATAGGTTATATTCTCTTGTCTTGTAACTTTAGGAAATGAAACCAAAACTGTTCCAGGGCTTCCACAGCACTTCAATGCATTAGGGATGATTGCAGCACCATCATTTTATAGGATCAACATGGATTTTTGTCCTTGAAGGGTGAGATAGCAGAGAGACAGTAATATGCATTTTGATCACAGAACTTGTAAACACTTCTAAGGTTTGAAGGTTTGTTTGGCTGACAATTTTCTCACAGCCCTTTAATATAAATTGATGGATTATGCCAAAGCTTGACATTGCCATTTCAACCTTAGAAATGAAAGATAGGGAATAACAAGAAACTACATAAATTAATTATTAAGGGTCTCTATAGAGAATGAGTCTCTTAAAGAGGTCACAGAAGTCTCTAAAAGTTATGATTGTCTAATTAATATAGACTCCTAGATATCACAAAAGAACTAGGAGATAAATACATTTAATCATAAAACTGAAAAGCCTAGCTCAGCTACAATAAATTGGCCAGTGATATGCTTGTTTACAGAAGATGGAATCCGGAGGACAGACATATTCATTATTTCTTCAGAGAGCTGAGATGTCTTGGGATGGGCATAACAAAGGTGATTTGGGCTTTAGTCCCATCTTTGATGCAGTGACTAATTGAGGCAATTAGGGTTTAAAGACTGTTATATTACAACTGCTGAAAGACACTTGCTTCATGTATATTCTGTAATTCTTCAGAAGCAAATCCAAAGTTGAGATCAGGATTGGAACTCCTTGAAGGCCTGGAAGCAGCTCCCTTAGGACTGATTAGGGCATTTTTCTTCTACAGTATTTCTGTCCCCCTGAAGGTTCACATCAGTCTTCCTTAGCTCCTGAGGCATTCATCTCATCAATTACCTAGACCAGGAATAGAGGGAGGGAAAAAATAAAGGAAATATCTGTTTTTTTTCACTGTTATGAAGATTTGGTCATATGTCTTTTCATTGCATTGTCATATTTCTGTCATTTCCTGCTATCTTTTTTAAGCTTTGTGCTAGTTTCCATCATAACTAAATTTCTGTTTATATTCACAAATGGTAATTAAAAGGAAGTACCTGGGACAGGTCTTGCAACACCTATATGTGCACACACACAGATATATATGTGTGCACAAACACCTACTTTACATCTATATATTCACTGTCTCGAGTTTATTTAGTTAGCTCCATAGCTCTCGGGTGTTTCGGATGACTTTTTCCTCTAAGCATGATCTATCAATTTTGGCATAATGAACTCCTGCAAAGGTCAAATTTAAAGGATAAATGCTGCAGGAAATGATGACTCTACAATAATCCTGTTATCCTCCTACAACTCTAATTTCATTTTATTGAGTTGAACAGTGTAAGGGTAAAAGGGTAACTACTTTCCCTCTGCTAACACCCATATACCCAAGCCCCCTGATAATGGCATTATGTTGAATCACTCCTGTAAATGTATTAGTAATAAAGACCTATTACAAAAATAATTGTTATCTGGTTTTTATTTGTTTATGGTGACTTTTTTTTTTTTTTTATTTTAAAAATATCGGCAAAACATGGTGAACTACTATTTAGTTAGCTTGGGAGAGGTGTATGGGGGGCATGGCTTAAGAGGGCGTTTTATCCTGACTAAATACTGTAAATGGAAGGCAAACTGTGTGCTGAGTAGCATGTTTGTGGCTGTCATCAACTGTTCATATTGCTACGGGATAGATGGTCTGCTAAATATTTGCATATACAGGATGGAAAAAAATTTCCAGATAATATTTTCAAAAAAATTCTTAACATCTGCCTAACTCTGCTCTGTTTAAAACTTGCAGAACCTTATTCCTACAAACAGACTAGGGTTTGCTTGGTTTTTCTTTTTTTTTTTTTGGTTTTTTTGTTTGTTTGTTTTAAATGTAGTAGTTCACTAGTTCATTAGTACTTCTCATTAACTGTGACTATTCTCTGGTTTGGTTGATGAGTCCATACTTTCTGTTCCAGTAATGTTAAAAAAAACCCTGGATAAAAATGTAGCACATGCAAGGCACCAGAATGCCCTGTCTTTTCTAGGATGATCAAGGAGGAAAACAAGGATTCGCTGTTCTGCTAAATGAGCCCTTTCATCATAGCACAACAGAATTATGTCAGCAAATGCTTATTATATAAGCATTTAAAATATAAATCATATAAATATATAATATAAATATAAAATAAATATAAATAAAATTCACACATATTATTAAAACTATATAAAATCACACATATTAATGTAAGCTTGACTGGACTGAGGAGTCAAGGCTGGACATTCTATACAACACTGAGGACAGATTTTCAGACAAAATCCATTTTCTCAGACTATCCTACTTGGGTAAAGTTCTCCCTAAACTTACATAAGCTTACCATATTCAAGCCAATACATACATTACTTTATCCTAAGGATAAAGCAACACCCGAGCTGCTTAAGAATCACTTTTGCTTTGTAATTTTCTTTCCAAGCTATGCTTGTTATCAAAAAACAATTTAACAGGTATCTATGTGACATCATCTCCCTCTGTTGCCTGATGGTTAAATGTAACTGCTTCTCTAAGGGCATGTATCCAGTGGTATGAGGAGCAGACCAGCTATGATACATTGATATTTGGTTGTACTGTGTGCACTGCTATGATAAGTAATTAAGCCCAGTCTAAAGTCTAATCAGAAATTGTAAGAATTTTTTGACAGCTCACTAGCTAGGAAGACTTAGGAGGTACTGGAAGTATTCAAAAGGGCTACTGAAATTGTACTCTCCCACAGAATATTTTTTTCCTGGAGAACTCCTCAGTGACTACAGAAAAGACAGACCACAAAGAAGATAAGAGCAATTTCGTGTCATTGTTCCAGCTTGTTCTAAAGCATGCAAAGCCCTTGTGTAAAGGAACCATTTCAACAGCGGTGGCTATTAACTCTTACATTTTATGTTTTCATTAGGTATGAATCTCAGCTGAGGTTTGTTGCTTTCTTTGGCTGTTTGTGGTAATAAGTTGAAGAGATGAGTTTACTTGGAAACAGAGAAACTTGCAAACACATGAAAAATTGCAATGACAAGATAGGAATTCACTGCTTCTGATGTAGTGAAATGAAATTCTTGCCCCATGCACCTAATGCGTCTGCATAGGCGATAGATTCCCACACAGAGGCTGGAGTGATATTTGTTTAAAACTAGCTTCCATCCCTCCATAAACAATATAAATGTCAGCTTCCCATAATCTCCCTTGCACAGTTTTGACCTAGAAAAAAGTTGTACAAGCAAAAAACACTTACAAAAATTTTGAACTAAAGATCACACCCAAGCCCTCAAAAAGGTCTTTCACTTGCTGAGTACTAATCTAGAGCTCCTGAGCTCAGAAAGAGCAACATGTGGTTTATTAACAGAGTATTACACACAGAACAATACATCAGCTAGACAAATATTGTCTAACAAAAATTATGTCTACCACCAAAGCAAGCTACTAACAAAGTCACCATTAGTTTTAAAAATTTGATCCATTGCATGCAACCCAAATCCCCCTCCCTATGATCAACCTTCACATAATCTATGAATAGATTAATTCAGATTCATTGAAATATGCATCATGACTAGCTGCTGGTAAGCAAAACCTCAATAAATGAAAATATTGAAAGAAACTGTGGCTTTGAGATCGTATAATCACAGAAAGGTAAGGGTTGGAAGGGACCTTGATATCACCTCTTCCCATACTCCCTGCCACAGGCAGAGACAACTTCCATTAGACCAGCCTACTCAAAGCCTCATCCAACCTGGCTTTAAGCAGTTGCAGGGATGGGGCATCCATAACTTCTCTGGGCAATCTGTTCCAATGCCTCACCACCCTCACAGTAAAGAATTTATTTGTCACATCCAATCTACTTTCTTTCATCTTGAAACCAATCCCCCCTGTCCTATCACTACACATCCTTGTAAACAGACATGAGAGCTGACATTTTGGAAGTGATAAAAAGATAGCATCTAGCTAGTACAAGAGAAGATCCATGTTGTGATTTTATTGCATGAACTGAAGCAATGTGTTTGGATCCTTGGATAAGGTAGAGGTCAAACAGAAAGCTCCTGGACAGGAGGACAGTGAGCATTTAAGGGTTGTTAACAGGCATCCTCTCTGTAACATCCTTGTGGAGGCACCCTTAGCCCATCTGGCACGACTCCCCAGAAGAGGCATGCTTGAAACTTATGTGTCCTGTATATCACACATACATATATTTTATATGTGACCAGATACCTAACTAAACCGTTTCTGTATTTTTTTCTACCCAAACACTGACAGGCTACACTTTAGCTTATAAGAGCAGTTGAGCAAGTTATAAACTTTTTTTCCATATGCATTAGAAGATTACATGAGTTCATATTATTGGGTTATACAAAGTTATATAAATTCACACATAGTAATGTAAGCTTGACTGGACTGAGGAGTCAAGGCTGGGCATTCTACACAGCACTGAGGACAGATTTTCAGACAAAATCCATTTTCTCAAACTACCTTTCCCACTTGGGTAAAGTTCTCCTTAAACTTACATAAGTCAACTCAGTACTATCCTTTAAGACCTTTCTTAAAAACCTCTTTTGCACACAACATATCTTGGCTACACATTTATAGGAATCCGGTTATTTACTTGTGTGAAAATAGACTATTCTCTTTTTCTCTGTCTGAACTAGATGCAATGTAGACTTTAAAGGGCTTCTGGACAATCTTCTAAAATATGCTGATGGGCATAATTCACACAAGAGTAAGTGACATAAAAGAAGGTAGAAGACACAATCCAAAGAAAATATTGTGCTGTTACTTAAAGGTAACAAAGCAATTTTTTAGATGTTCCAAGTTATTGGAAAAATCAGATTAAAAAAGAAACCCTGAGAAGATACACAGTAAGAAACTGGTGTAGAACAGAGTAGTTTTAATTCACTATGAGCTGAGCAAATAAGGAAATCCTGAACTAAGTAGTGTGTGTGTAATCTCTCCCTTGCATGAATAGATATCATGTTTTGTAACTCAGAATTTTCTTACTGTCTATCTTGCTAAGAAAAACATTCTTAATTTACTTTGAAAAAATTATATATAAGGGAAAAAATTGCTAAGTAGAAGTCAAATCTGCATGCTAATAAATGTCATGGAAAGGAGTTTTCTTTTACGTCCTAGGAATGAGACTAGACTCTACCTAGAGGTAGAGACTTTCTGCAGCGTATTCACAAGGAAGAAAAAAAAAGAGAGAGAGACTTGCTTCACTTTATTTTAAAAGAAATTGCTGACAGAAAGCTCTAATCTGTAGAAAGAACTGGAAAGCACAGTGGAATGTCATTTTTTTTAAGAACAGGGTTCAGTTTAATGTTCAGTCTTTTTTCAGCACTGTTGCCAATTGGATAAAATATTTAATGGCATTGTATTCTGAACTATATATCTTTGACAATGTATTTCATGCCTTGTATGTCACTGAAGTTATGAGATTGGAGTGAATAATGAAAGAGTAACTCAGCATTCTTCATGCCATTGCATTCAGATTTGTTATTTTTCATTGATGTGCCGCTAGCTACATCAAGCCTTGATAATCCATAGACATTTCTTATTTTGTAGGAATTATATTAAGGTATAAAAACATCTTAACCTTCTGTCTTTTTCTATGTAATATTAAAATCATATTAATATTTGAAGCTTTGGTATCCACTGCAGGAAATAAAATTTTAAAGAACATGTACAAATCTATGCTACAAAAATTTGATTTAAAAGCTTCAGTTTTCATATCAATGTTGTCTGTTTACAAAACAATTCATCCAGGAAAAAAGTAAAGTTAGAAAAAGCTTTTGAAATGTTTATTTTATAGTGTTTCTAGTAACACTTTATTTTTCAAAAGCAAAAATATTGCAGAAATACAAACCTTTTCCATGGTGATTTAAAGAGCACATCGGGAGTTTGGAGGATTTTATACCATTTGATTTAAAAATATTAACTGAAAAGTTTGAAAGGAAAGGGAGTTATTAAAGGGAAAAATGTAAATTCAAGGGAAAAAATGCTGCCCCGTTTTTGCAATGCATTCTGATAATAAAGCAGATTATAGATGGGTGTTTTAGTGTTTGTTAAGGTGAGATTACCTGCAGTCATCTACATCTTCATATTGAGACATTCTGCGCTCCATTAGCATCCTTTTGGATGTCATAATCACAGAGAAAGTCAGGGCAATAGGATCCAGGAACTTCTCAGAATGAAAAGAAAGCACCTGGCTGTATGATTGTCTTGGATTAATCCCCAGGTGCCCCTCCTGAAATTACTAGCTGGATAAATCCAAGGGTGCACTTCGGTCTGTACTCAGGATATGGGTCTAGGATGCTGATTCTTCTTATTTAGGGGAGTAACACATTTCAGTTTTTAAGTGAAAGTCAGACAGGTCATGTGTGGCAACTAAGAGAGGGATTGGTTAAATATCCATTTCAGTCAGCATGCATATATATGTATCTAGCAGACTTTTACAGAGCCATAGAAACAAATGGTGATTCAAATATTTGAAGACAGGTGTTGTTACCCAGGAAAATATTTTTAATTTAAAAAACCTTCTCATAATTCACCCTTTTCCTAATTGCTGTTACCTCAAATTTGTCTATGTTTCTGCTGAAGCAAGCTGCATTTCTGCTCATGTAATAATTTAAAACATTATACATATCCTGGGAAAAAAACCACAAAACAAAACAATGTAGGATTAAATCCTACATTGTTAATTTAAGTAAGATGTATTTAAGAAAAATATGAGAAAATATTATTAATTAGGTCGTGATAAGAGGAGAGGATCAATGTCATTAAGTACTAATACAAATAGTGTAATTGCTTTCTAAAGGAGAAACAGTACCTCTCCCAAGTTAAAATAATAAAACTTTAATTTCAAAAATGTCATATTTCTTTGTCATATATCTTTTATGTACTGGGTACATCAAATTCCATTTATTTTTCCCAGTATTTAAAACCCTGATAGGGTTTGCTTTGCTGCCTTCATCATATAAAACCATTGAGTGACTATGGCTAATTGTGAAGTATACAAATACTAAGGGGGTAAGGTGGAAAATTTCTGTGATCAGCCGTTTTAGGTAATAAGGCATAATAATAGATTAATAGATAATTAATCAAATGACAAGTGATATAGATCCAAAGTTGTTGCTCTGCTAAGATGAAATCACTAACAGATATTCTATCTGCCTGTAAATTAAAGAGAGTCTTTAGCATTGTAAGATATTTACTTGATCAGTTGTAAAACAGTGACAGCTTGGATAAACTGTCAGTATGTGATGCATTCTGATGCTGTGGCCGTGATAGTAATCATGGGCATGACGGTTTTCACAGAGAGGCACAAAGAAATACTCATGAGTTTCCATTATATCAAAACTAACGTGAAAAATGCACACACGCTGTCACTTTAGATGTATATCATATTTTGGGGCTTACAATTTTTGAATAACAGATTTTCAAAGAGTAGATAATCATTAGATTCCCAAAGAAAAAACAGGAAGGAAATAACAGCTTTATCACAGGTATGTCATATAAAATACTCAAAACATAGAACCAAGAAATCACTTTTATAAGTGATTCACTTGCATTTATACAAGATTGTAAACAGAAAGGCACCAGAAAGATAATGTCAAAGTGGAGGAAGAGCAATTGACAACACACTTGAGTATATTTATCTTTAGTTTTATAATTTGTATTTTTAACCCACTTCACACTTCTTATTGGAGGAATGAAAGTCATATTGTTGGTGGAAAAATGTTTTTAGAAAGGTATTAAGTGACTCTAGAATTCTGCATTTATCACACCAACATTTGTTTGCCACAATATGGAAGGGCTGCTTTATTCAACAAAATATCCTTTTCTGATATGCTGGATCACTTTCATGCCTTCTTATTTTCACATGGTGCAAATATATATCCATTTCAGTATATATATAATCTGAACAATTTCTGTTGCATGAAGAATTGTTTTGAACTTAATGTAAGACTATGTGTTAGTTTGTTCTTGAAAAAAAATTAAAACCTAATTTTGGATAGCATGAGAACTAAGTGAGTAATACCTTGTGAAGTGTCCTTGGATGTCAGTAGGTAAGGTTAATAATGCCTCCAAATAATGGGATGTAAGACGATAATTTTGCTAAGAAAATAATAGGTAGTAGATAAATAGGGTTTCTACTTCAACAACCCGCCGAGGACACATGCAGCTTAACTTCTGAGTGGGAAATATGGATTGCAAAAAGTTATGTTCAAAGACACATTAATGTTATGTTTAAATATGTTATTCCTACGTTGTACCTTCATAGTCTTCCTAACCACTGCATTATACTTGGACTCCTGTAGGGCTGCAGAAGACAGTAGCTTTCATTGTGACAAGTCATAAATACTCTCCTGCTGTGCAATGCTTTACAGGGTTGAGGGTAATTGTGTGAAACTTAAGAACACACTGGTAACATGACCTCCAGACCCTATGAGCTCAACGCAGACAGAAAAAGAACAAGCTAAGCAGGAATGGTCCAAACTTTATTTACATTATATAAAAGACAACCAAAATATTTCAGACATTTAAGAGATTTATATCTGCTGTGGGCTTATGAAGAGTGATTTACATCATTAAAAAACTAATCATGCTTCCTGTGTTTCTATTTCTTTCTATCTTTGTTGCAGATCATAGGTTTACTCCTGTTTGGCCTCATTACCCGAATCTTCCCAACATGAGTATACCACACTTTGTTTCAAGTAGCTGTAGAGACCATTAAAAAAAACAGACTTAAAAATTGAAATATGAATGGAATACATTTGTTTCAACTGCATTGAATGGGAACTGTGGGGGTTTTTGCTTTCATAGGGCTGTGAAAGTAAATTGCAAGCAGATGGCACTTGTTGGACACACACTAATTTTCAAGTGTCTCTGTATTAGACACTGCCCAACACAGAGGTCAGCAGAAAGCACCCCTGACCTAGCCATGAAGATGTGAGATAGTAGCAGTGCTCTATCCCAGGTCCAGGAAGTGCCAAGGCTAAACCCAGCATGTGTTGTATGCACATACACACTATAAACACACAGCTGGATACACAGACTGACACAGAGAGAATAAAGCACATTTTATGGCATCCACTTAAACACAAAGCACACCCACCCAAACATGAACAGTGTGAAAGGCTCAGCCCTAGCCCTTCTCTGTAGCTTATCAGATAAGAATCTGTTAGTGGAATTTACACACAATAGGGGTCTTGCCAGGAGCTGGTCCTGGACATTCTATATACCCAGTAGCAGTCTCCAAGACCTAGGTCTTCCTGACTTCCTCTAACCTCAGGCTCTCAAGCCTTTGAGACTCATGGTTCCACCTCATTTGCTGGTTTTCTGATGTCTATCACCAACCTGTCCAGATTGAATTTCTGTAATATCCCCATATATTAAAAAATAAAAATAAAAGGATTTAGTTAAAATATAAAACAGTTTAGAGTGATAAAGCACAGGGCTTAGCCAGACAAATGTACCAGCCAACCCCTGTTTATAGTCAGCTGGCCATTACCCTTTCTCCTTTATTTACCCACACTTATTCCCCCCCAGTACAGTCAAGCCCTGCCCTTCCCTTTTTTTCCATTCACTAAATATCCCATTATAAAGGTGTTATATAATCCCAAAATTCCCAAATTTAAAGCATCTGATAATGAATATCACAGAATCCCAAAATACTTTTCCCCATGCATCCCATCATAGTCCCTGTACCCTATATTCTGCAAGGCATTCAGAAGAGGCAGTTCCTTGGGCTGACTCATCTTGGTGGGCTCCCCATTAGCTCCAGGGGTTGTCATTTGCCACGGAAGGTGCTGGGAATGACAAGTCAGGATACTCTGATACCAGTTCTTAGCTTTTTGGGGTCTATCTACCTGCCACACTTCCCCTGATCCCCACAAATCATTTATGGGCATTAGCCTTTAATCATATAATATAATACTCTGAGCTCTAAGTCTAGAGCAGATGAATGTCAAAAAATTTTAGGACCCTGTGTTGCAAGTGCAAGTGAAGACAAATTACTGGAAAAAAATTTACCAAAAGTTAGAAAACTTGGCAGTGTTTCACTGTCTGCAATGGCTTCATAAGCCAGAGCTGCAAAGCTGAGTAAGGAACAAAAGGCAACTGGTAATCTTCAGAGGCTCTCTGACCCACCCAAGATGCAGGAGAGATAAAACCTAACCTCCTTGAAAGAATTCCTACTCAGTCTTTGCTAGCATTGCCTGGATACTTTCACCAATAATAAACCACTATGTCTGGGGGAAATGGTAGGGAGAGGAAAAGAAGACTGTGCTCCAGAGGTGACATTGCCCCTTTCAGAGTATCTGGCAAACCAGGCTGTGGGTATTTCCTAATTTTTTGACTGTCAGACACTGCAGATTCTGAAAGTTGCATTATGCTGTCATTAGTCAGTCTCTTACAGCTCAACACAAAGGATGAGTCTTCACTACTTAAAAGGTAAGTGTGAGAATTTTTCACTGCAAATTTATTTAGACACATTTCTTTTACCAAAACAGAAACCTAGGGAGGGACAATGAGTTGCAATTCCACTTGGAGGTAAACTGAATAAGGTCAGCCCAGCAAGGTACTTGACTTCCACTGGTATCATGTAGATAAAAATATAAGTACTCAATCTTCATCTGAATCTTTCAATTTATTATCATATAGCAGTGTTCTCATTTGTAAAAGGCACATCTTTTTATAGACAGCAACAAACCAGCCCCCAAGTGCCACCCACAATATGCAAGTCCAAATGAACAACAGGAACAACAGAAGATTTTAAGCTGACAGTTTTGCACTTTTTTTTTTCTTTTGCAGAGGACCATACTAAATAACTTCTCATACACCACACACTGGGAAAAAATATCACAGATAACATATGGTAGTCTTCCTGAACAAAAATGTCAAATGAAATACACTGGAGATGAATAAAAGGAAATCCAGAATAGTGCTCAGGGAATGTGGATGATTCTGACACATGTAACATTGAAGTTACGCTGAATACCATAGGGGTGCATCCTGAGAGAGAACAAAGTGAAAATGCAACGTGGCAATACACAGGGGCTAGATGTGTTGGAGGTTCATGCTCTAACACCTGTAAGAAGAAGACATAATAAAACAATGGTGAAGATGAAGGCACAAATAAGTCATTTTTCAGACTAAAGAAAATAAAACTTAGGAAGACACCAGAATTCACTGACAGTAATGAGGAAGGGACTGCACAGAGGAATGACGAGTAAGGTGAATTGCTGGCATGAAAATGAGTACTCACAGAGTTTAAAAAACCCCACAGCTGTAAAGCAGTCCTGAAGGAGCCCCAGTTCTCTATGTCAAGAGTTGAAAGAGACACAGCAAATATTCACAGCCATGAATATTAACATGACATACCTACAATATCAATGTGAAATTCTATCATGCTTCGATTACGTATATAAAGTAAATGACTTTTTAATAATTTAGTATCAAGGATTACAGATCACATTACAATGAATGCATATCATATATAATAGATATATGATAAATATATAAAAATATATTATATAGCAAATATATTCAACATACACATATTCAGTATGCTCACATCAGGCTGTCAGACAACACTGATTTACTTCTATAGATAATTCACAAAATAGAACTATTTTACTTCCAGAATTCTGTTTAAAGTCAGCCAGAATTTTTCTTTCAGTTGTTAAATATGTAATATATCAGTAAGTTTTATGTTATTTTATCTAACTTTTCTGAAAAGCTGATCCCACTGTGCTAACTTTGAAGTTTGCTGGTTTTCTAATAATAATTTTGACTGCAACACAAACAGATCATTTCAGGATTTCCTCTCAACTGGAAGAGCAATTAGGAAATTCTCTGAGGTACTGAAGTAAAAGAAGAAAAGGAGAAAATTGAGTCTTATTCTCCCATACATATTATGCCAGTTACCAAAAAGTAACTGGAGTCACTGTGATATCTTTCAAATATTCTACATTACATCCCTTTTACTGCAGTGAAAAAAATTGAAGATTAATACAATTTTATTAAAAGTTCTCTCTAGAACCAGAATTTTTAATAATTAAGTATCTCAGTCCTTCTAATTTGCTCTGAAAATGCTAGGCATTATATGATTAAAAAACTCAGATGTTGTCTTCAATTACTTCTAAGTCCAAATGAATATGAGGAACCGTTGAGAAATGGATTGATAATTTTCTTGTAATTAATAATTTCTTCAGTTGCAATTCCAGTCTCTATTCAGTTGATGTACTTAACAAAAAAGAATGTGACAAAGGCAAAACAATACAAGAAATACTGGGGTATATAGATATGAAAAGCCAATTTCTATGTATTTTCCTTGAAAGGATTATTTTCCCAGCATTTCCTTTACATAATAGACTGCAGGAGGTAGACAACCCTGCTATACTTGCACCAATTTCAAGAAATATTCAGTTTTTCCAGAAGAAAACACTGGGATGTCCAAAATACTTTTTCAATATGTTTACTGAACTGAGAATCCATGGGGTTTGTTTATATAAGAATAGAACACAAGTAAACACAATGAGCTGAGAAGTGGTTTCTACTTTATATGCATCATGAAAAAAAGAAAAAAAAAAAGAGCAAATGACACTTAGAAATCACATTGGTCTATTATTTAATTTACTTATTGTGAATCTCTTTTTTGAGCCACCTACATTTGTTTTTTACTGGTGGGAGGGGAGCGTTAAGATTTCTCTCTGCACTGTTTTATCAATAATTCTTGCAATTGGTTTGGTTCTTATAAATCAGTGTCAAAATTTCTATACAATGGTTTTGATAAAATAAACTGATCATATTCTTGACTATTTTATACAACTGTTCTCATTTTTCTTCAGTTTTACATCTTTTTTTATGCTATTTACTTAACTATTTCTAATTTGCTATATTATCACAGGAGTTCATAAAAATAGAGCTCAAAGCTTAGCTTTCACAAAGAAGGTTTGACATATATACTTGTATCTAATTTTCAGAAGTGAAGACTGCCTCAGGGATGGGCAACTGACTGCAACAAACATTCCATCTTCTCAATGAAGACTTCTGTAGGTGGGAAAGATGACTGAGGATCAGATTTCCAAAAAGTATGGGAGCATACCACCATCACAGAATCCTGCACTATCCTGAGCTAGAAGGGACCCACAAGGGTCATTGACTGTAACTCCTGTGTAATTGTAATATTTAAGCTTTTTCTCTGCTTTGAAAATGGTTTAAGCATAAATTAAAAGCCAGATTTCAAATTCATATTTTCTTTATGAGCTGGTACGGATTTACACACTATACTAAGATCCTTTGTCAATCCAACAATTTTTTTTTACCAACCTAAACTAGGATCCTAAAGAAGTCCAAACTTCTTAACAATACATGAGTTCTTAAATCAAAATAAAAGAGGGTAAAGGCATCAGTTAACTGTCTACTGGTTCTAGAATTGCTTTATAAACTATTCAACTCAGAGACTTTTGCTCTAAATTGCGCTTTAGAACCTGGTCTTGCTCCTCAAATAAGACTCTCTGATGCTTCAGTCTATGCAGTGAATAATGAAGTAACAAATTGTTGTCAACAGCTGCAACATGATGGAGCAAGGTCCTCCTGACAGAAATAGAGCAGTGCCAGGCCAATGGCACCAGGCTTGTTCCAGCAACAGTGCAGCGAGCAGGACCAGGGCAGCGGCTGAGCCTCTTCACTTGGCACTGCTGGGGCCACCCCTCGAATCTTGTGCTCCTCTTTGGAACACTCACTAATAAAGGACACTGAGCTGCTAGGGCATGTTCAGAGAAGGGCAATAAAACTGGTAAAGCCTCTAGAGACTATACTTTCAAGGAAAGTGCATAAAAATTGTATTTGCTTTACATAAAGGACTGCAGGAGGCTGACATCCCTACTATATTTGCTCCAATTTCAAGAAATAAGCTGTCAAAAGTGCTGGGTTAAAAATTGAACTTGATGATCTTAAAGGACTTTTCCAACATGAATGAATCCATGATTTCCTAATATGAAACTTAATTAATAATCTCTGAGAATTTTGATGAGTTTTATCTTATGTGTTTTTGGGAACCTCATAAAGGATCAGGTTTGATAAAGATAATTGTTGATAATTAAGAAATACCATTTGAAAAACAGTGGTTTTTGCTTACTACTAAAGCAACCACTTTGAAAAATTTAAAGAGGGAAGCTATTACTGTAGTCCATAAACCTCTCCTCAGCCCTGAAGGCAGAAATATCTGCTAGCTGTTGTAAACGAAGTCTACTTAAAAGAAAGCTACCAAATTATCATTACTGCTCTTGGCTAGGGAATGTCTCTGGAGTCAGTAGCAATTACTACAATAGGTTTCACAAATGGAAACAATTTGCTTGTTAGTGCCACTTGGGTTTGTGCTAGATTTAAACTGTCAGTTTTCAAAACAGTAAATGCTTGCTATAAGCTCTGAGAACACAGGCAGAAGAAATGACTACTAAACATGTGAGTGTTTAAATATTTTTTCTTATTATTATTATTACTAGAATGAAGCAGAATCATTAATTAGCAGACAAGATGCTTTTTGAAATAGTGTGACAACATAAAAAAGTGTGCTACATTATTTGTTTAGGGTAAATGTTTCTCTAAAGAGACATTCCAAGGATAAGACAGTATTTCTATAAAAAAGTCCTTTGAAAAGAATGCTCATATTCAGTCTATAGCAGTTTAAGGGGTTTGGATTTGGAATTTTGATTTAGGTTCATACCTAGGTATAAAATAAACTTTTTCCTTTGCCTTTCAATTACCTTTCTGAAGCTTAAACTTCTTTTAGGAGGATAGTTCTGAGTGTGCTGAGTAGACACACAATAAATATATGTCAGCTAAGGAAATTAATTGCCCAGAGGTTGACTATCTTTTAAATGACTGACTGAGGTTAAGGGAAGGCATAGACACCAAAGAGGAGACCACTATTTATAACCCTTACATATATACTCTCAGAATAAATTATGTCTTGGATGTAGATACCACTCTCTCATCTATTCCATGGCTGGGAAAATATCAAAATCCAGTGGCTCAGTAGAGGATTGTGACAAAGAGCAGAATGTGGGTGATTACTTGCTGGTCCAGAGGCCACATGACCCAGTATGACTCATATCCACACACCTAAACTTTCCTCTTCTGTAAGAGAATGACCACACTTGAGCCAGGAACAAAACCACTGGAAATTACTCCTAATTTGCAGTAACCCATGCAGACCATGGCTGAGTGTTTTCTGGGATGCTGTTAGCTTCCACAGGCAAAACAAATGCTATAGAATGAGTTCACAAGGATGCTAGCAGAACAAGCACATGCACACCCTTGTGTTTTGGCCTTGGTAACCCAATGCAGGCCTACCCTGCACTGTCCCTCCAGCCAAAATGTACCAGATCACCCACTTCACAAGACTCATCTTTGACCGTTCAGTTATACCAAATCCATTTATAATCTCCCCCTAACCCATGCCTTCCATCAATCCAGTCCCACTCTTTAACTCATCTGTAGGCCCTTTGATGGACAAGCACAGTCTTATTTGTATGTTTTATCTTTATTCACTTTTGGGGGTGTTAACAGTGCAGTACAGGAATATCAACCCACAACTTTACTTTTGCTTTTCCTTCCATTCTGTTTTTCTGTGTACTATTAAGAAATTGGCAACTGCCTTCCAGTAGCATCTTCTCCAGATCAAAACATTTCTGGCACATAATTTTACAAGAATGTCCAGTTGTCATTGCAGATGATCCCACTGGTCTGTGATCAAACCATTATAAAATACTCATTGCATGTCATATGATTCCCTCTTTCATATGGTAGCTGGTAGCTGAAATTTTTTAGGAAACCTTACTAATAGGGTTTTTTCTAGGTTAAGATTTTATGAGATTTTTGCACAAAGAGATCTTGGTTCTGTTTCAATTTTCTCTTATACCAGAACCTACTCACGGATTAAAATATAAAACTCCCAAACAGATATTGAACAGATTCAAGCAAATTCACATCATCTTCTGTGATACAGACCCTCTCATGTTCTACCTTTCCTCCTCTGTATGATCTCTTCTATTCCTCATAGGAAAATTTATTTTGTTAGTTTTTAACAGGAGATAGAACTGTACTTTACCTACTCTATTGTCATCTCTTCTGTCACTCAGATAACCTCCAATATTACTAATATAAATGTTATATCTGTGTACAAAATCACCCAGCATGAAGTAAACTACCCTGATGAATTTACAACCACCACAACTGTGACTCAAAACTCTGCTGAGACATTTTCCAGAAAGTAATCCGCCCAGAGAAGGGAAATTTGAAAAGTATAAAAAATAAATTTAAAAAATAATTTTTAAAATATAAAAATAAAATTTATAAAAAAAAAATCCTTACCACCTTTCTTGTATATGGGTGTTGCATTTCCTAACTTACAGTCAACTGTGAGTCAACACAGTTAACCAAGGACTGCTGGTAAATGAGTCACTTAACAAGCCACTGATTAACAGTATTCACAATATCACTTCCATGCAATTGTTATAATTAATATCCAATAGGAAATGGACAAAAAACCACAACTGGTATGTCTTGGGTTGCAGTGCAAGATGTGACCAAAAGCATGTATTCTATCAACATCTGTTGAAACCAGAGTGGTGGATGGGGGTGTGCTGGTCCTCTGTTAATGGGGCAGCTGTTAAAAAAAACAGCTGGGGCAGTTTTCTTTATCTCTTCCACAACCCATCTTCTGTCCAGAGAGATCTCTCTGCTAATGGGCCATAGAGTCTCCTTTCATGACTGATACACTTACATCATCCCACTGGGAGATGCTCCACCCAGGGGGAGGAGCCAACCATTCCTGCCTGAATGAAAATCTGAGATTTGGAGCACCAAAGTCAGCCTTTCCAGTGGATTCTCAGAGGTAGACCAGGCCCATCTACACCACTGCACCTTCAGAGGAAATCTACACCTTTCTACGGGATCATTGATTCAACAGAACCACATCTACCACTCCAGGAGGGCTGCAGCCACCATTTAATGGGACTGCTACCAACACCCTGACCCACAGGCTGTATTCTGACTCTGTCAGTAGGTTTGGTTCTTGTATTACTGCATTTTTTATTTTCATTCTCTTAATGAAGAACTGTTATTCCTATTCCCATATCTTTGCCTGATAGCCCCTTAATTTAAAAATTATAATTATTTGGAGGGAGGGGGTTTAGATTATCCATTCCAAGGTAGGCTTCTGCCTTCCTTAGCAGACACCTGTCTTTCAAACCAAGACATGGTAATAAATTTTGAAATGTTTGTCATTAAAACAAAAAACAGTAG
This sequence comes from Sitta europaea, assembly GCA_013400255.1. NCBI lineage: Eukaryota > Metazoa > Chordata > Aves > Passeriformes > Sittidae > Sitta > Sitta europaea. The sequence goes on along the minus strand of VXBS01001144.1, from coordinate 132,052 downwards.
AATAAGACAGGAATAAAAATCTGAAAACTAGTATAATATTCCTTTTCATGTTGAAGTTCATATATTTCTGTCTGAACAATCTATCCTTGCTAAGAATTCTAGTTGCAGGAAAAAGTATTTTTAACACATAACTGATACTTCAATTATTTTTAATCAGGTCTACATCTAGAATGGTAGCCAGTACAAAATAATACTTCGGAGGCTTCAGCAAAAATGTCAATGTATAATTGCACTACACCTACACTGCACCTGTTGATCTAGTTAGTCATGTTTTACATTCCTGAAATAGAACAGCTTAACAGAAATACCATACAGAAATGTTTACAGTTTATATTGCCAATTATTCTCTGATTTCTATATCAAAATTTTCCTCTAATATCTACGCCTGATCCTACACATATGCTTTGTTATTATTGATTGGTTTTGTAACAACATATGATATGGTGCACTATGAACAAGGATTATTTGCAAGAATTTTTACAAAACTGTTCTAGAATTAGAAAGTATACCATAATATTCTTCTCAGTATCAGACAACACTTTTGCAGAGATGGACAAAGTCATCCAAAGGCAAATCAAACATCTGCATAGCATTTTCAAAGCCTGTCAGAATTACTTCTGATAGCTTCCTTCCTAACAGTCTCTCTTACTGAGCTTATATAATACTAATTATATAAAACCTTTTCATAATCACTTTCTCAAGCCATAATGTTTGATCAATAGGGTTTAACCTTAGCTCATCTAAATTTAGCACAAGGCCTCTCTCTGATCTGTTTCAAACAGTCTCCTCGATATTTGTCTCCCAGCAAATGTTTGTTTTAAATCACTTGGCTTGTTCTCCAGGAAGAGGAAAGTCAGGATATAGAAATTACTTAACAGCTTTGATGAGGTAAGAGAGGAATAGAACTATATTAATATATATGTGAATATATCTTACTTCCCCAAATTATATTTTACACATTTTCTGATTATTTTTCTATTGAAAATGCTAGATATCTATGCTAGATGTCTTCTGGCATATTTATTATATCAGTTTATACACATGACTTATTTACAAATTAATTTATGACATTTCTGAACTTAGTCCAGTGTGTCAAATTCAGTCTCCAATGGCTCAGTGGAGATCCCATAAATTTCATCATATATTTAAATTTAGGGGTAAGAAAAATACGTTTTTACATTTAAAAAAATATGTATCAAATAAGTTGTTCAAAAACCAGTGCAAGTGGTATATAACAGGTAAAATCATCCTCAAGTTTAACGTGAGAAACTCATATAACAGGTAAACTCACCTGAGTTTAACATGAGAATAAACTGAAACTGGTTTGCACACTGAGATGAAGCAGGACTGCATGTACCAGAAATCTAGGCAGAAAAATACTCCCCCGTATTACAAAGTACTGCCATACAACAATTCATTATACATCTTATGTTAGCTACTATATTTGCTCCAATATTGCTTCATTGTAAACTTACACCTACAGAAAAATATGTAAATTATGATTGCTTTTGGTACATGGGCAGCTGTATTCCAATTTGCCTCAAAAAAGACATAAATTTGGCCCACAAATCTCAGAAATTTTTTCTTCAAGTTTTCAACTTAATGGTTTAGAGACTCTTTGGATTTCTCTATATTAAATGTGACTGAAGTAAATTGATATAATTGTTTCCTACTGATATAAATAACCACTTTAAAAGAAAACAGAGCTATGTACATTTATACTGCCATAACTACAGCATGTTTTGCTCGTAGAAAATCTTATTTAGATTAGAATTTCCCATGCTAATTAGGTTCTATTAATCAGAAATAAAGAGAGGCAATATATTGAACTTAACCTGATGTGGAAGGTTGTTTCTGCTTGCATTTTTTGCATTCAGTGGAAAGGTAACACAAAGCACATATTCAGGATATTAAATTTATTTTCAGATTATTGAAGTGTTAATTTTCACATTATTAAAGGCTGTCTTTACAGAAATTTCTGGTTTAAATTCCCAGCACTCTTTGTGAAAACAATTACTCGATAATAGCAGAAAGTAGATTGGTTCCTGAGAAGTCTGAGCACTGTAGTTCACAGTAAGGTTGCTCAGACACTTGAGACTCATGTTGTAGAATCCCTCAGAGTAGGAAATATCCTCAAATATCAAGGGTTTAAAATTAAAATTATTAGCTCATGAAGGAGTATTGTTTTGTTCTCCACTGGACACTACAAGTAGCCTACATGCAGCTAGTGGAGCAGCAGTGCAGGGTGCAACAGGCAGAGACCCTTGCTTGTTTGCCTGTGAAATCAGCAACATGCTCTCAAACTGGTGCAGGGATAGCTGGGAGTGGTGGGGAAGGAAGGACACAGAGCTGGAGCACCCACATCTTTCAGGGAAGGAGAAGTTTGAAGGTATGGGGAGCACTCCCTGTAAGGAAAAAGGGCCTAGTGACACACATGGCTGGTCACTGCAGGTAACTGTAAAAACATGGTGGAGAATATCAGACTTTTGGAGACCTTGCATTGTAGAAGGTATTTGAAAAGGTGTTCATTAACATTTTTTACATGTCTGTTATTGTTGTTTATCTGTTATATGGCTCATTTTGGACCTGAATTAAATCTTGCTCATTCCTTGTTGATTCTGTGTATTAATAAATCAATATACCACTTCTATCATTATTTGTTTTAGACTACATAAATTGAACAGGTTTTTTTTCCATATGGTAGCCCTTACAAATGATTCTTAAACCTCTTAAAACAAATAATCACTCTGATAGTTAGAGTTGAGAATACAAGACCTATTGCAAAAAAAAAAAAAAAAGCCTGCAAAATATTGGTAGAGGGGCAGATTTGACTCAGTTCTTTCTGAAATAATTTTAGGAAGATTCATACCAGGTGCTCATGCAGTGTTTGCAGATAGACTGAGCTAAGGGAGGCACACAGTTCCCAGGGAGAGCTATGACTTTGTGGGCTCACCACCAGAACTCCTCTGCTGGATCTGACACCTGGGGAAAATTTTGAAGCCTCAGTCTTTTGCAGAGAAGATTTTAGAGGCAGACACTATGCCAAAAAAAAGAGAAACTTAACTCATTATACTGAGTTCATACAGCAAACCTGAAGAGCAGTAGAACCCCCCAATTCCACACCTGCAAACACTCACTCTGCTGAAATATGCTCTAGCTGCAGGTGATAGATGAACCTTTTTGGCAGCACACAATCAAGCGTACTGCAGCAATTCAACCGTGATATCAGAAAGATCCATGTAACAGGTCAGCTTGTGAGAGAGAAATGTAAAGTTCTCATCAACCTAAAAGGTTTAAAAAACCTTTAAAAGACATTTCAAGCTGTGACTGACAGATCATTCTTTGACATTCACTTTTGATCGATCTGTGCAAATAAATTTCAAGGCCAACATAGTATCATGCAATACTACTGCAATATTGTATTTTATACTATATCATTCAAAGGATATATAACACTAGAGAGTAACTAAAAAGCAGAAGACATGTTCTCTACAAATATCCATTTTTCCTCTCTGAAATGGCAATAGCCTAACAAGATCTGAATCAGATCATTATGGTTTTAGTTGAAAAATGTTTCTCTTTTTCCCAAACTTTAAAGATCTCTTGAGCCCCTAAATATTCTGTGGAAATAGCAGAACATGACTCCCTAAATTCCTATAAACTGTTGGTGTATTCCCCTACTTTGAGCCATTTTAAGATGAAAGTTGGTATTGAGACCCCTTATCTAGTATAAATGAAAAATAGATATTAATTTCTTCCTCAGGGAATTCCTTAGTAAACAACCAAGCCAGAGAAAAGGCAACTGAGGAGTAAAACCACAGTGAACACACAGTGCAGAGTCCAGAACGAATGAATAATGTTCTAGACAGACATGTTGTTACTGTTCCCTCTCTCTTCAGTGGTCTTGTGCAACACTTTGATATGAAGTCATTTCCTCAGACATCTCCTGAAAAACTTGGCAAATTCTATAAAAAGCATTTGTAACAGAAGAGAATTCCGATATCTGTTGAATTGTGCTATTTTTAGAGCTGTTTAACTTAGTAGTAATAATAAAATCTTAGGTGAAGACAGGAAAGAGTTGAAAAATTGAAAGAAAAATTTAAAATTAATTTTATTTAGATGTTTCCTTCATTTGCTAGGACTTCATCCTCCGGTTCCTTCTCTATGTACTTAACCTGCCCTTCCTGCCTCTATCTCACTCACAGTACTGCTGTTTCTAAGTGACATTTGGAATGACTATAAGCAAAATTTTCACACATATTTTAATGAGGAAAAAATTGAGCATGACATATGGGTAATGCAGATAGCATTTATTTCACTGTGGGAAACTAACTTCACTTGTTACGTTGAACAATTGGGAATATGCCTCCTCCAAACTACCAGTTTGCTATTATTTCAAATTCTATATATCTATGTTTAATCCTTCCCTAAGAAAATACCTCTCTTCCTTCTTTCGTGTAATGAGGTTCATACTGAACTGTATTAGTATTATGTGTGATTTCAATAATATTGAGACTATAATAACAGAATAAATTGACTGGTGTAGTGCAATAATGTAGTTATTTACCACACATTTATATGTCAAGGGCAGACCTAGACTCATTCTATCTCACTTTAGGGACCTAAATGAAGTGACCAACCCCAGTACTCCTATTGCCAGTGCAATGGCACAGACACCTTCATATGCTAAATCAGATCCTGAAGAAGGTGCCTCTTTTTCTGTCAGCTGCTCAAGCCCATAGGGCAGCTCTGCTCAGAGTGTAGGCCACTCTGTTCTGAGTCTAATAATGCACAAGATGAATGTGGACCTAAGTACCTGTAAATTTATGTTTAAAAAAAAAAAAAAAAAAAAAAAAAAAAAAAAAAAAAAAGTGAAAGTAATTTGGAAAAAGAATGGTGAAAAAAGCATACTAAAACCTGTTTCTGGAACTGGTGATAGGACATTTCTTGAGATATAGCAGGAATATAATGATGCCTTGAATAGAGAAAAGACAGCAATTATAAGCAGAATGACAGAGCCCATTATAGAGAGGAAGGAAGAAGATCGGCTTGTAAGGACTTAAAGGACTCTCTCTAGGGAGAGACAGAGGAAGAAGCTTAAGAAACTGAAGAGCTTTCTGATTTTGGCTGTAGATAGTAGAAAGAAAGCATTGAAAAGATAGTCAAAAATTATTATTTTATTTTCGTTCTTTCCTTTGTTCCATGATGAGTTTTTCCAACTTCTCTTTTGTGAACTCTTTTTGCCTTGGGCCCTGGCTGTTGGAGAGAAAAAATCCAAGCATCCAAAACACTGACAACATTTACAGAAGTTGATCCTGCAGGGAAAAAATTTAAAGAGCTTTTTCTGATTCACTTAAGTGTAGGCAGAAATGTAATATACATTTTTGTGTATGAACACACTTAACAACCTGGCTCATGTACCAGAAGCAGTCCAGATCAGTCAGAGCTAATTTCCTCTGTGCATGGGACCTGGGGAAGAGGGAATTTAAAACACAGCCTTAGTTATAGAGAAATTTCCATATCAGAAAGAAATGGTCTTATCAGAGATTTTTGTCATTGTTGCATTTTTGTAAATAATTTCTAGGCCCAAGAAAATCGCTTTATGTGGTGCTTTGCTTTTGCAGTCAACAAGTATTTTCTTGAATAGTTTAGCAATGATAAAGATGACATGTTTAGGTAAGGAATATTTCTATTAATAAGGGTCTAGTCAGCAGCATGGGCTAATTCACCCTGCTACTTCATTTTCTGGCAGACAAATAACGCTTAAGTACTAAACACTTAAGAGTGAAGTAGATTTTGTGATAGATTTCTGTTCTGAAATGTTACCCTTTTAGTGCAGAATCTGGTAATGAAGAGTCAACATTAGGAGCCTAGACTTAATTCAGTGTTTAAGTAGTTAGGATTCTCACTTCAAACATTTTATTTCTGTTTCAGTTCAAACTACAGTTAGCAAAAAATTTTGGATGTTAATTTCTATAAAGATATTTATATTAAAATATTAAGAAATAAGATTTTATTCTCCAGTTGACATATTTTCCAGCTGTCTTCACTTATTTGTGTTTCCAGGTCTGTTGGATTGTTAAGTTTACTATGGCAAGTCCCTAACAGTTCACTCACAAGCAACCTGCTCTGATTAGATGTGAACTATCCCTTGGAAATGAACACAATTTGCATTTTTGTTTAGGTGCACAGCATGCTAAAGCATAACAGGTGCCAGATTGAATGAGAAACGTTGGTTTAAGTCTCATTTTTCACATTGAAAGTTGAAAAAGCTTCTAGATTGTTCTCCTCAGCACAGAGTGCTATGCTGTGGGATAGGCAGATCATGCATCCCCGTAGCTGGATATAAGTTCATTTCCCATGTGAAAGAAACACAGTACATTATCTTCAGCAAAGCACACTATTAAATAGTCATACTAAATCTTTGATACAATAGCACATTTTGACAGTACTCAAAACACTGGTCTCCTGTAGATACACATCTCATAAAGTCACATCAAAATAGAAATTTTACTGATAGATAAATTGAAGAGAACAAGCCCTTGGTCATCAAGATGATAAAGACAAGTAGCAGACAATAAAATGAAACTGCCATGTTAACTTTGGCAGGTGAAGAGTCAGTGTCAAAAAAAATTACTTGCATTCTAGTGTATGAGTTGCAGACATCCATTCTATACATTTACTGACCACCCTGATTGGTCTTTTTACTTTCTTGCAGAATTCATATTTCCTCATCTGGCTCCTAGTTCTGAAACAAAGCACACTTTAATGAAGCTATAGCACTGACACCATCATCTAAAGAACATCACTAAAAAGAGGTTGTTCATATCTGTGCATTTTGACTCACAGAGAAGAAAAGCAATTTATTTTTTTAAAACAGCAATCAGCTAAAATCTTTTAAATGGGCTCCAAACCTTTTGGTTGCTCAGCTATAAAGAATAACATCTAAACTGCTTTCTGAATAAAAGAGTTCTATTGGAGGTTAACAGAAAATCCTGAATGGAATTGCCAGTTACATCGATTAGATTCAATTTACGATGCCATCAGAGTAAAACCTGATTTTGTTTAACTTATTTTGTCTATTGTTATTCTGCACATCAGTAGAAGACTAACCCATTTTCTCTCCTATATGATCCTATTATCAATCAATCAATAATTTTCAAGTGAAAAAGGCAGAATTTCAAAATAGTTTCAATCTTGAATCTTTCAGAAGTCAATCTGTCCTCCTTGGTTTTGATCGAAAGCCAAATAGTGAGGAATAAAACTTTAGATTTGTTTATGTGAGTTAAAAATGTCTATAGTTGAAGTCAGCTGCTATTTAACACTGGGCATGACAGACTCCAGACAAACCTTCTAAGAGCAGCACAAATGCAGCATTCTTGTTTTCACAATAAATGACAACAAATCATTTCCCCTTAGGTCTTAAAAGTAAAATATGCATGAATCCCTTCTAGTTTCACAAAGAAACTAGAATTAATTTCTATTATTTAATCAAAATTATCACTGCTTTTCACAGTTTCAGAACTGAAAGGTAGATGAACAAGTAATTACTAATCAAATATGAGTTGTGATTTTGACACTGGTTAAAGGTTGGACCAAGCACTCACTGACTGCCAAATATGCTATATATTTTTTTAATATTACTGACACGGTACAGTTCAAAAGCAATGTGGTTTGTTGTAACATGACAGGAAACTTTTCATTTTCAAACAATTCTGTCTTTTATAATTTAACATTATCTGTAGACTCATCAGTAGACTGGGAGATTTATTCAGACCTGTATGTTAGCCTCTAATCTCAGAGGAGACTATTATAATTTCATTTTTTCCTGCTTTTATCAGCTTCTTTAATTCTTAAATTGCAACACACAATTATTCAACTGCTAGACTTTCAAACCCAAATGTTTCAGGTTTTTTTTTCATACAATGGTACATCTCTTTTAGAGAACTTTCCTACTACATGATCACCATCTTGGGTTGATACACAACAAGTTTTCCACTTAAAGAGATGAAATATTCCATTATGTTAGCTATCTAGCACAATTAAAATGTGAACACTCTGGGATTTTATTCTTTTCACCATTTATTCTGTTATTCTATTTTCAGCTTTAAAATATTTGTCTGGATTGCAATAGTTCTATTAATAGATAAAAGTCCAACATTTTATTATTTTTTTTCACCAACAGACAAGTATTTGGTTAAATGAACAACTGTTAAAGCTATAAAAATAGGAACGGAGAGCTAAAAATGTACTTAAAAATTCTATGTTTCAACTTCCATTTAAATGTTATTCTTCAGTAATTATTTTTGGTATTTGAATCTCAAAAACTCAAGTCACTCACCGGGGTAAAGATACCCTTTAAAACCCGAAGTAGTAACAGTTGCAGTACCACTGAATAGTACCCAGCCATAGCACCTAAATGTTTATAGTTCTAGATAACATCACTGGTAAACACCTGTGATTTATACAATTTACCACAGATAAATTTATGTTGCATATAAATGGCTTTCAATTATTATATCTTCCATCTTATACTGCTACGTCCCTATTGCAACCACAGAAAACACTGATTAAAAAAAAAATTATGCCAGCCTTCTAAGGCAGAGTGGTTCATTGTGATCCAGCTGAGTTCTGAAGTTAAATTCTCATCTGATAAAATCTCAGAGAAATGGGATGATCGCTTGTGAAATTCTCTTTTTCATTTCCTTCTTTTTTTCTTCAGGTTCTTCATTTATCTGAAGTATGTAACTCTCTCTTTCAAAACTCAGTTATCATTGTCCTTATGAAACAGGTGATAGAATTGATACTGCAGAATAGCAAGACAACGGTAACATCCTTAGTGGCCTGGACATGTGTATTCTGGGCTGCTCTTCTCGGTAGTATTTTTAAATCTATGGAATTTTTCTATTTCCAAAGATGAGTATAATATAAAAAGGAGAAGTGAGAAATAGGCAAAGCTAAAATGGAAAATTGGGCTACATCATCAGTCTAGTCTGAGGCAAGTTCAACAACTCTGAGTATGGCCAATTAGTCTCTGTAAGAACATTGTTCAAGTACTAGTAATTAATTATGATATTACACATTTTGAGCCCACAGAATGCAAACATAGTTTCAGGCAGCAAGAAAACAAAGAACAGAAGAAATGCTGTAAGTGAAGTGACAAGAAGCACTTTAAACCTTTTAAATATAATATTTTATGTGACATTAAAATGTAGCAACCTGACAGTGTGGTGGCTGTGGCTTTTTGTTATCATCATGGCAAAAAGAGTGTTATTATATCTGTGTATACATGGCTTCATCTAGATTTCAATCTACCCAGAACTGGATTTTCCAAAAACAAATTCAGTTGCCAAAATAATTTACTCCCGGGATGAGTAGTGTATTCATTCTCCAGGGCAAGTGTCTTATTTCTACAGCAAGATAAAACTTCTGTGTCTTTTCACCACATTTGCAGATTTCATACAGGCTCAGCCATTCTGTACTTCATCCTGTAAAACCGTCCTCTACTATTTTTCCTGTGCAGGCTGCAACATTCCACAAGATCAGCAAAGGAGCCTTGTAATTTTAACTGTCATTTCATAGACCCTCTGCATTTCTCAAGCAAACATTCAATATTTTATAATTTTAGAATGCAGATACTGCTAGAGATTCTGCTTCTCGGGAAATATCTCTTCTGTGCTTAACCATATTTAATTAAATTGCCCTGGTTTTCAGCCTGAGGTGCTAAATATGATACTGCTTCCAAATTTTCATTAAAGCTATTTGAAAAATCTCATCAGTGGACAAGTGGAGATTGTTCTTAAGCAGTAACTTTTCTTTCCAGGCATATGGCTGAACTATTCCAGGAAAGTAGTTTATTATTTGCTAAGAAAACCAGAGAAGATAACAACATGACAGGACCAGGATGAAATCCATCTGCCATTCAAGTGGAACAGAGGTTGCCCAGGGCTCTGTGCTGCCTCAGTTTGTGCACTGGTGCATTCACAGATATTACCTGTAGAAAGTATATTTGCTTTTCCCAACAGAAATCATAGGCATATTGCAAAAGAGTGTGAAGAATATATAAAAATGAATGTATGAAAACTAGATAAGGAAGGCTGAGACCGCATTACAAAAAATCTTCATCTTACCAGCCACAGCTTTTATTAATTACTGGTGTAAAAAACAGCAGACACAGACACAGATTTTCCTCAGCCTTTCTTAGTGATTAGTACCAGTTTTTTTTTCAGATCCTTTAAGTCCATTATCACCATATTTTTGCAAGTTCCACACATTTTTTTTAAACATCTTCATATATGTGGATTGGGAGGGCTGATTTTTTTCGCTGCACTACTGTAGTGACTAGTAACTTGCAACATGGTAGACCATAAAAGTCATAACCTCTAAGAACCTATGAATAAGACCTCTTGAACTCAGTAACATAAACCTCATTTATTCGTGGACTTGAGTCTGCCAGCTCTAGAGGCACAGTTTTTCAGTAAGCTGAAGGAAATTTGGTCTCATGAGTGTTCCTGACTGCCACACTGCTGGTCCTTACTTGCATGGCACGTTATCAATGGCACTGGCAGATGAACTTGCAGTAAATTAGCCTTATAAAAACATGAATTAAAGGAGAAAGGGGCCTGAATAAAGGAGGTTGCAGTTGGGTTGGCTTTTTCCTGTAGTCACAACCTTAGCAAACAACAGATTTTATAATTCGGGGTCAAAAGCATGAGAATATTAGTTCTGGATTAAATCATCTAAACATGAACATTTTAGAAATTAAATTCTGGATATTGATCCCAGAGTTGCAACGCAATATCAAGTAATTATACCCATCTTCCTCATAAATTCGTTAGGAAGTGTGTGTCTTATTTAGGTATACAGCATTAGTTTACTGAGGTAGCATTTTCCCTGATAGATAAGGTGTTCCTCTCCCCGTGTAAGGCATTGTTTGAAAGTGGTTTCTAGTAGAATTGAGAGGGTATGTGACAGGACAGCTGGATGAAATTTCAGTTTCAGAGCAAAGGTGTAAAAAGATTTTTGAAATTAATCCTGTGCTCTAGGACACCACATTGCTTACATTATTTACATAAAATGTCAGGATGCTTGTAATACAATCTAATTGTGCTGAGCTGAGCATAGCCAGTGTCTTTAGCTGACTGCAGCAGGGGAAGATGAGCAAAGCTGACATTAAGATAAAGACAGTGAAAACTCCACTGCTGCAGAAAAATAAAGGAAAAATATGAAAAGGCAGAGAGGCAAACAATATAGATCAGAACTGTTTTGAAGAGAGCATTCTGAGTTCTAAAAACATAAAAATTAATTTATCACATAAAACAGAATAAGCAAATAAATCTACAGATGCACACCTTTAAACAGACTGAGCTTGAATATACCTATTGAGATAGCAGGGAAAGGACTAAAGGGTCAGGACTGGTTCCTGAGAGAGTGTCAGAAAAGACAGAAACAAGTTAGAGGCATATTAGGACCACACGTTTGTCTTAAAGGGCCTGGTGAGGCAGCAGAGGACAGTGGGACTGGAATTTCCCATGAAGAAGAAAGCCAGAAGGCATTCTGCAGCAGTGCAAGGGGCTTGCCCTGAGCACCCTTCCAGGCTGGAGTGGAGGTTGTGAAAGGTAATGACAGCAGAGGTCTTTAACTTGCCTGTTGGTCAGAGAGGCAGCAGAGGCACTGGCTGGTGGGGAGATAAATTGTTTTCAAAATCTGTTGAAGGGATTAACAGAGACAGCAGAAACAGAGATGACCATACCAGGACTTTAGAAAAAACTATAGAATTACAATGAATGTGTAAATGAGAGAATTCAGGTACAGGTATCTAGAAACAGTATGAGAACATTATATTCTGCCTTTCTCTCCCAGTGCTTTCCAACTTCTATTCATAACTGAATAAAACAGAAAAAAATACAATTTTTAATACCCATCAAAATTGTAGAGAGGCTACAAATTTCCAGTTTATTTCTTGTTGATAATAATAGTTTTATGCCAACATTTATGTTTGCTTTACAAAATAATCAATGCTCCAAGAGCTACAGAAGATCTGTAATTACAAACCATTATGACACTTATTAGAAGAAACAATGTATCAGCTTTGATAAAGATAAAACTCATAACTGAACAGTTTCCTTAGATGTTAGAAAAATAATTGGCTTGATAAAGTAGAGAAATAATTTGAGAGCCACACCACAATCTGCCATTAGCTGGCAACAACAGAGTAGCAAAATTGCAATTGTATATCAGCAAGTGGACGTGTTTGCTTGTTTCACCAGTAAAAATATGAACATGCTTGATTTGGTTGTTGATGCTGTGGCCATTATTCAAGATATAAAGAAACTGAACAACTTCAAAGACAAAAACAAGCTGGTGCACAATGAAAGCTGCCAACCAAACATGAAAATATAAATACATACACATATGGGAAAGAGAAACAAAACTATCTTTCTTGCCAATTTGAGAAGAGACAAAATGTGTCACTCTGTGTTTTCTGAGCTTAATTTTGTTTTATCCAATCCCCTGTCCTCAAATTCCTTCAAGGACTCAACTGGGGGAAGTTCTGAAAGATGTGGAAGATACAATTCTGAGAAATTGTCAAGAGAAAACAAGAAATTGAAAACTGGCAGCCATAAAAATTCTCATTTTAGGCGGCCAAGCCTTGCTAAACATGCTTTACATTAAACTCCAGACCAAATCACCTGACATGAATTTGAAGTTTATCTGAATTCTTCTAATACTCACAAGAGAAAAAAAGTTCAAAAACACAGAAAGATCCACAGAAAGATGGTCATTTAGTCACTCAAAAGAACAGAGTTTGCAGTATAAATAATTATTGTCTAAACTCCCATTTTAACATTCTGTAATGGACTAAGAAATTAAATCCTATATTCTTCAAAATCATTTGTATATATAAAGTGAACTGACATTACTGGAAAAGAGACAAGTCAAATTGGAAGGAAATATTGTCATAGTATTACCCTGATGAAAATACAATATTGTCCATCTAGCCTATTAAGTTACACTAGCAGTGAATATTACTAGAAGAGGGCAACTTTTGAGACAATTTTTACTCTTCTCTAAAATTCCATTTAAAACATCTTTTTAGATCAAAAAGATGATTCTATGTATGATTCCTACCCCTTCCTTAAAATTGCCAATGACTTTTTCATTCATTTAATAAGATCTTTATACATTTACCAAAGCAGAATTAAATATTCAACTACACATTTTGTTGAATTATTTACATTGAATTGTATTTAGAAGTAAATAAATATGGACAAATATGGCATGTTTTGTATTTTTGACATCTCTGTAGCAGAATCAGTGAAGCAACATGTAAATAAAAAGAGATGAAATAAAAGAGATGAAATATTTTATTTCCAGTAAAATAATTAGTTCTATAGCACAATCATTGCAATGTTTTTTTGACACATATTTCTGGCTTCTGTCTCTATTTGGGGGAATTCTGTCCACATGAAGAAACACAGCAAGTTATTTACAAAAAATAAAAAAGAAAAATTAGGCAATCTATCTAAGCCTTTCTCATTTAATAGATTTTATCCTTGAAATGGGAGTAGGATGACAGAGAAACATCTTGTTAAGAAAATGTTGCAGTTTCTAAAAATTAAATAAACCTTCAGTTTTCATCACCTGGACCATATATCAGATAGAAAGTGTTGCATTTTATCTTTCCAGTACTTCACACTGTAAGAAAACCTAAGAAATCTTGATTAGTTCTTAAGTTAAACAATTTTTAGAATATTTTGCAGTCATCCAGGCCTGATTCCTCACTTTCCTTTTGGAAGTCTCTGTGTCCCAATTCAAAGTGTCCCAACAAGATTCAGCATCCTTTCTAGTGGATGCCTGATCAATGGCATTGGTTCAAAAAGGAAGTGAGTGATAGATATTGCAACCATATTCCTCTTTTAGGAGCCTGACATTATTCTTTTCTTCAAGGCTAAATCCATAGCACATACAAACTTCTATTATTTCAATAATTTTTATTCCAGTAGAATAACTTATATAGAATAGTGATCTTTAACTAGTAACTGTGTTTTCTACCCACTAAATGGATTCTCAGAGGGACAGCTTGAGATTTTCATAGGCATCTATCCCCGTGGACTGAGTACTGTAAACATAGAAACTTGATCTAAGGACAAAATCGTCTTTGCCTCCCTCTGAGAGCTGGATGATTAAACTGTAGACACAATAAAGCATACATCAGGGATATGAGATTCCAAACATCTTTTTCATCTAATTTTTCTGAGGTTAGGGAGGCTACAAATTCAAAAGCTCTGTGGGGTGGCATTTGGAGTATAAACAAATGCACCAATTTAGAAATTACATTTAGAAACAATTCCTTTCTCACTTGAGCAACCCCACTTGAAAACAATGAAAACATTCACCTGAGCAACCTATGAGACTAATTGATACCAATTTAGAGGAATAAAGAAAATGCTGTGTTTAAGGAAGCTGTTTACTTCCATGTGGGTCCACTAACAGGACAATACTGTTTATCTTGCCTAAGGTATATGTGAAAATCAACGTGTTTCATGAAATGCGCTTCTTTTAACAAGTTTTTTTTTTTAACAGGGCTTTGGTTTTGTCAGGCATGTAAATCTCACTCCAGTACTTTGGACTGTAAGCAGGTTTTGTCAATTTAAACTGTATTTATCTCTTCCCCCACCCATGGGTCAGTGTTCAAAAGGAATTGACAGAGAAAGCTGAAAAAGAGCAAGACATTTTGCCTCCTTATGTTATCTGTAATGAGATATTCTCAATGACTATTCTCAGAAGTTGGTCTTTATGTACTTGTGATTCTTAACATGTAAAATGTGTTATAAAGGATGACTCTTAGCATAAATAATGCATAATTTAATAGACAAAAATAATCTCTGGTGGTTTTGATGGGGAGTTTTGTGAATATTACAAGATAGATTTTCTTAAAGCAGACTTAGTAGCAGCAGTTAGGCAGGTATATTTTTTTTTAATTTATTTTTCTAGAGTTCTCTCTCCTTTGGGGAAAAATGTGCACAAAGACTTAATACAGGAGATTCTAGCATTTCCAAGTCTAACAGAAACAGTTTGCTCAGACACAGGATTCAGACTAAAAATGTTTCATTCTCAAAAGCACTGACATTCTGTTGACAGGGATTTCAATAAACAAACAAGAGTAGCTTTTTGATAACCCTCTTTCTATATAGTAGTATTTCACTGCAGAGGCAGAGCTCTTTACAAGCTCACTGCTGTGAATGAAAAAAAGTGACAGTCAGATTAAAGGCTTCTAAGGAAAACTTTCATTTTATGTCAAGATAAAAATCGGTGAGTTTTATTTACGGTTCTGTGTCCTGATTCAGGGCATGCATGCTAATCTAGACATATGATTAGAAATGTTGAACTGAAATAATTGCTGCTTTTCAGACCTCAACATATTTCTAACTTATGTGCATCCTTGAAGATATTCTTCATGTTACAGAACACCATAGGAATAATCTACTGAAATCACTTCCTTTTCCTTGAAATAATATTTACAGAAAGTTCTACATCTAACACATAAACACATCCAAGGTTTCATCTGTTAAACAAAAGCCCTGAAATATTCATTCTGCATACTATCTCCCTCTTTGCTTTAATCTATAAATGCTTACACAAATAGTTTGTCCACAAGAAACATCAATTTCAAATAGACCATATTTAGACAAGCACATTGAATTCACACCAGAGAATTTCTGGAAATTTGATGTGCCTCCTTCCACAATTTTTTCATATATTCTTACTCCTTTTTTTTGTTTACTCATGGTCAGGCTGATTCATTACCGCCCTTTATGGCATGATGAAAAATGGACCCATCCTTTCCTGGTAATTCTCTGAGTGCAACAGATATACACAGTCACCTTTTGTCCCAAGGAAACAACAGTTAACATGTTATGGGAGAGGTCTCCTGACAAAACTTCTCAATTTTCATTTCAACACTGCTTAGGAACTCTTTTATAATGTGTGGTAACCCAGATGCCAGCAGGATCAAGACCCCATGGTTATAGTTAAATCAGGATAAGCTACTACTGCAGTATAAGACTGTAAAAACTCCACAGGTAAACAAACAAAAACAATTGGATGAGTGACAAGCAGATACATAGCATGTTAGCTTGCAGTCACTTGCATCTTGTGTCTGTTGCTACTACAGAACAATTAAGAAACATGCAAATATGTGTATGTGAGAGATTTGGTAATGAGAAAATGCTGTCTCTCAAATATGTAGAAATTAAAAGGTTTTTGTAAAAGTTCTAATTGAAATATCTGTTTCAATAAATAGTCCTATATTTTTAAATCCAATTTTTACATGTCTCAGAAGCCAAAAAATACATCTTGTCAGTGCTTAGGGAAATGCTAACTGCTGTATAACATTTAAGTGGCATGAGAAGTACTGTGAGGTACTAATGTGTATTAATCTAATTTTGCCAACCATTTGTAACATATGGTATTATAATTATGTCAAATATGTTTACAAAAGACGTGAACAGGTGCTAAAGCTTGTGTTCCAAATGCTGACAGTCCTCAGCAAGATGTTCTCTGGTTACCAAACTGTGCCCCGCAGACAAGGCAAGAAAAGGACTATAAACTAGGGCCAAATTTTTTTCCAAGTAACTTAAATTACTTGCCAGACTTAGATGAAACTTGCTGTTTTCAATCTAACTTGACATAGACAGTAGTCAAGATTCTGCATTATCCATGAAATATAAAAGTAATTTCTAAAATGTACTATTCTTTCCAATTCATAAGGTGAATGTAGTATACATTTACTGCTGATACTGTTATGACTAATTATTATTACTAACAATCTGCTGGATTCTAGAGACCCTGCCAGATGTGACAGTCACAAAACAGCTATCATACATTGTCACACACAAAAACAGTGTTTTATGTGTAGGTGACATCTGTCTACAGAGTTCAAAATCTCAGAAAGATGCACAACAACGAAACACAATGAAAAGGAAACATAATGAAATGATGAAATATAATTTAAAGAGAAAGAGAAATTTGGAACAGCCTTATCCAAAGACAGTGAGGGCTAGTTTTTTTAGTAGAGCTCCTTTATCTTTAATAGTGTTAATAGTTGCCTAAAATGTCTGTTGAAGCAAAATAAACATAGCTTCCCAGTAAGACAGGAGAAAATATTGTACAAAAACAATTATTACAAAAATAATTTGCTCTAATTTGTGTTCGATCTAGAACAGTAAGCATCAGATATGGCTCAGTTACCAACATCTTTTAGTAGTAAGTAACAGAATATGTAACTATTCTTCTTGAGACAGTGTGCAACAGTTTCAATCTGTTGAATATTTTAATTGTATACCATTTAGATATCGCACTTATAGGAACAAAGACAAAGGAATGGACTGTCTTCTCTCTCTTTAAAGAACTGTTTTAAATAAACTATAATTTACTTTAAATAATTTTCATTATTTTATTTTTCTCTCATTGCTTTTCTTATATCATTATCCCTTAGAAATGACATGTAATTCATCTGTATTAAAAGGTTTCAGGTCAGGTTAGAAAAATCATCAAGTGTTTATCGTGATTAACAGGAAGTTTAAATTCCTCATTTACACTCACATAAGTCAAACTAAGGATTTTCCTTCAAGTGGCATTTTTTCACTGTTTTTATAAAGTCTTCAAACCATATCTAAAAGAAATTGCTTGCCTCCATGAAAACCTCTCCAGCGTTGCATTCAAACACGTCTTCTCATTAGTCACATGAAGTTGCTGTAAGCCTTTGTGAAACAGGACTGATAGCACATTGTGGATTTCTGGTTTGCATTATTTAGATGATAAAATTCATTATTTCCACTGGTTCCTAGTCATGTTTAGAGAAAAATGTGGAGCTCAATTCAAACATGGACTGAGCCAAAACAAACAGAGAATACCTGTAGAACATACAAATACTGCCAAGATATCTGGCTGAGGAAATTTATTTGTCATAGCTTCATAGTACATATAATTTACAGCTAGTTTTAAGCCTTTGCTGAGAAAAGTGATAGAACATTTGTTATATCACTCAATCACGTTGTGACATTTCTGTTTAAAATTGAATAGTAACATATTCCTCTACAAATTGTTCATTTCATATTTAAGATTTTACAAAACACTTAGAACATCTTAAAACTTCTTATTAATTGAAGCATGTATAATTTCCTCAGCTACCTTTGAAATCACAGCCCCAGGAACAGTTGAAACTGTATTCTAAAACAACAAATTCAGGCAGTGCTTACCCATCCGAATGGCAGGACTGATTTACCACATGGTCTGCTTCTCTTTGTGCTGTGCTGGTATGATTGAGTGACAGCTTGGTTTTGTGCGATGCCTTTCATTGTAATAGAACATTTTTAGCTAATCTACCATTCTCTACAAATATGCCTTTACTGCAGCATTAATCTAAATTTTCCCCTAGGTGTTCCCCAGATGTTCACATCCATGAGATCTGACCCAAATGTCATAGTAATTTAAAGTGCAATCACAAAATAGAACTTTCAACCTTAATTATAACTTAGGTAAACCGGCTGAAAGATGTATGATATTTGACAGTCTGTAAACTGCTTCTCTTTATTCAAAATGCATTTCTGAACATAGAGGCAATGGCTTTTCTGTCAAGACTGAAAAAGGTACAAAATTTAATCGAATTTCACTTCTTTCATCTATAGCTATATTACATAAAACCAGCTGCAGCAAAGGGGCATCTCTTTCAGTAAGCTGTCCCTAGCTCTTGGTCACTGCTGCCGTCTCTCATGCCAAGCAGCCACCTCATCCATCTCCACTGGCTGTGCTTGTGGTGACCAAGAAGAGTTCATCAGCAGTGGTTTGAGCTAAGTTCTGCCTTTGCCTCGTTGTCTGTGACACCTTTGCCAGACTGCCTGAAGTGACAAAAGGAGTATAATGTGTAGAGCAATATATTCATCATGCCAATAAGAACACAAAAGAAGCTGTTTAAGCTTCCAGACAGTGTAAAATTTTGAATTGGAAACTGCTTTTACCCAGACCTGGGTAACTAAAAAAAAAAAAAAAAGAAGGCAGGTTGTAGTATTCTGTAACATTAAATACTTTGAATATTTTACAGATACAAAATGATTTATCATGATGTCATCCATTCTTAAAGTGGCAGGAAATTTTAGTTGCGTGCATTCATAGGAGATCATTCAGGCATTATCAAAATGCATTTTTTTTTCTTCTGCATTTTCTTAGTTTTGAACAGAAAACAAGAATAAGGAAGAGGAAATCTACTTTTTACTAGGAATCACAAAAGAAATTTAAAAAAATTGAATGGACAGAAATTAACTCGTCTATACATGAATCTTTCCATATTTTTTCCCTGGAAACTCTTCTTTCAAGACAGAGTATTTAATTTTAAATCAAACTTAAAAAAAAAAACCACTGGGTTTTGCAGTAAAATTTAAAGTTTATGGTTTAAAATATTGTTCATTAAAACTAATTCATATGATATATCATTCCATTCTTCCTACAAGATTACTTCTTTGAGAACTGAATAGATTACAAATGCATAAATTTATTAGTTCATAGCAATTACCTAAATATTTATAAAAGACCTTAAGGAATAATTATTTTTTTTAATTCCCAAAAGCATTGAAGAAAATCTGTACGAAAAATGCTATCAAAATTCATGAAATACTATCAAGCCAAAGTTTATACATCTGTCTTCCTCTCAACAGCATTAAAAATTTTTAACAGACCAAAGTATTGTAAGAGTATAAAAAAAGAAAATGAGGAAGATGAAGACATGAAGTTGCAGAATAAGTGGAGAAGCAGATAATAGCTGTTTGGAATATTAGAGTGGAGGTGAGTATTCATATAAACAAATAGGCACAAGTATTTTTGGGGAAGACACACAAAATTGAAGTATTTTTTACTAATATTATTTTTAGCATGGGTGACTTTTTTGATCAATCCTGAGTATTTCAATAGACACCAAAATGCAAAGGTTGCAATCTGCATTAGTGTATGCTATATATATTCTTTCCACAGCAAATAACAAATGAGGTAAATATATACCCTAGATGTATTCTCAACTAACTCTGGCTTAAGCCTGAATTTTATCCAAGGAGTAGCATGAGAGTTTCTCTGTGATATTTTTTTTCACAGAAATTGCCTTTAGCTTTTTACACCTCAGCCTTCACACAGACAAGTGCTCTCCCTCGCTCTTTCCTGCTACGTGCATTGCAAAATAACTTTTTCAGGCTGAAGTTCTCAGTATATTTTATCTGTGAGACTGGCACGTTAGTAGATGTCAAATGTCCCAAGTCACAAAGCATTTCTCATAGTCCTAATTGGCTGAGTCTAACCTATATCAGCCCACCTTCACACAAGCCATTTCAGAGATGATTCCTCAGACAGTCAGCCTGCATTTAAACTGATCCCTCTGGTCAACTAGGAGAAAAAACATGGGAAAAATAAACACTGTGGTTGCTCTGGCAGGCTGGTTGCCTACCACACTTACTACTTTCTGAAATTCCTTTGAGAACTGTCTTATTTTATTGTCCATTTAGCTCAAGATCAGAATTTCCCATTTTTAGAGGGTTATTTTTCCCACTGATATCAAAGCTTCCCAGTGCCAACAGGCTATTTTTACACCATAATATTTCTGTAAAGAAACTTACATATACTTCTCCCATATGTCTTCAATAACACATTATCATTGCAATTTAATACCTGACATTATATAAGTGTATCCTCCATTTCCAAGAGAAAAAAGGATGTTGTTTCACTGCTGTCTGTCTGAAGCCTGTTGTAATCTCAGGCCATAACATGACAAGCTGATCTTAACAGTCACACACATAAAACATTAGCAGTCTATTATTCTTCCCTCCCTACCAGATATCTGGAAGTTGCTGTAATATTAGGAATTCGCACCTCGTAGCAAATAATTCTCTCCTGTTTTCACAGGAGAAATTTCTTTTATTAGATAAATTAAATTCTACCATCAGTCTAAAAGATATGAAATTGATAAGAAAAGAAGGGCAGAAGACAACCAATATGGTGGTGAATATAGGCAGCTTTGCCAGTGACTTTTTGGCATATGTCCCTTCCAGTCTTTCACGAATGACCAAATATCCCATATTTCTTTGATTTACTATGGAGATATAATGAGTATTTTCACCTGCTTTCTCTTACATGTAAATAATTTTCAGGTTAAATTGGTGAAAGACAAAAGGTGAGAGTAAATACAGAAATGACTTGTGCAGGCACAGAACTTTTCATCTGGATGAACACAATAATTTATAAATGTACACCTCACAATACAAATGAGCACCGGGCAGGTTGGAAACTTTTCATAACTAAGGGTGAGAAAAATTCCAGACAATAGCACATCTGTAGAATACAGATTTCAACAAAACATCTGATTTTTCCTTCTTCTGGCACCCCCAGTTTTGATAAAGTGTCACCAGAAGACATTCAGCAACAGAGGTTCATAACTAACAAAATGTCTTGTTTTCTTAAACAACTGGGCATACATTGGATAAAAAAAGAGACTTCTTTTTCCAATTAATTAAAAAAAAAACTTAAATGATAAGTTAATTCTATTTAGAACAACTCACATAATTATATGTTCAAATAAAAATATGCTAAATAAAACTAAAATATTTAACTTTTTTATTACATGGCTTCAAAAATTCTTATTATGAAGCTGAAGGGGGAAAAAAGTTGTATTCAGAAAATTTCAGAGCCAAATATTTTCTCTCTTTTCCTTCTCACTATTTTCACAGTTCTAGTCTGTGATCTCACATTGGATAAGAACCATTCTTTCTAACTTTTCTGTCTACTAAATCAATTTTGAGATGGATTGACCAATGCATCACTCAATATTTTACATTTGAGTGCCTCATTGTCTTATAAACCAATTTTCAGAACTGTTATTTCCACTTAATTATTTTCCTAATGATTCCTGACACTGTATTAGATTTTTGAGTCACAGCTGAATTTTGACCTCATGTTTTCAAAGAAGAATCTGCAATAATTCTGTTAATGCTGATTTAGACAGCAGGTTGTACATAAAATTAGTAGTTCAGCATTTTCATAATTGGTTCTCTTTAGATTGCAGGTTATCCACTCTTAGTGCTTTCCAACCAATCATTGTATTGATTTTTTTCCAAAATCTCTTATGTAAGATTAATTTAATATTATTCTCAATATCCATCTTCTGTACAGAATGGTTATAGTACAGCAGCATCTTAATTTATAAATATAATTTCCTTATAATTTAAAATAATTTTAAATTATTTTACACTATTTTAAAAAATTTTAGATGCAGCTTAAAATATGTCTTGATTAAAAAAGCAAACTTTTTAACCTGTCAAAATTTGTACTCTTTTAAATTAGACAAGATTTGCACTTTTCAATAGAAAGAAAATATTTTGGCTGTGCTGTTAAGGCAGTAAACACTTTTGTTCCTCAGAGAGTCTATTGATCACTTTATATTTTTACCATGTGTATAAAGTAGAAGTTTTGTACAAATTTTATACTGTTTGTGAATGTTTTACCTTCTCTGCTCTCTATTTAACTTGTTCTCTTATGCTTTTAAGTAATTCATATAAACATTTTCCTGTAGTTTTCCATTTCCATGTTAAATTTGCTGCTTTGATTTATATACTTTTACATTCTTACTCAGGTGTTACAACTCTGGCTCCCCAAAAGCTGCATGAAGCAATTCTAGACACAGATCCTGTGCACAACAACAAAGACTCATGACTCATCTGCCCTCTTGCTCACTAACTGACAAGTTTCTTCCAATACTAAGCATTCAAGATATCTAAAATGTAGCATTTACATCATGCATTTCCTGTTACAGAGTCAGCATAGGAATAAGCAAAGTATCCCAGCACAATTATCTGCCTTAACCACACTAAATTTCCCTTAGCATCTCATGGTTACTGTTACTATTACTGTCCAATACAGCCTAATACCCTACTCTTACTCCTTTGGTGTGGCACTTGAATACTGAGATTGTGACAAATTTTGAAAAACTCATCTTGCTTACTTTTCATATTCTGTATGATATAATTGCTCTAGATCCTCCAAATTCTCGATTGGAGCATGTTTCATATTGCCTGTGGTCACTATAAATATATACCGCAATCTGGCCAAATAATCACAATGTAAGCTTCTGCAGCAGAATATTTTTTCCTCTCTTTGCTTTAGAGTGAACAATTCCTCTTCCTCTTCCCAGCTGCTCTGAAAATCATCTCATCTTGGCCTTAGAGTTCTGAACTATGTCTCCTCAGAAAAACATTGCCATCCTTGACTACTTCATTTCTGTGACCTTCAATAAATCAATTGCTACTAACCACTAAAAGCAAACTAGAACTGGATTTATGGAGCAGCAGCAGGCTGGATAAAATAATATGTCCAGATTTAAATTAACAAGTAAAGAAAGCAAAAAATCAAAAAGTAATTAGAAAAAATTTGCTTCCTCATGTGACAAGGCAATTTTAATTATACCATCCGTAGTCACAGGTATCTCTCGGGCAGGATGCAGGTAATTCCTGCTTTGTTGATTTTCTGGGTACCTCCAGGCATTAACTATTGGCTGGACATTTAGATATCCTAACTAATCTGTGCTGTAGAGGTGTAAGGGGAAACTTAATCAGGATTTTTTAATCATAGTTCTGAACTTGCTGCTTCAAGTACCTTAGATCCATTTCTTTCCCACCTAGCCATACAGCTCTGCTCAGGTAAGTTTCTACCTTTTCCTGAAACATGAGCACAAATCTCTTCATGCCTGTAACTGGGACAACAGTGTTCTAGACTAAATGTTTCAGTCTATATAAAGAAAAATATTTATATTAATGAAGGATTCAAAACAGGATGATCCATTAATGCCTAACACAAACGCACAAAATACATTTTCTATCCCATAGAAGCAGTGCAATGAGGAGTCTGATATTTGGTCTTCTTTTGAATAGTAGTTTCTTTCTTATGTTACTTCAAAGCTAAAGACCAATTAAAGGGTATTGATTTCCCATGCTTCAGAGTACATCCTACAGTTCAGGAAAAAAGACGCTAGACATTGCAATTCCAAATAAATAAAAGAAAAAATTTCAGTAGTTATATTTTAATTATATACTTCATTCCTGAGACAAATTATTAACTCTCCATGGAAATACAATTTATTTATTTATTTATTTACTATTAACAAACAATGCAGTAAGTTTTAGCAGCATAATATAATACAGGGTTTATAAAAAAGGTCAGATTCCAGCAGATGTTTTCCACATGCATGCAACATTCAAAATTATCAGTGTACAACCACCATCATTTCTCTAAGTAGCATATTTAAATTCAGTTTTGATATTATGTAAATATCTACTCAGCTCTCAGAATTTACGACTTGTTAAAAACAAGACCAAATATATTTTATGAGTACAGAAAAAAAAAATCAAACATTAATGTCAAATATCATGTTTTGAGCAACCCTTCTTCTATTGGAATTTCTGCTTGAACTTTAAAACGTTACCAAATATATGTTTTTCAAGCTTTGTCTTTCTATTTGACATTAAAAAGGATTATTACCTTTTCAAATTGATTTGCTATTAATCAGAAAAAGACCTTTCCACACAAAAGTTCTGATAAGACCTGTATTAGTCAAGCATGCACACATTTCATGCCCATTTCTTACTCTGCCAAGGCCATAAAATGTGTGAAAAAGACCATTGCAAGCAACCTTTGACACTCACTCCTTTTATAATTTTTTCAGACAACAAAAAAATAATTAAAAAGTTGAATTTTTATTTAAATTGTGGTATGTAAATACAAATAACTGCATATTTTGAATAAAGATGATCTGCAGGGAGGGGTGGTGGATGGGGTGGACGGGGCCAAATCAAGTTCTGTGCAAATTGCTGCTCATTAATAAACTACCAACAAATTTACAGACAGCAGATA
Source organism: Sitta europaea (assembly GCA_013400255.1). NCBI lineage: Eukaryota > Metazoa > Chordata > Aves > Passeriformes > Sittidae > Sitta > Sitta europaea. The sequence continues at coordinate 107,110 of VXBS01001144.1, read as the reverse complement.
TGTCTGTCAATCTAAACAGGTGCATCACAAGTCCCTCTTCAATAAGGAATGTGGACTAACAATAACCATAAATATGTCAGTGTTAAAGGTTTTCTTTTTTGAGAGTCCTAATTTGGAATGAAAATTTGGAATGCTTTCGTTTGCCAAAGACTTGCTCACTTAAAGCTGAATTGCTGCCAGTTCTCAGAAGTGAGTTCGTGTTTGGGGTTACCTGTATTAATTCAAAAGATATTTGCATGTCAGAAAGTAACAGAGATATTTTCCATTTTATGTGTAGTTTAAGTTCAATACAGCCATACCAGATTTGAATAGGATATGTTGTACCCTAACCTGACCATGATCAGAAATTCCCATAGCAATTTTATAAACAATAAATAAGCTAATTTCTTTATTTCTACAATTAATTTTATATAAAATATATAAAATACAATTTTTTCATTTTGAAGTATTGAGTATATTTTGTGTTCTACTAGGCCCAATATCACAATTTATTTCACTTTGTACTCATTTCTGTTGCTAGTAAGAAAATTTCATGGTTTAAACACAGTGAGAATCTAAGCACCACCCTGCCACCCACTTACTCCCCTTCCAATTGAACACTGGAGAGAATCAGAAGGCTAAAACTGAGAAAACTCATGGGTCGGGATAAAGACAGTTCAACAGGTAAAGCAAAAACTCCATATGCAAGGAAAGCAAACCAAGGAATCCTTTGACCACTGTTCATGAGCAGGCAGATGGCTCCATTGCCTGCAGTGACACCGTCACTCCAACTGTCGAGCCCTGGTTTCTTCTCCCCCAGCTTTTATTGCTGAGCGTGGCTCCCCATAGTCTGGGATGTCCTTGTGGTCAGTTGAGGCCACTGTCACGGCTGCACCTCCTCCCAGCCCCTGTGCATCCCCAGCCTCCTTGCTGGTGAGGTGGAATAAGGAAAAGGAAAGACCTTGACTCCGTGGAAGCACAGCTCAGCAGTTAGAAACATCTCTGTGTTATCAACACTGTTTTCAGCACAAACCCAGAACAGAGCCTCATAATAACAACTGTGAAGAAATTTAAATTTATCCCACCTCAAATTAGAACAGAAATTAGTTACTCTGGTAGATAAATTATTCTTTACAATCTGTAGGCCTAGAAGTAATTTTGGTTTTATTTGTTAATAGCATAAAATGTTCGTGAATTCATGGAAGATTTATATGTATGTAATAGCATGATTGGCCCAGTATTTCATAAATATGTTTGAGGAGTTATTGGGATAAAATTAAGTACCTAAGATTTATTTGTTTAGATGCTTAAGAATTTGAAGTGGTTTAACATTTCTCCCAGCTTCATGAGCTCACTTGATTGAAGAGTGAAAAATTAAATATTCTGAAAAATTACAATAGTCTCTCTAATTAGCAAATGTTCCTTACAGGGATGGGAGATGATTGCTGTATTTTAAGTATTGCTATTAATTATAATGTTAGCTGAATATTTGTAATCACTTCAAAATTAACCTTTGTATCCTCAAGAGATTCTTCTTTCTAAGAGTCACTCAGTACCTGAGAGAGAAACTAATTAGTCAATGACTGATAAGTGCAGAAGGAACACAAATTAATTCTTTGTTTACAGCTTTATGGTTGGTACTGCATAACTCGTATTATAATTAAAATTGGTTTTATATTATAAAAATGAAAAGTGTATAATCCTTGGATAATAATATTATTTTAGTGATGTTAATGTTTCATTAGTGTGGTCTATTCCTTGGCAAGTTCAGAGGAAACCCTCTCATAGGTCTGTGGCAAGAAATTTTCTGCATCTCTTGACAGAGTTCAGAGTTTTGAAACACATACATCATGATGCATGGAGAAACACATTTAACATGGAATAGCTCAGTTTTAGCACAGCCTCAGACAACTCCATTTTCCATAATCTTGTGTCCTTAAATTTCACTGTCTAGATCTTGATGAACAAGGCGTTGACTAATCATGTCATCCTCCCAAAAAGATATCAAAGACCATTCAATTAATCTAATAATATTAATATGTAACAGTTTCAATTAAAATCTATTCTTATCATGTGGCATACAATAAGCTTATAAAAAAATTTATACTATTTGGATTTAAAGCTCTAGGAAAAACCCACAAGTTTCTACTAGCTGATATGACCCACAGTCCTGTGCAACATGAATTAACCCTGCAGAGGGATGCATGGATGGAACTCTAAGTGCAGGACCATCTTTGCAGATCTTAAAAGCCCTCAGCTGAAAGATTGTTTCACACTTTTATTCTCTTACCATGTGTGCTATCATTCTCATGTGATGCTCATTTATCACAGCTATTTCAAAATTTCTTAATATAATATAATTTATTCCAATTTATCTTGGTGTGATTCTTGGGATTTCCTGAACAGGAACCTCATGATCCTACGGGTCCCTTCCAACTCAGGATATTTTATAATTCTAAAAAGTAACATTATACTAAGTCTGTTAGATCAACTTACAAAAAGGTCAGAGTATCCTGGTAACTGATCTGTTTTTTATACTGCCTTTATTTTTCCTTCCTACACTAGTTAACATAAATATTTGTAATCTGATTCTAATTTTCTGATAGAAAAATTACATAAGCAATTAGGTTTATGGTAGGAGGTGTAAGACTGTACATCTGCTGCCTGGACAGATAATGTTTTCACTGTGATCTTTTCTGAACAGATATTAACATATTGAGAAATCTTTGCTGCAATGAAGTTGGTGGTATAGATTTCTTCTAACTGCTCATTGAAAACTCCAGTATTTTTGGTCGGGTGGTTTATGACAGAGTTATACTGCCTTTTTCTCTCCACTGAGGAGCTCACAAGCCTAGAGCTGTCCCTGCAGAAATGTGTACACAGGCCACATTTGGCACTCCTGGGACCAGTAGCTGACAGCTTACCATGAAGCAAAGCAAAATGCAGCTGCTAACTAATGGAATTTAACTTAACCAATAGAATTTCACCAGGTCTACCAGAAAGGATTTTCTGCAGCTCTGAACTTAGCCAACTAATGAGCATACTGCTGACCTTTTTCCCAAGTGCTGGAGTTGCTCTGCTCCTTCCAGCCTCTCAGCTCAGTCTTTGGCTGCTGCACAGGCCTTCGCATTTTATGACTTGAATTCTAACATCTATCATTTGCTTTTGTATGTCTGCTTTCATGTATCATGCTTTTTTTAAATTCCACTTTCTGTCCTGGACACCAGAATTTTTCCACAGACCAGTTACAAGCAAAAACACCATGAGGGCCAGCTACTCCCTTGGCTCAGGGAAACCTGGAGCTGGGAGCAACCCTGATGCCAGCCATGCCCTTGCCAATTGTTTCTGTCCCGTGGGCGCTGAGCATGGTAGAGAGAGCCAGGGGTCACCAACATCCATCAACATCACAGGCATGGTGAGGGATGAGCCAGGACTGAGGTCCAGCCAGGAGAAGAACACAAAGCAGAACAGGCTGGAGAGAGCATCCCTCTGCAGGTCCCTCCCAGGGGGGAGACCCCAGCCCAGCTGCCACCAGACAGAGTTGGGGGTCAGGGCCAGGGATGAGGGTGCCTTTGCCTTTCTGCATTGCTGCATCAAGCTCTTACTGCCTCCTGTCATAATTCCCACATTATATTTTCTTTGAACTAACGCCTTTTAACAACACTATGATGTTTCAGTGCATAGGGATCATTTTTTCTTAAGAGAAAACACAAATTTTTTTGTGGTTGTCCAGGACTGAGTTCATCAAAAGTAAATACAGAAACCTTTATTTCTCATGAAAAAAAAAAAAAAAAAAAAA
>VXBS01001144.1:0-103326 GCA_013400255.1 Sitta europaea | reverse complement strand
AAAAACAAAAAAAAAAAAACCAAACAAACAAAAAAACCCAACCAAATAAAAAACCCAGATAATTATTTCATTTTGTTACAAATACCTTTTAAATCTTCCTGACCTCATAAAGTATTTAATTTTTAATGAAATTGCATTTTTGTCTTTTTGAGACAGAATTCATCAGATCCAACATTAAGAAAACCTCCAGAACATAAAAATATGACATCAAATAATTCATTTCAGAATAGGTCCACTTCCTACTTCTATAGCCCTGTTTTCTTTGGTCTGTAGTTCCCGATACTTTTCTATTTATTGATCCTTTACTATCATGAAGAAATCCAGACTATAAGTTAATTGTAAAAGCTACAACTTTAAGTCAAGCTCCTGGATCCAAATATAGGATCAAATAACAATAAAATTTTCAACAGTTTTGAGTATCTAGAACACTTACAAACACCTAGCATTCAGTTTCAAAACACTTTTTTTTTCTTTTACCTTAGTTCTATTACTAGTATCTATTTCTATTTCAGTATAAGGATGCTAGCCTTACTGTATCATTTCTGAGGTAGATTTTGCATAAGTAGGCTGCTGGGACCATGAGTCCAGTTTTTCATAGGTATAGCCTATTTTGAAATAGATATTTAATGCAGAAGGTTTTGCTGAACCTCCATTTACTGAGTTTCAAATGACTGCATACCAAAGGACATCTTTCTGATCACGTAAAATAGATTCACAACAAATTTAATTACCAGACCCTACAATCATTACATCCAAAAGAAAAGAAGTGGAAAAGATAAAAAATTTTTAAGTGATCATAGCAGGTTACCTGACACTTAGAGTTAGAAATGCTCACCTTCCCAAGACTACATCCAAAATAAATCCGCTGGAGTTATTTTAGTCTGCAGCAGCAAACTAAAGAGAGTTTGACCACAAGGCCAGAGTTCAGAAACATTATTAGAATTCTTATGCTTCAAGAAATCAAAGTTTAAAAATCTCTGGTAACTACAAAACATTTATATCCTCTACTCAACATGGGAATAGATAACATGCTGATTCATTTCCAAATTTAGTGGACTTCACTGTTATTCTCTTGTAAGTATCTTCCTAAAATAATCTCTTTCAACAGGTCTTTAATGTGCCTCTATCCAGCTGGAAAAACTTGAGATATTTTCTTTTATTCAAAGCTACTTGCAGAATATTTTGATTATTCTTTCTTCCCCCACATATCTGTTGTTTCTAAGTTGGATTGTTATACAAGGAATAAAACTAATTACCTGGTGGAATCAACTGATATTCAACTTAAAGTAATTAATTGTTTTATTTTAAGGATATCGTCTGATATCTCCTGAACCATAATTGGGCCACTGGAGAGGTTAATTAAAACTTTGTAGACTAATTAAGCAAATTTCATATACTTTTCTCTAATTTAGCAATTCTCAGTTAGATTCATTCTATTAGTTGCTCTAATGTGTCTATAATGTTCCAAGTACTCAAAACTTTAGGCTATTATTAGAAAAATATCCTTTTACCCTCAAAACTAAAAAGACAAAAAATATAAAAACTTTGGCTTAGTTTGAATTTTATGATGGTGATATTGAACTTTATTTTTCCTGTGTGTTTTTGCAACTCTTTTAGTGTTAGAACCAAGGAAGCAGTTAGAATCACAGAATCCCTTGTGCTTGAAATAGCCTTAAGATCATCAACTCCACTTGTAATATAGTATCTTTCCCTTGGTGAAGTGTCACTGCTCGTACACATGACTACATAATCACCTAGTTGTTAGAACATCTCCTGTGCAGCAGAGAAGTTTTGGTCCTAGGAGGAGGATATGTTTAAACCCCTTTCCCAGAAGGGCTCTACTTCCCAAATAATTGTCAAGCTTACAATGAACATCAAAATTACTTTGGCAAGAATGAGGGCATCGTTGCATTACCCAACTCAGTGAGACAGATAAATGATTCTGACCACACATTTCAAATATGTTGTAGGCAATTGTAGAAAAATAGCTTCTCTGTTCTGTCCCTGGGATGAGAAATAAGCATGCACAGAGAGATTTTTTCTCTTAACAGTGAAGCTCTGTCTTAAAAGCTTTTGAAACATGGCAATTGTACCAGCCTTGGATGTAATATTATCAGTGCAAAGCATAAATGAGTTATTGTTCCTATAGTACTTTTTCTACAAGAAATACCATGTAAAAATTATACTTAAAACTGCATTTATATTTTTGTATCATGTTCCATACCATATTCACCAATCAACAATATTCAGATTTTCTTGCCTGCTATTCTCCAAACCTGTCCATATTACAATTAATCTTCTACAAAGATTAGATTCAAGAAAAGACTGAATCATTTGAAAACACCCTGCGGTGAGCCACAGATCCTGGTTAAATGGTTAGATTTCTTAGTTAACACCAGGGAGCTGATAAAATTGCTAAAATGAGATCCAAAGTCCAAGACACAAGTAAGAACTACTGAGCAAAGGGGTGTTGTTTTAAAATCTTATGGTCTTCATACAGGGGTGCTGGGAGGTGTTGTTATCCTGCTGTAAACCATTGACCTGGAATGTCTTCGTAGGAATGATGCTTACAATGTTTTTCTAAAGAGCTAAGTGACATTCAGTCAGCTGAAACACAACTTTGTGAGAAGTGTATGATGTTGCTCAACTATTCTGAGAGCCAAGAAAGGAGGGGCCTGGGTGCATTGTCCAGCTCCTGCTGAGCAAACTCTGATATCCCCTGCTCTTCCCCCACGAGAATGCCCTTGCTAGCAAGACTATAATGAGGCTTAACCCAGCATCCAGCAGCTCTGTAGAGATGTACAGCAAGATGCTCACAGCTCTCCCAGTCAGAGAGGAAAAGTAGGCACATAAGGGAAGAACATGACATGTTACCAAGTGGCATTCTCCAAGAAATTAATATAGACCCTGATCCCTGTGTGATTTCTATGTTTTATATTTAAATAAATAAATAAGCCAGTTTACTATTGATGTAAATTGCTTTTATCAGTGAGTCATAGCACATATGAGATAAAGTGTTTTAGTAAAGGAATTGCTGCATGTTTACTTAACAGCACTTCTTTCGCAAAGTGGGCACAAAGATGCTCAGCACAAGCAAAAAGAAGACACCCTAGGGAATGGCAAGGTCCTGTTACAAAATAATGAGGTAGTTAAAGCCCTTCCACAGCTAGAATTGCCCCACTGTGAGGTTAGAGTTATGTGTTTGGACATTAACTTTCACTTGACTTCCCTAATACTAGCTTACACTCATATCAGGCCCTTGGTAATTTTTTTTTTCCTTTTGCTAGCATTACTCTTTTTATTTCTAATTAAAAATTGATTTCTATTGACAATGAATCAAATGTTTCTAAATCAGAAAACTTAATAACACTTTAAATTTTAGTACAATTGTCAAAATATTGATCAAAATTGATCCTGAGACCAATCCTTAAGGCAGTCCCTGACAACTTCTCTTAAGCCTGAGATTTCACCTTTTGTCACAGCATGTGCTTCGTTTTCTTCTCTACTATGTATTCTACTGAGTTCCTATTCTAATTTGACTAACATTTTCCAGCGAAGACATAGATCAAACATTTTGTGGCAAACAGATTTACTACCTGCCTTTATGTAAGGAATTATTTATTTTAATCAAAGAAGGATAATCTATTATTCAGACATGAGCTGTCTTTGATGAGCTTAGTTGTAGCACACTTTCTTTTCATGTCCATGTCATCAGTCTACTTTTCTGAGAAAGCGTTCTCAAAAGACGCACAATATCTTTTGAAAATTAACTGCTGAGTCACTCCAGCTTCCTTTGCCAGCAGATGCAGTGTTATTAGATTCATTGTTAACAAATGTTATATATAAGGTCATAGATTTATTAAAAATTCTGACTGACCTACAATTTGATTCACTGTGTAAGCCAGATCCTCAATTCTTCTTGTGTCAAGATCTCATAGCTTTTCTTTTCACATGTTACTCACTTTTGTCGTTCTTCATTCTCATTAGCTCTGTTATCACTCTCATGCTCAAAGTCAGTAGCTGTACTGAAAACAGAAGTAGTAATTTCATCCTATGGCTCTAACTTCCCTACATCTTTAGCTTCTGGCATGTCATCTTTGTCATCCTACTTACCTTAACCTCATGTTTTACATGTTCACTAGTATTAGTCTGACTAAGATTCATTTACTTACTAATTTCATTTCTTTAGGGAAATAGAAAGTCAACATTTCCTGATTATTTAATTATTATTTTATCTCCAAACTCCCAAAAAAAGAAAAAAAGAAAGAGAGATTGTCACCTGGTTTCATTTTCATCCATATAGATTCCTTCCCCAATTTTTTTAAGATAATGCTTTTGCTAGAAAGACTGGAAGGTTTTCTTTATGGTAGATAGCTTTCAAACATTCTGCTTTTAAATTGTACATGGAAGAATGCAATTTCTTCACGTGTCTGAATCAGTGGTCAGTAAGCATTTCCCTTCAGTTGCTAAAATTTAAATTTCAAGGATTTAATTTATTTTTAGAAATGTTTTTTGAGCCTCAAAACTTTGAGATTTTTCAAGAAATCCTGACCTATCAAAAGTCCGTGTCACAACTGGGTTAATGTTCCCTTAACATGTTTAGAAGACAGGAGGAATATCTTGACAAATGCATGGTCTTCTAGTCATTAGGTCTACTTCTTTAAGTTTCAATACTTGAGGACATAAATCTTCCACTAGCCAGCAAATTTTTTACATCAGTGTTCAGGATTAATCCAGCATGATTATTTTTCCTCCTAAAGAGAGCTATTATTTTGGTATTAGCTCAGTAACTAAAGCATTACAAATTCAGTCTTTCATAGGTCAAGACCTCTGGAGCTGTGCAAAAGTATCTTGCTCTGCATAATGTCAGTAAGGGCAATATGCTGGTGACCATGTGCTTTTGTTTTCCATTTTGCAGTTTCAGCATGGTATTACTTGACCCTGCATTGAGCCACGAGTCTACAAACTAAAGATTGCTCTGGACAAATCACAACCAATGGCCAGGTTCGTCTATATTAGAACTAAAATAAAGTTCCATTAAGTACAAATTCTAGCTCAAAGACATTGCGCATAACCACATTTCAGTGCAGTCTTTAAGAAATCATTTTAGTTCATTTCTGGATTCCTAAGTACTACTAGTTCAAGCAGACATAAACAATGTACCAGCACAAAAAAAAATAAAAAATAAAAAGGAAATATAATTTTCAGACATCACGTTTTTGTGTTCAGCAGTATAAGGGCATCAAAAAGAAGGTTTGCAGGTTTCCGAGAACAGAATTATATATTCTTTCTGAACTGCAGCATTTTCCACTTAAGTATGTCCCTCTTGATATATAATCTTGACTACAAAAAAATAAAAAGTACCATGAATACCACCATTATATACCACCAAAGGTCCTTCTTGTTCATGCAATGATGTTCTCTTAGACATCTGTTATGTTACATTTGTGCACACTAAACTGTGGTCAAAGTCTTGCTGTTGAGAGTCCTTCTGCCTGAAAGGCATCACAGCACCACCCAGACCAAGGCATATCTAGACAGAGGATGAGAGCTACTGAACTCCTGAGCCTCTGTGGTTTGGGATTCTGCACACAAAGGATCTGGTGTCAGAGGACACTGTTTATGCAACAGGAAAAACGCGCACAAATAAAGGGTGAAACCCCTTACCCACATTCTGGGATTGCCCACTTCTCACTACACCTCTTTCAAAGCTAGTTATAAAGGCAAACACAAACTCAAACTGTCTCAGTACTACACGACCTGCATGCTTCTACTGCAATCAGTGTATCTCCTTGAGAAGCTGATGTCTGCCCTGTAGCTTCCTCATCTACAGAAAAAACCCTGGGTTTGGTGTGCTGGGGATTTTGCAGGGGTTGTCAAATGGAAGAGACTAGGGTCTATTCTCTGGACACAAGGAAAAAAATAACTAGAGTGGTTCTTTTTATGTTTAATCCGCCCACTGATTTTTTACTAAGGGCTGAATATTCACACTGGAAATGCTGAATGTCTGCCTTTTTAATTAATTTCCTGCTATCCCCTCCTCAAACAGACATTTTTAATGTCTCTGACTTCAAGTAGAATAATAACAAGTAGGTCAGCTGAATTAAACCAAATTTGCATAAAATATAGCACAGTTCGCACTTATAACTTGAACTATAAAGTGATTTATTAATAAAAAATATTGAAAATTTTAATTTCTTCTCTATTGGTATGCACATATGGCAATCACATAAATCAACAGCAACTTTGAGCATAAAAAGAAATAAGAGCTGTAGTGGTAATTGTGCTCCAAATATGACTTTGAAGCCACCATAAAAAGTGAATTAACATGTGTACCAATAATCTTTTAGAAGATATTCTTCATGATTGCAGGATCCTATTTTATTTGATTTGTTGGTATCAGTTACTTGAAAGATCTTTGCAGTTCTTTTAAGATGTGTGCAGGCAGAGGTATATGTCAGTATAACTTCTGACACAAAAAATCGGTGTGCAAGAAAGAAAAAGAGGAGTGGCTAATTGCCAGAAACTCAACACAGACTCTCAGAACAAGATTTTTTTTCAATAGGTGTGATTTGACAGGACTTTTCAGGGTCTTAAAATGCTTCAGTATATTATTTGACTTTTGATATGCGGAACATCTCTCCTACAAAGATAAGATGAAGAGCTGGACTTGTTCAGCCTCAAGAAGAGATGACTGAGAATGGACCTCATCAATGTCTATCAGTATCTGGAGGGAGGGTGTCAGTAGAATGAAGGCAGGCTCTTCTTGGTGGTACCTAGCAACAGGACAAGAGGCAACACAGAGAAACTGATGCACAGGAAGCTCCACCCGAATATGAGGAAGAACTTTACTGTGCAGGTGACTGAGTACTGGAACAGATTGACCAGACAGGGTGTACAGGAGATATTCAAGAAATGTCTGGACACGATCCTGCGCTCTGGGATGGTCCTCCTAGAGGTTTTGTTTGAAATGATGTGATAGGATAAAAGGAATGGAATTTAAAAGCTGTTGTTTGCTGGTATTTTTTAAGCAAAATAATAATTTTAAGAGTCTTGCAATTTCTTTTCCTGGCAATTTTCAAAATTGAAGTCCTAAATAAAAAATGCTATTTCAAACTGAGAAGGTACAAATTGCTTAAGGTGAAAGAAAACTGATTATATGTTAAACCAACTCTAACAGGATAAACAAAATGCTTAGATGAAACTTTCAGATGAAGACCAATGAGGAAAGGAAAGAACTACTATACGAGAAACTTTTTATATCACTGGGGTTTAATTTTATCTGTTTGGTTGACTCTAAACTGATTTCTTTGTTCATATCGTTTTGGTTTTCTACAAAAAAGTTTATAAAAATATGTTCTTTACCCAGACCTGGAGATGATGTTCACTGCTTAACCATCATACATTAAATTGAGCCCTTACTATTTGTAGGTAGTTGTGTTTGTGCCTAGCTATATTAACATGAGTTATCCCATTATAAAAACTAACAAAAAGAATGTGTGCAGTGTTCAACACCTCACAATACTATTAGAGTTCTGAGGGATAGCAAGGATCTCCTTGCTTTTGTGACACTGAGTTACAGATTCAGCACTATATTCCCCTGTTTACAAGTAAATACATTACATCTGTATGTGCTATCAGGAGTTTCTTTAGTGAACTGGGTATATAATTTGAGAATTGTCAGATAAAAATATCTCATACTGTATTATAGAACTCCAAAGGCTTTGTGATTTTACACAGTTTCCATGTCTTTTTTGTCATCTCCATACGTATTTAACCGTTGTTTCTGATGAAAAAAAAAACTGTCTCCCCTAGAATGAAAAAAACACTGAAAGCAATAGTTCATCAGAAACAGTGAATACTACTTCTCACACCCTGTTTTTGCTAATGAAGTCAAACCTGTTTACACAACGTATGACAAATAGCTACAGAAAGAAAATTAATTATTTTTCATGTCAAGATTTTTTCTAAAGCAAACCATATTTCTGACTTAAGTATGCTTAATATTGTCCCCACACGAAATGACAACACCCAGAACCTTGGACCTAAAGGCAGAAAAATGTCCAAAAAATGAAGTTTAAAAAGGAACTTTCTTTATAAATTTGTACAATATACATAAAATTAATAAAAGAGATGTTTTGGTCAAGAAAAAACCAAAACCAAAAAATCTGCATATGCACAAGAATCATGATTTTAAGGTGATTAATTCTAACTCTAATGTTTCAAAGTACTGAATACCTGAAAAACTGTAAGTGACCTTGGGTCATGGATGATTATTAGTTCCATGATGTAGTTCATAAATAGATTATAAATCCCATAATTCCTGTAAACTAGTTCAGCATGTTCAAAGTTTTCAGAATTTCTGGCTCTGAACCTGGTATCAATACTGACATCTATAAAATAAATATTTAGGTCAGTGATGGTCTTGCAGTGTAATTATATAATCTATTATAAAACAGTATTCTAGATCAAAGAAATAATTCTCTAATACAAGATAAGCTAAATTACATTCATCTCAGTTTTGGATCTTTCTTAATTTTTCTAATCTTTTACAAGGAGAGGACTCCAGTTTCCATCTGTATTAAATGTCATAAACTTGATGTACACTGCTCAGCTTATGTTAGACAAAGACAGTGAAGAAGCTCTTTATAAAAGTCAGTTCAGTAATTGCATGAATCACTAACCACTGGTAAAAACATCATTGGGTTTGTTCAAGGATTGGGCTAGCTATTACTTGGAGCACCACACATTTTACTATGGTACTAAATGAAATTGAGTACTGTTAACTATTATGAAGTGTTGTGCTGCTCAAAGTCTCCTGTAAAACTACATACAAGGGATAAAATCTAATTGCCTAGAAAGCTCAGATAGCTTTTGCTTAATGACTTTTTGAAATAGTAATTATTGACTCAGTTAATAACACTGGCTTCAGATGTGCTTTGACCAGCTGTGTAGATATGCAGTAAAGGGTTTTGAAGATGCCATAATGGGACTAAAGGAATCATTCTGGTCAACTGTGTAAATGTTTAGCCTACATATTACCGACTTGAGATATGTCACCTCCCTGGAGACTTAAGGCCCATATGGTATTGAATTTGCCAAGCTATTTCAGTGTAGAAAATAACAACAGCCTTTTAAGGAAAAGCATATTTGTAAAACATATAATATGCAGAGGAAACTGGAGACAGTACATTTTAATTTTTTTTTAACTTTTTAAAAATTTTTAATTTACATAAAAAACTTCATAGCATTTAGCATTTATTGCATACTAGAAAAATAACATTAAATATTTTAAAAAGTTTAGGGTTAAAAAATGCAACGGTTATTGCCATGAAATATTTTTCTCAGTTTAGAAAAATAGGAAAGAAACAGTTCTGTTTTCTTTTATGTCATGCAATTAGTTCAGTGCAAATGCTCTTCCTCCTCCTGATCCTTCCTCTATTTTTTCCCTTTAATTTTGTCTTTGCATATAACGATCTCAGGATCAGAGCTGTACCTGAATAGGTCTTTTAGTGCCACAAGCTTTTCAGTCTAAAGAAACTGGCAAGTAGAGCACAGCAGATATCTCCCATGAGAACCAAATTGTCTTTATGCTTAAAAATCCTCACAAAATAGCATTGCTTGTTTAAGAGGAAGAGAATGTACTTTGTGTTTTCCACTTAGTGATCCCCTAACCATATTTCATAAAAACATGTACATTCCTCTGAGATTGTAAATGAAATTTAGCACATTAAATAAAACCTTGTGTTATCCAAAAGAAGAAAAGAGTACCTTGTCTTTGTAAAGTGCTGATTTCAGGGGAACACATGAAAGGCTCTGTCCCCTTACATAGCTAAGCATGCCCAGCTTTGAAATCAGGTAGTCGGACTTTATAAACTGAATTTCCCAATTTCTTGAAGTGATCCAAGACTCCACTGTCCAGCAGTATTGCAAATCACAAGATAGGTGTTGATAATACACTTACTATAAGAATGTCACTACAAATATTCAGAATGCCAATTCTTTTGAGGGAAGCAAATGCAGTAATACAAGACCACTATGATCTACAAAAACCTGGATTAAGTTCCTTCATGGAGGCATGATCCTCTATACAGCCAGGCTCCTGTCAGATTTAGATAATGGAGAGTGACTTCCTCACTCAAAAATAGAGGATTATGTATAGTTCTCTTTTGAGCCTTCTCGTTTTGAAAAACCTCAGTGCTCCCACTGTCCAAATGTTCACCAATCACTTGCTGTAACAGCTGTCTATTACAAGAAAAAATAAATCAGCTTGAAAAATCAAGATATAATGAAATTCACTAAGTATTCAAATCTCATTTAGGTGTCTGTATACAACCCTGAATAGAACAAGCCTAATATTAGATCTTATAACTACTGTTCTGATGAAGAATATGCAATTAAAATTAAATAATGGGTGAGTGTTACAGTCTTTTTCATAATTAGATTTCAATGCACTTTTTAAACTGAGAATCATTACTACCAGCATTATAGTGCAAACATGAAGTGAAATCATGCAGGAAGCTTTAATCATTCCCAGGTTACACATTACACAGATCTTGCTTACCTAAGAAGCATTTAGACACTTCAGTCAAAGAGCTATAGGTGAGAGACAGGTAAATAAGCTGAGAAAAAAAAATAGGTGAAATATTAAAGATGAAGGCAAAGCATGAGATTGAACTTGATGTAAAAGGAAATTGGAAGCCAACAAAGAAATTTAAAAAACAGGAAGAGATATATTCAGTAAAACAGAGGAAGAGGTAATCCTGGCAGCACTATATTTGGTAAACTAGAATAGGGAAGCAAGCTGGGCTTCACAGTATATTAAAGACAGCTGTGAATCAAAATTGTTAGTCTAAAATGACTTGTGCTAATTTAGGTGTGGACATAGATCTGGATTCTCCATCCTGCAAAGAGACAGATGAGAGCAACTAAAGGCTGCAGTGGAGGAGGCCACCATTCTGCTGCTAACAAGCTAGAGTAACAATTTTTTCAAATCAATGGTCTAGTACAGATGGCAAAATCTGGACAGGTTATTGAAACTGGGAGGACTGCATTTTTGGTGTTTTTCGGTGGATATGAGAGAGCATATAAAAAGAATAAAATTTAGAGAAAAAAATTAATTTTATTTTCACACAGCATTTTCTTTTTATTTTACACATAATTCAGATCTCAAAACTACCTCATGCAATTATATTATATTTTTTAAGGTTTATCATATCTATCTCTTTATATACAGTGCATAAATTATATAAGGCACAGTGTTCATGGTATCAGAAATTATATGGTAACCAAAGGCTGGCAAATTTTCATCAATAATCAACTTCAACAGGTGAGCTAAAATAACCTATTTGGTTTAGTGCTTAACTGCATGTTACTTTTTTTTTTTATAAACTAAACTTGATGTATAGAGATTTTTATTAACCTAGTTGATTGTCATTTTATCTCATGGGAAAGCTTTCATCACTCCTGAGATCTCTCATTGACACTTACACAGACTTGAAGTAAAACACTAAACAAAGTTTAGTGTTTATTTTTATTAAAGTTTCCTGTTTATTTTTGAGATATCTGCATCTATAGGAAAAAAATTAAGGAATGGTGATTTTAACAAGGGAGGAGTTGTGAAGGAGTAGTGGAGCTTCCTTCATAGGACAGCTGTCATATCAAATTAAAGGGGCAGTATTTTCAGATTCAAAAGAAAAAAAAGAAAATACAGTTTTCTAATAGAGATTTCACTTGTAACTTTTACATTTATTTATTTAAAGAAAAATAATCTTTATTTCTTTCCATAAGAGAAGAAAACCGCCATAAACTGAAGAGGAGGATTCTTCATTGGATTGAATTTATATTTTGCAGATTATATTATTAAAAAAATAAATCTGACCGATTTTTTAGTGAGCAGTCAAGGCCTAGAGAACAGTTTTTAAACTGCTTTTTAAACTGTTCTGTCTGTACTTCATCAGGGGCAGTAAGTGTGAAGAGCTCCAAGGACATCATCTGTGCTTCCACTGTGCTCTCCACAAGAGTTGGAAGGAAGTCCAGCTGCCACTACTCAGGTAACTCCTTTCCCCATGGTGCCTGTTCCACAGACAAGGCAAAGGAGGAAATTAGTTGATAGTCCTTCCTTGTGCTATTCCACAATGAGATTGAGTAGTAACCCTGAATGCTGAAGGACAGGAACTGTGAAAGTATTTCTGACAGTGTCCAAGTCCCTTCTGTATATGAAGCCTCAGGCAACTAAAAGCAGTGGAAACACTCCCAAAAGCACATCTTCCATGCAAAATTTTTCAGTGCTCCTAGTTTCGTGCATACCTCTTCACTTGAGAAACCGTGATATGAACTTTAAAAAATACAGGGGCAGGAGGGCAGCCTTGCACCTACCAGATGCATTAGCTGAAAGCACACACAACTTCATGGGAACAAATATCTTATCAGAGGAGTCCTCATGTTGAATCACAAGATTCGAAAAGGACCCCCTTGCTTTCTAAACTTCTTCTCAGAGAAGAGGGTAGGAGCAACTGCATTAAATCCTAATCCCAGACTTGGTAATGAGTTTATGTCTAAAGGATTGTATAGATGTAATTAAATCTTTGTGCAGCTTCATCCTGCAGGACTAAGGATTACAGCCCAATATGGAAGAATTATTTATTTAAATTTATTATAATAATGATTAAACTAAAGTACCTTAATCAGAAGCATTTCTACTCAATATAGATAGCTATAACCACTAGTACAGTGTACTATTTTTTTAAGCAATATTGAGGCAAAAATACTAGAGCAAAGCAAAATAATTATTAAGAAGAGTTTGATGTTGCTCACTCCCACCAATGACCATGGGCAGAACTCTCTTGGTCAGTTTGAGGAGCAATGTTGAGCGGTGTCCCACTCAAGAGAGGAATCTCCACACATCCGTAGAACAGGTGTGTTCAAAGTTCCTGCCATTAAAAAGCGAGACTGTGCTTTTATAGTACCTAGTGGTTGACTGTCACTCACAGGCTAGCCATCCCAGTTCGGCAGCTCCAGACAAGCTGTCAGTTCTATCATTTGTTGGTTCCTTTATGAGGAACTTTGACACATCCTCACCCATGCAAGTTTCTGTTCTTCGCATCCTCAGAATTTTTAACTTTGGGATTGAATCAGGCTGGTCTCATCATTTTTTAAGACCAAAGAGAGCATTACCCCCTTTTATATGAACCACTGATAACTTTTGCAAATTGGGTAATGTTCAAGCTGTTTTATCTCCCACTCAATCAGAACATCCTACTTCACTCATCCACAGTGAAGACTGACATAAACTTTCAGATCATATCCACCTCAGGTATGCATTCAGAAATCTATTCTGTATTCTGAGATCTCCAGACTATAAGTATTAATTTACAATTATAAGCAGCCATTAGCCAAGCTACTGGAAAAGCAAAGGTTGTTCTGAAAAAATAGAGAAAATAATTTTACCAGTGTATTCATAGAAAATTTGGGGCTCAGGCAAAGTTCTGATTTAAGTCAAAATACCCTTTATTTTGGGGTTTTTTTCCCTAATGATTGCATTGATATGTTCAGTTTATGGCAGGACCTGGTGTAAATAAAGGAACAGCTTCTTATCTTGTGAAAAAGTGAAACAGAAGACAAAAGGACATTTTATAAATAGATATGATTAATACCACAGACAAAATAGAGATGTTAGTAAAGAAGAAAAAACAAGTGTCTAGAAAAAAGAAGTTAAAATATGGGAAGATAGAATTTAAACGACAATCAAAGAAACATGAAAGTGATTAACAGAGAATATTAAACTAAAATTACAAATCTGACAATTGAAGGAATAAGGTTACAGAGGAAGTATATAGAAAAGCTTGGACAAAAATGTCATTAAAATCACGCAGTAAGAGTCATGTGCAAACACAATATTGCTGTAGAACAAGCATAATTTAGGTCTGGGTTGAGTTTTTTGCTTCTTGATTCACATTTTTAAAACTATGGATTATATTTTAATCTAACACTAAAATGAAAAAATAAAACAAATTACTATTGTTCTATACACCATCTTCATTTTATTTTCTTACCAAAAAATGTCCTACTACCTACATCTGAGAAGAGGTGTCAAGGACTACCTCAAGAAAGATGCTTCTGCTCATGGAATAGCTCATGAAATGTTCCCCTGATCATAAAAGTAATGTGCTGTCATTTTGTCTTATCAGTTTTCACTAATACTGATTTTTTTTTAATCAGAGAACATTATTGTTTTAATTCCCAAATCAATATAATAGAGAAAATTGCATATCTGCCATTACAGAAGGCAGAACAGACAGAGAAGTGTAACTCTGTGAGAGCAGATGTTTGGATTAAAAAAACAATGCAAAGAGGAGCATTGGGGAAAAGATGGAAAAAAGAGCAAGTCATCCAAAGGTTGAGACTCTGAAAACAGCCTTAGTTACCTACTTAAATTTTGTGTTTATAGAAAGAAAGCTTCACTTGTGGTCAATTTGTTTCTCCTTGCCTTCAATAAAGCCCTTCATCACTGGTATATATCAAGGAATTTCTTCTGATAGTTCGCTGCCATGTCAGAATTCAAGCATTTTATGTACCTTGAGGCAGGAGAGGCAATGAAGAGAGGTACATTTCATAGTACACATTTGAAAGTTTCTCAGCTAAGATGGGATACCAGTAACTCCTTGTGCTGCATGAACATTACTGAGACAAAGGCATTTTGATAGTGAAATTGGAGAAACATAACTCTCACAGGACAACCAACAAGGCATCCAACTGATGAAAATAATGATCAGAAAACACAATTTAGAAACAGCTACAAAAATACCCTTAAATAAATAAAGGTCCCTATTCCTGTTTCCCTGGAAATGCAACAAGTATATATTTCACAAATGAAGAACTTAGAGTAATAGTATTTCAACACTTACCTTAGAGACATGTTGCATTTTGTATTAAACAGATTATATTTAAACGCAGCCTCAAAACCTGAGAAGTACCCTATGAAGTCTATTTAAAGAATTTTATTTTCTTAAGATATTTTTTAAAGATTTAAATGCTTTTTGCACAGATACTCATGAGCTGCTCAGGAAAGCAATAGCAGTTCCTGTTTCTAAGTCAGAATAGCAAATGCTGTGTAATCAGATACAAATCTGATAATAAGATTTTCAGCTTATGTCCATTATATTCCTAACAGTAAGTGTGCAGAAAGTAGTAGGTGATGGAGGGAGTAAAGGATTTTTCATCAACAGCCTCTATGTCAGGGTGCTGTGATAAATGAATGAAGTTGTAAATTATTATCTAACCACTATATCCTATTTTGAATTATTGACAAAGGCAGCCACAGTCAACTTCATGCACTTTTTATTTCTCTTTTTTCACATTAAATTGAAAGTAAGTAAGTGCATGGATGGGGAGAAAATAGAGAAGTACATTACTATGGACAGTACAGCTAGAGAGGGTAAGGAGAGTAATAGCAATTCAGGGAAATAATCTTCCTGAAGACATATAAAATGACAATAAAATATCTAATGTCCAATATATATGGAATTTCATAAATATATTAGAAAATATATTGGCAAGTATCATAAGTAAATGTTTTGTGCCCTGAGGAGTAAGAGGGAAATTTAAGGAAAAATTTAAAGAGAAGGCTACTAACAACAGCCAGATATCAAGAGACTACTTCAAAGGCCATCTTCTGTCAAACAAACATCTGTCCACTTTTTAACTTTTCCTGTGATGTAACAAATCTGTTGTTGGAACTAAACAGCATCTGTCTAACAAGATATTCATGGTGAAAATTATAATAGTTTGTGTTATCACTTCTATTTTCCATGCTTATTCATTTATTCTTTTGTTGGTGTTCAGTTTTGGTTCATTGTGGTTTTGTTTGTTGCATTTTTTTTACATAAATATCTGCATGAATTTCAATAATCAAAATTATTTATGTAAATCTACATAATTTTGAACTGAAAGGTGAAAATTAACCTAAATAAGGATGAAATAAAATAAACCTTGAAATTTTCTGTAGGTGTTTGTCTATGAAGTGGGTTTGCTGATTCAGATTATACAGCCAGATTTCTTGACTGATGTTTAAAGTGCTAAAATTATAAGGGAAAAATCACAGTCTCAAATCCTTCTACCACCATAAACAGCTTCCTGTAGCCTGTGTACTCAGGATATGTATCTGCAATATTTACTCCTGCAATAATCCCTAAGATTGCTATCACAACATATTTTTACTTCTGACACTCTGCAAAAGGTACCTTGGGTGGTGGTGTTTAGTAGTTTACCAAGGAATTCCTAATACCAAAGGAATGTAATTATAATTTGTAACTTAGGTAGGTCATGTCTGAATTGTACTATTGGCTAAATAAGCATCATGAGAACTGAAGGACTGAGATCCACACTGAGGTATTTCAGAATGCTTTATTTGAGACTTTTTTTAGTGTGGTCCTGTTCATTGAACTGCGCTTAGAGGCTTGTGTGCTGAAAAATGAGCTTCAACCTGATTAACCAGAAAGGCATTCAAAATTCTAATCACTTACAGTCTGCAATCTCAGTAAGAGGATTGCCTCAGAACTCCAGAATTCTGCGAGGTTTTCTTTCACAAATTGGAGCTCTGCAACTTTGATGTCTTGAGCTTGGAGCCAGCAGCATACTCAGGAGTGCTGAGGAGGGGCAGACACGTGGCAGCCCTTAGCTTTGTGTGCTGAGGCTTGCACAGAGTGCACCCTTATAAAGGCTCAGGGTTCCACACAGAGCTGGTGTTCAGCAGTCCTGGACTGGGGTCTTAAAACTGTGTTCAAGGTACATAAATTCCCAGATTCATGCAAGTCTATAGCTGTCCCTTGCTTTGGGGCATTTGCTAAGAATTTGAGGCAGCCTAGTAAATCTTTGGGGATTTGGTGGCTGATTAGACATCATACAAGAAGCACCTTTTCTTTTTCTTTTTTTTTTTTTTTTTTTTTTTTTTTTTTTTTTTTTTTTTTTTTTTTTTTTGTTAAAAGGTAAATGTTTTTCTCTTTTTCTAATATGCTTTTAATGTCTCAATTTTTTTCATGGCTGTAAAGAGTAATTCTCCTTAAGAATCAGAATAAAATTTTATTCAAAGTCTAATTTTCCTGCAATGCAGAAATTAAATTTCACCATCTCCACAGTATTTAGTTAGTAATTGCAAGCCAAAGGCAAAGTTAACTGCCTCATTCTTCACAGTAGCATTTCTACACGCATTAATCTATACCTCACACACACACCTACCAAAGACTAATGAATAGCCAAGAAATTATCTGTGATCTTTAACATTTTCAACAGACAGTGCAAGGACAGAGCAAGACTAGCTTGAAAGTAACATGAAGAAACTGGGAAGTTTCACTTCTTTTTCTATTGAAATTAGAAGCTACAGAGCATGAGTAAAGGGAAGCAACAACTCACAGGGAAATTAAGTTCATAGAAGAAATAATATAAAAGCTAATATTTTACAAAATGAAGCATGTATGAGAATGTATTAAGTAGGAATGATGTTTTTCAAACTTATTTCCTGTTGACAAAAAATGTTTGTCAGCAGATCAAGGGTTCCCTAGATGAATTCATTTATTAAAATAATATTTCATACAACTATGTTCTGCCCTGTGGATTGATTACCAACATCACATTTTGTATATCTCATATCTCCACAGAGAATGCTTAATTGGATATATCAGTCATTTGGTACATTCCTCTTTCCTGTCTGGATTATCTTCACTTTTCAGCAGACAAGTTATAGTGAACGTGAATAAATTCAGAGAAGAGTTGAAATCAAAGTCAATGTTGAGAATGAATGAGAACAGAAGGTAATATGTCAATACTTGAGAAAGAGAGAGACATGTACATTGATAATAATAACATTCATGCTCGCAGTCCCAGATCCCTAATATTTCCCTCCTGTTGGCACAGTCTGCTTCTTTATATTGCCTTGAAACTGTCCTAAAATGCTCACGGATTTTCTACAATCAGCCGCACAGGGTCAGCCTCTCTCCCTAGCACCCAGTGTCAAAAAACCACCAGTTTGAGTCAAAGCAAATCAGTCTTACAAGTGCACTTATTCGGGCAGGATGGGTAGTCAGACATTTAATGGTGTGTGCCACTGATCAGACTGCGTATAGGACCATGAGGACTGGACTAGGAATGCAACCAGAGAGAAAACAGCCATCTGTTATTTCCAACTATTTAATGACTGAAGTAAACAGTGTTGAAAAGGATTATCCAACAAATGTAATAAACTTCCTGTTGAGAAGAAATCTGCATTCCAGGCTTAATTGTGTATTTAACTTACACTAAAGCAAAAGTGAGTGTGCTCCACAGTCTTACATGGTTTCTTAATGACAAACAACTCATCATTGCACTTGAAGAGCAGCAATCCTTCTGCTCCCCTAGCAGGTATCTGCCTTCTAACGAAGCTCCTCTCATGGTGTAAGAAATAACACTCATTTCTAGACTTCTTTGTAAGTACTTTTTTAATCATCAGGGTTAGCGTTACAGCATTTAGGTGGAATGGAAATCACCAGTTAATTAAGGTTCAGGGGACTAGAGGCATCTACATCCTCCTAAACATTCTTTTACCTGGCAGTACATAAAATGTCAGCATCCCAATTAATATTTAGTTTGTAGCTGGAATTTTAAGGTACAGTTACAAGAATTATGTAAGAGAGCTATGCCAAATAATCAAGTCGAGCAGACCTTAAAAGTATGCTTAATGGAACTTGTTGCTCTCAGCCTTACACATCTGAACTTTGACATTCAAGTGTTATGTGCAAGCTTCCTAGGGGACTTGCATCACAGTTAGAAAGAACTCAGGCAACATTTTGTATGAAGCATAAATGAATCACCAGTAATGACAGCCATAATGAAATAAACCATAATTATATTAGACACTACTAAGGAGGTCAGTGGCCATTATGAATGACCATGGTGAACCCCAAGGGCAGATTGAATCAAATCTTAGCAGGTGAGTGTCATCATCAAGGCTGTCACACAGAACAGTTCTTGGCTTTGCTGATAGCAGTGAAAGACAGATTCACCCACAGTCCTTAGATTTTATCAAGATTGGAACTGCACTTATTTCCTTAGAACACCCTCATGGAAAGTGAGTAACTTCTTTTTGAGGTCTTCCAGCAATAAAATCCTTGTTGATTTATTGATGTTTTCCTGATTTACAAAGTACCACAGAGGTTTGATCCCCTCAGAATCAATACTTCATTCACACCTCAGACAGCAAAAGTCTATTTGCCTTCCAGGAAGACAGAAGGGCTGCAATG
Organism: Sitta europaea; assembly: GCA_013400255.1. Taxonomy (NCBI): domain Eukaryota; kingdom Metazoa; phylum Chordata; class Aves; order Passeriformes; family Sittidae; genus Sitta; species Sitta europaea. The sequence goes on along the minus strand of VXBS01001144.1, from coordinate 84,055 downwards.
AAAAGCCTTAAAATACCTCAGCCTGACCCTGTCTGAGGTATTTGCATGGACTGAGAAAAGCCCATATGACCTCAGAGAAATATCTAACCCTGTGATTTAAATCTTGGTCTAAATGAAAACAACCAAATTCTGCACAATTTTTACAGTGTGATCTGCTACAGGATAAACCTTAAGATGAAGATAAACTTTGTATTAGGGTGTTTGTTTTCTATTCAGTTAAGAGAAGTGAAAATATTTATGCTCCCTTTTAGTATCTGACAACTGAACACACCCAACCTCCACAAAATGAAAATGAGGACACATTGATCAAGTTCTTTGCTTAAAAACCTGATTTTCAAGCCCTGTGGTTTAAGTAGAGCCTTAGCAGATTCATTCCAGCATTGTTAGTATTGACAGTGAAGTGGATTAATTTTTTCTGCCAACAGTCAAGGATATTTTGCTTTCCCCACTAATCAGCTACTCCTACTTTCACTGCGAAGCTCTCCCAAATCTGCAGGGTGATTTGGCACTCAGCTCACTTCTGCTAGGGGACTTAAAAACACAAGTCCAATCCCCCACTTAAAAGCTGCTGGAGGGCTAACATAGGCTCTGGAGTGATCCTAAGCCCAGGACTGAATTTCATTAAAGGCTGTTGACAACCACCAGGTTCCAATTTGTAGCAGATTGGGAAGAAAATGCTATTCATTCTGAAAATATGTATTAAACCTTCATACAAGTAAAATCAAACACACGTGTACACAATATAGTTATCTTTTATTGTATTTTTTAGATATATTAAGATATTATGCTAAATTTATTGATATGTATATCATAACGTAACAAACACATGGATTTGTTAGCCTACATAAAATTATGATTTTAGCCTCAAATCTGCAAAATATTTTAAGGTCTTAATTTTTTTGAAATCTTAGCTAAAGACTCAAGAATTTGAACTACTTAGATATATACTAGAGAAAAAGTCCCTGCAGTTGGAGTTTGGGATTTATTGTTAGGAAAGTGTTTGAAAATAATGTGTACTAAATTCTTATCAAGGGATAAATGGAAGTTCAAAGATGCTAATCTATCTGCTTTAGCTCATAAATTGAATTTTCCTGTGCATGCAAAGCAGAAAGACAGAACCCGGAATCACAGGTTAAGCAGGGTCTCAACAATGCAATCTTTTGATTGCTCCACATTCACAAGATGTAAGATATGCCACTACAAAAATAAACACAATATCAGACATAATAAGAGACACCAAGATAAGCTTAAAACAAATTCTTTACCAGAAAACCCATACAGACCAAACCAGAGTTCCCTTTCCAAAGAAATAGAGGGTTGCTATGAATGCTATTTGAATATATAACAAATAGAAAGAAATTAAAATAATCACAAAAACAAATTGGGATCAATGTGTAATGTTTATCATACTGAACACATAGAGTTAATGAAAAAGAATTTTGCGTCAAAATGTCTGATTTTAATAAACATAGTTATAATCATACTTTTTAGCATTCTGAACCATATTATGTACAATCACATACACTGATGCAGAGTAACTGAAAACTTACAGACTGGCTACCTGAGGACATCTTGCTTTTAGGGTCATCCTCCAAGTATCAACGACCTGCAGTAGGTAAGGGAGAGAGAAGCCAAAGTGTAGTATTGTTTTGGAATCAGACTTTCAGTTTTTGCTCCCTCAATAGATGAATATTGTGTTTACGACTGAGTATCTGGAACTTCATACTCAAGTCTCTCAAACATTCAGTGTGATTTTGTTGGGTTCACCAGTTGTTTTACTCTCTAACCCACCCCTTTTCTTCATTTTCCACTTTCTTCCCTGTCTCTTCTTTCTCATACTGCAATTAAAAGGAGCAGAAAAGAAAATCAGTTTTCAGTTTAGATTATTACATCTTCTTCAACCTTTAAGCAAGCTCACTGAGGCTCACAGCATTATGAACTCAATTTCTGCCACAGTGCTTAATACGCCCACCCACATTCCCACTCCAACATCTTGTTTAAAATTGCATCCTGCTAAAGGGTACCTTTTAGACTACAGATATTCTCTTCATTATGCCCTTTCCCATATTTCACTGATACCTGTTCTCATAAGTCACTGTTTAAAGCAATTTTAATTAAAAATTCCTGATTCACCACTGTGCACATCTAATCATATTTGAAGAATGTTATAATTTATGGAAAAACTAAGCATGTAATAAAGGTAAAATGTCAAACATGACAATATACAGCTTTTGTCTAGAGTTATTATTCCATAGTTAGACAGGGGACTCCAGGGGAAAACAGTGTTTATTTGCATTCTAATAGAAGAAGAATCTTTTTCTGAAACCTGTCAGTATTTCATTGTAAAGTAAGACATGCCTGAATAGACTCTTTTCAACATTTCTCAGACACCTTTAAATTACCACATCCATTTAATTTCTCAACTGAACCCCCAGTAGGATAGCATAGGGTTAACACACTGGGGAGCAAAGATAGAAGTGTGGCAATATGGTTCCATTGCACCACTCAGAGAGGTTTTAGCAGTCAAGATAGACTCTTTTTCTTCTTAAATGGTCAGACCCCAATGAGCTGTAATAGGGCTGACTACAGCACATTGCTCCTCTTTGGAAAAGGAGGGGAGGAAGAACGAGACAAGGAATGCTGATTACATCTGCATCTTCTGACTGACATATCTGAATTAAAATGAATTGATTCTGTTAAATATTTCACTTTTTGAAAAGGCTGAGTAAAGAATATTCAAATGCAAAAGTATGCAAACTGTGTAGGCAAGGTACTATCTATGCAGCAACAGTACCAGTGAGTTTAAAATTATAGTAATTCCTGTGAGAAAGAAACTAGAATACTAGAATACTAGAATATTGAAATTTAGTATTGCTCCTGAAAATATCAGATTGGTAAGAGCCTAAAAATGCTTACTCCAGATATTTTTAGTGTTATTTTGTCTTCTGTGGAAAAAAACAAACAAAAACCCACAACAAAACCGAACAAACTAACAAACCCTCCCAAAAACACACTCACAATCTAATCCCCACATACACAAAATAGAGAGACCTTTTCTGTTCCTGCAATTCTTCAAGTGTAATTGCAATATGCTATTACCAGTTATTGATCTACTTCCATGTCACATGCTGCTTTTCCTCATGCCAACAGGTAAAGCAATCTTACAAGAAGCTGCATCTCAATAAGATGGGTCCTAGGAATTATTTAGCATCTAATATTTTTTCCCTGTGCAAATCTTGCAGCACAGCAGAGTGCAATTCCAAGGAAGATTCAGAGAATAATTCATAGAAAAAGATTTGTTGTCTGTCCCTTGCCCACATAGCAGGAAGCTGAGTTCTCACCAGTTCTTCACTCACAAGATGTTACTAACCTAAAGGGACAACCCAGTGATGTGTGCAGGAACAAAATATTCTGATGACATTTCACAATTTAATAACCCTCTGGAGTATGACTATCAGAAGTCATTTGTGACCTCCAGCATGATGTTACCATAACTAAGTTCAGGTGCTGTCTGAAACTAATAGAATTTTCTCATTGAATTTTTTAATTTTATCCCCCATAATTCACAGATTTCCCAAAGGTTGTGTTATAAAATAAGGGACTACCTCACCCCTGAAGATTCTTAGTTCCTACTAATGGCACCTTATTCAGAGTTCTCTTCTTCTTGAACCAGGATCTTACTCTGTTACACACTGCAAAAAAAGAAACTAAGACAGTCACTGTCTTTGCATCAACTGAATGAAAGAGATAAATATTAATATAAACTGCCAGGAATATCACAGGAAACAATGAGATATTACTGGTCAGGACATTAGGGGATGATCTCAGTATAACATCTTAATATGCCATACTTTTAAAAGTATCCTTAGGCCTTATTAGCAAGAGCATTTTAAGAGTCAGTGGTCAATCTGAAAAAGCTCGGAGTGAAAACTGCAGAAACAAATAAATACGCAGGTTTACAGAACTTAGCAGATAATGACTGAACATATTGCTTGGTGCTCAGTAGAAATCAGGAAGGCAATTTAGTATTCAAACTCTGTGACCAGTCACCAAAGTCTCATTATATGGCTTCTTTTTTAATTAGAATTTTCTAATCAGAAGATATGATGAACCCACCAGGACTTTTGACTTTTTAGATAAGTGTAAGTCAGTAGAATAACAGATCTAGTAGATGCAATTAGACCCTCAAAGTTTCCTTTTATTTTTTTTCAATCAGATTTAAATTTTCTTTAAATCAGAAGATTTATTTTGGTGAGATTTATAGACATTAGATTTTTCCAGCATGAACAAACAAAAGGAAAGTTTATGCTCACAAGCAACTCGTTCTTTTGACTTTGTATAGCAAACAGTATTCTACTTTCTCTTGCCACATTCATGAAAAGTAACTGTGTTTTCATACACATGCAAAATTCTTTTCACCACATTTGAGTTCCACTTATTCTGCCTACATACCATACCTTTCCGAGAAATAGTACACTCACAGAGCACTTTATCAAGAGTACAGCCCTTCTGTAGCTGAACAGGCCTGCCCACACAGCATGATGCAATTCAGCCAGTGAATTCAGCCATCTCATCCTCACTGATTCAGCTCGTTCTTCCATTTTATCTTTTACCTAAAACTATCATCACAGAAGTAAAATAGAATTTACACATAGAAGATTTTCAAAGAAACTACTAGATCTGGGAAGAACTGTTCATCGTGATCTTCTAGGACCTTTAACTGATGTGAGCACTAATGGAATCAGGAATCTAAATAACAGCTTTTGAATTGACCTAGGAAGACTTAATGGACAATCCCTTTCCTACAATAACTAACACAGAGACAAAAAGGCTTCAGAAACACCAGAGACAGCATACGTACAGCAAGGAGAGGAAACATTTGCTTACACCAAGAAATAGAAAGATTGATTTTTTTCATGTGACTTTATATACCTAATATGCACTCAGAAACATTAAAAATTAGGCATTAATATATAAAGAGCATATTGAAATAAATGAAAAAAACAGATCTGGAATCTTTTTCCCTAACTAGAATCAGAGAATGGGTTTGGGTTGAAAGGCACCTTAATCATCATCTAGTTCCAACTCCCCCTGCGACGGGCAGGGACACCTTCTGGTATGCCAGGTCTGTCAAACCCCCGTTCAACCTACCTGATTCAAAAAATTAGCAAACAGGTCTTGATATGATTGGAACCTGACCCACTACTAAACTCATTGAGCTGAAGTCCATCTTCTCCTCAACTCCCTTACATCTCTCTCTATCTGGACACTTCTTCCCTATGGGTGTGCTCCTAGCAGGCTATCCGACGACAAGGAGAGAGTGCAGCGAGCCCTGTCAGAGGTAATGGGGATACAGAACCATTGCAATTCAATTCATGCCTAATTAAGTCTGAAGGACTGTGAAGAGAACCAGACTGTGTCAGTTTATAGAAGCTGATTGATACTTTTATTGACTTCTAAGGCTCTGACTCAGCACACAATCAGATCCTGGATTTTTAACTCAAACGATGTACTCAAGAATATGTACTAGTGCAGCAAGGCCTTTTTCCTTTAGCCTACACATCAGCATAACATCGAAGCTCTCCATAAATCTGTGTTTTGTTGATGTCCATGAAAAAGCTGATATCATGAGTAAGTAATTTTGGTGAATGGAAATACTAGCTAAATGATAGATCTCCTTTATGTGGTTTTATTATGTAGCCAGACTAAGTTTTTAAAGGGTATATATTCCCTTTAATTTCAGTGTAGAAACACAGTTAGGATTTAGTGCATCTGAGATTCTACAATATTTAAGCAGATTAATTACAATCTGCCTTTATATTCTCTTATTTTAAGAACGATTACAGGTATAGCAGGCTACTGTCCATGACTCTTTATATCTATAATATCAGGTGTATTTTGAAAGTAGACAATTTGCATTAATATTAGGTTTTGAGAAGCCAAGTATATTTAGATTTTTTTCGTTATGAGTTGAAAATAACAAATATCGAGGAGGGACATACATAGGAATTGCAGAGTGCTTGAAAATTTGTTCCTTTCGAATGAATGCACAGTATCAGGGCTCAGGTCTTCTAGCTGAATACATTATCACGTGTTACACTGCTCACATGCACACTCCTAGTTTATGACAAATGCAACCTAATTCAGCTCAGCCTTCTTTCATTGCAGACTACTGTATTTATGTGTTTTAAGACATGTGCACTCAGACCTACTAAGGTCACTAGACTAGTCCTTTTACCTCTAATGCTGAGTAAGAAACCCTGGCAGTGGCCAAGGAAGAAATCCTGCCTATGAAGGACGTCTATTTTCCTCTCCCCCCTTCCCTATTATGATCACATTACAGCAAATGTCATCCATATTCTCCTTTGGGGTCTCAGTAGTTCAGATTTTATAAGAGTGTATTTAGAATTAGTCCATATTTGAAATTGCTTACAAAATCAATGAAAGGTGATAACATGACTCATCAACAAGAATTTAGATGAGTCATTAGGGCTCTCTGCAATACTAGAGGATAGATTTAAACTTCAATTTGGAAACATCAGATCATTACTAAAATCACCACGTGGAACTGTTCAAAAAGTGTGTGTATCACTCCCAATATTAACCATTGAAAAAAAAATTATCACAGACTAAAGGATTAGAAAATATAGAAAGTTAAAGGAAAAAAGAGAAAAGACATCAGAAGGGAATTATTTGAATCACGTCATACAAAGAATTAGATCCTTATATGAAAAACAAGAAAAAATAATGGAAATATCCAGTCACCTTATTTGGTACTTAAACAGAAAACCTGAACTTTTTCAGGTTCTATTGCCATGCAGATTTTAAGAGCCTAAACAGCAGCTTCAGATGGACTTCCAAAGGATTTTGAAGTGTCAGTAAAAATTTTCTCAGACTAATAAAACAAGACTATAAAAATCCCTGATCAGCACTTGTAAATTCAAATATTTATTTTGTTTTTAAAACACCAAAGATGCTGAGAGACAGAATAACCTTTTCATTTTTCATGCAGTTGTTTTATTTTTAAGCATACTAAGAAGGGCTCAAGAAAAGAAAGCATTATCAGCACTTTAAGGATTAAGTGTTAAGTGTCATTCACTAGGGAAATTGGCTTGAATATCCCCCTCCTCATGCTGCCCCAATCCAAGATCTATTTAACATGATCAGACTGAGATTGATCAAGGCAAAAGACAGATGTGCTTGCAGGCACATCTGGTCCCAAATTCCAGTGACTCACAAGAGTCTCACTCACAGTAAAAGGAAATTCACTAAATACACTTACATATCTTCTGCCTTTATGACCAATCTTTATCCCATAGTATTCAAACCTTTTACTATTAAGCAAAAAGCATGCAATCAGGATACCAAAAATCCCATTTTCACAGCTGTTCAGTTACTTTCTATAAGCCAGTCACTGAAGAGCTGTCATGGAAATTGATTATGAACCATAATTTATTATTTATGAGCAGTAGTTAATTTCCCATGAGCCTTTCACAGGAGGGCATAGCTTTTGGTGGAACACAGTAGTGCAGCTCATATAGATCTCTTCCATTAGCTTTGGGTACCTTCCCCAAGGCAGGGAAATTGTCTCATATTGCCTCTTCCATCAAAGCTCCATTTCAACAAAAGTTAAGGTCTTGTTTGTATTGAGTTCTCTGGCCTCTTCCAGAGTTCTCTATTTTTTTCCAGAACCTTATTTAACTTTTGATTAGAAGCCCTCTTATTTTGAGCCTAAACATTAAACTTTGTTAAGCCTTGGGCAAATCTGGTACATAAGATCAGTACTGGGAGGATGAACTGTTGAACTCCTTTGATGTTTCAAGAGAAAGTTATTATACCCTTTTCAAGTCTCTCTCCCTGTGCTAAGGAACAGAGTGGGGAAGGTGTTCTCTCTTTTCACAAGACAGCTGTCATCTGCTCTGCTATCATTCTGTCTTCCTTCTTACAGATCCCAAGTACAAGCAAATTCTTCTTCTGTGAGAGAAGTATAGGTCTGATGCTCCCAAATCCCAGCTACTGTACTGCAGATTCAATACTTCTGTGCCTCTCAGGGTGAAATCCTCTGCAATATATACTCTAGAATGACATTTGAAGAAATAGGTTTGAAGAAGACATGAGAAATCAGTAAAGCAAAAATGTAACCTTAGTCTCCAAAAGTTCATAGAGAGATTCAGGATAATTTCTTGTCTTCTTCCCTCATAATTAAGAACAATATTCAGAATGTCTTGTTATAGACAGCTTGATCACTAATATTTTAGGAAAAAGCCACTACAGAAATCACTACTGAGTCTGGTTACAGGGTTGAAGAACAAACATCCAGTGCCAATATTCCTGATCTTTGGGAAATTATGAACTAAGAACTTATTTTTGAATTAAAAAATAAATGGCAGGTGTTCAAACACGCTATGTAGATGAGCAGAAAAGTTTTTTCAGTATAGCATATTTATTAATCGAAGAGTAAGTATGCTTTGATGACTGCATTGGATTGACCACACTGTAAATTCACAAGCGGCCAATCACCTAGTTGTAGTCTGAATTCAAAAGCCGTTTTTAATTTAAGGCAAAAAATTAAGCATTGTATTATCACTGTCCTGCCAAGCTGAGACAAAACCCATTTTTAACAGCTGAGTCAGCAGGGTCATTACAAAATCCAAAACTATGGCAAAGTTAAAGTGGAGTAATTAACTTAATTTCTATCTCATGAGCTAACATTGCTATCTTCATTGTCTCATACCTGCATCCATGCCATGTATTCACAGCAGGCTCAATCTGTCACCAATCCAAACAGAAGTGCTAATGTTACTAGAAAACATGTCCACACCTTAGTCACAATCTATTGCACATTTTATATGCAAGAAAATCCCCAGCACCTTCTATTTTTACCCTCTTCCTTAACTCAGAAATGCTTTTTCCTTCAATTATTTTTTTGACACTTCATATGCTATTTTACAGTAGGAGAAAATATACATAGTCACCTGGAGTATCAATTCAGAGGAATACTCTAATGAAAATTCACTGCTAAAGAACTTTATTGTGGTTACAAACTTAAATTATAGGGGGAGGGGCTGGGAAGTGAGGGAGGCAGTAGGAATTGTTTCTATAACCTAGTTACTTTTGAGAATAAGTACGCATAAGCGACTTTCACTTTGTAATCTCTGTACACTAGAACACACCTGTTTCTGGTTTGAAAGTTTTATCCCTTGAAACAGGAATCCAGTCATGCAAAATAAATAATTTTTGCAGAACTAAAGAAAATTATGTTCTGTTTTTCACTCACCTTAAATTTTCCCTTATGAGTTTTTCTCCTAGATTATTAAAGCACTACAAAAATACACCCGAGTTTTTAGAGAGATTAATCACAATTCACCTATGTTTTATTTTAAAAAATTCGTAGAATTTTTGTAATTTTTAATTAGAATAACAAAAATTAATTTTGGATATTGCTTTTTTAATATTTATGCGTGTCTAAGTCTAAAGTTAGACACTAATGTGTCTTCAAGAGAATCTTAACATACATTTGCTTAACACATTTTTCTAAATCCATGTCTAAGCATAATAAATGGGAAGTTAATTTTAATATCATTCCATATTCTCAAGCTTTTAGCCAAATATTAAGTTTGAGGTAATACTCTACAAGCCCAAATTGCAATTGCATATAAACAGATGTTAGCAGGGCTTTTTTCAGGAAAACAAATTAGTTACAGATGGTTGGAGTTGAAAATGGCTATAAAAACTTAAAACGCTAATGTGAGAAAAAACACAGCATCAAATATCAAGACCTTCAAAACTGACCAAAGAGACTAAAGGCCATATATTTGGATACTAACTTCTCCAGTTTCACAAGCAAAATATGCATCACTAGTCTCTTTACCCTACCATCAAGTAACCCTAGCTCAAAAATGAGGGGAAAATGTTTTCAACTATATATTTATAATCATTATCTGGAAGACTCTTTATAATATGCTAAAAATGAGATGAACACACCATTCAGACAGCATTCTTTCTTACTGGGTTAAAATAAATCTTTGTACCAAGGAAGTGATACATATTCCTTCCATTCAATGAAGTTATCTACCCCAACAAAAACAAATGGTACTGCTGACAGCTTAGTACTCCTGCTACTAAGAAACATCCTACTAAGATGAGACTGGTTCAACTATTCATTTCAAGTTTCTTTGTTGGGAAAACTTGCCCAAAGAAGAAAAGTTCAAAATGTTGTTTTAAAAAAAAATTTCACCCAGAGGGTAGTTGGGTGCAGGAACAGGCTTCCCAGGGAAGCAGTCACAGCACCAGCCTGACAGAGTTCAGGAAGCATTTTGACAACGCTCTCAGACACAGTGTGTGACTCTTGGTGTGTTCTTCATAGGGTCTATGATGAACATAGGGCCAGGAGTTGGTCTCTATGATCCTTGTGGGTCCCTTCCAAATCAGCATATCCTATGATTCTAGGGTGCACTTCCTTGCCAAGTCTTTTATCTCTGTTCATTCCTACTGGTGGCTTAAACTGATTTGAGTCTAAGGAAACCAATTTTATGGCTGGCAAACCATTTCTATGTAAAAGATACTTATCTGGAAAAGAAGGAATTAATCTAGATTATGCTTCTAGTAGGCTTCTACTCAAATAATATTTTCATTTTGCTTTTCTTTTCACATAAATATACTTTAGCTCTGCAACACAAGTTTCATCTTTCCAGAGAGGTGTTACAAACATTTTCTCAAATTACTAGCACCATAATGCTCTTGGGTGCTTGAAAGTTAAAGTTGTACCTTCTAAATAACTTTACTGACTCTTAAAAATAAATAAACAAAAATATTTTTTTTCAAAACACCATGCTCCAACAAGCAAATTTATCTGTGTTTCAAAAATTCTGGTTAGAGTTAATGTGCTCTGGGAAGAGCTTGCATGTGCCATAGCTGCAGTAGCATGGTGTCCTCCATGGGTTGCAGGGGAGGCTCTGCTCCAACACCTGGAGCACTCTGCCTTTTTCTCTAACCTTAGTGCCTGTAGGGCTGTATCTCTCACAGTTCCTCTATAACAGCTGCTGCAGAGTAATTTTTGCACTTTCCTTTCCTAAATATTATCACAGACATGCCACCAGCATCACTGGTGGATTCAGCCTGTGCCAACAGTGAGTCCATTTTGGAACCAACCATAACTGGCTTTACCCTGCTTGGGGGAAGCCCCTAGTGTTTAATAGTGTTTAATAGTGTTTAGTTTAATAGTGATTAAATCTGAATTTATTTTAAAGCAAATGGTGACCTGTTCTCTGTAATTCCAAGGGGATAAACATGACATTTTGCAAGAGTTGTACTGGTAGGACAAGAGGTAATGTCTTTAAACTGAAAGAGGGTGGGTTTATATTAGCTATTCAGAAGAAATTCTTTACTGTGAGGATGGTGAGACACTGAAACAGATTACCCAGAAAACCTGGGGATGTTCCATCCCTGGAAGTGTTCAAGGCCAAGTTGGATGGGACTCTTAACAACCTGATCTAGTGGAAGGTGTCCCTGTCCATGGCAGCAGGACTGAAACCAGGTAAACCTTAAAGACCCTTCCAACCCAAACTGTTCTGTGATTCTGTGCTTGAAACACTGCTTGAAAGTAGAAGCATGTCACACATATTCTGTTTAACATCTAGACTGAAAAACAGAAGTAATCTTAATGCATTGTCTTTCTACATTCAAAATTATATATGCTTCAGTGACTGGCAAAAAGTGCTTTTAATTTCCCATCTCTGTACAGTGAGACAACCCTAATAGGGTTTTCTTTACAAAATTACAGAAACTTTAAATGTGTATTAACTTTTCCAAATAGTATTGTGCTATATAGGCTGGGTCACCCTCATCCTCTCAGAGGAGCCTACTGAAGTTGTGTTTCAAGTACTGCACATTTAGAAACTACCAGAAACTACACTCCCTGCCCCAAACAGCTTATAATCTAAGAAACTGTCAACATCAACATAAAGGATTCAAGAGCACTGAAGGAGAAAAGAGAAGATAGCAAGCTTTTAACAAGGGAAATAAATGATGTAAGGTGGATTTTAGCAAGTACAGGGTCTTAATTAGGGAGGGAACTGGAGAGAGGGAGGGAAAAAATCTGTAATAAGATAATTAGTGGTAGTAGTTTACATCAGCACAAATTAGGACAGGCAGTTGGCAATTAGAAAATACCACTTTTTTGATGGTGTCAGTCAAGTGGCACATAACAGCAAACATTTCTAAACAAAATAAAGTGACAGTTATCAGCTGAAAACATAATCATCTTCTCTCTTTTTGTCACCATAGTTTTGAAACCCTGTAGAACTCCTTTTCTTTAAGTACTTTGAAAATTAAATGAAATATTTGAAAACAAAGTACTGGATACTCCCTAAAAAAAACACAAAAGTATGAATAGGCAGAGGAGGGTAAAAGGAAGCTGTCAGATTTTCATTTTGAACATCCATCATAAGTGTTCATGTAAGAACGATTTTATGCCCAGGAAGGGGTTAAGTCAGAAACATCACAGTTGAAAACAGATTAGTTATATTATGCACAAAAGGCTTACTTTCTTTGATCTTAGAAGAATTTAGGCCGTTCCTGCATTTTTGTCTTATTAAGACATATACTAACACATTTGCCGAAGAAATGAAAATATAATTTGCAACCAGCTAAGCATACTCTGACTGTCCTCTGGCTCCCTTCTGAAATGGCTTTAGAGACTTGGAAGCTACAGCAAAGCATCCTCTTGTCTAACCTGTCAGAGGCAGCAGAAGTATTCACTATGGACTGTACTATTTACTCTCTATTCTTGGCACTTGGTAAATACAACTTGGTTTTGGTTTTTTTTCCAACCTGTGTCTGTGAACCTGTGGTTCTCTATAATTTCTCTGACACAGTGGCTACCTAGCATCACTGTAAGTCTATTTTGGTTGAGTGGTCTGGGTGTTCTGAGCTGTGTGTTGACTGACACACAACACCTTTGCAGACCTTTCTAGAAGCCAGTGCCCCGGAGCATCTTGTGGTGCATCCTACACCAACCCTACAAGTGTTGTTACCAACACTGTATTTAGTTGCAAAAGAAGCATTTGCAATTTCTTGCTCTTGATGAAAACCATGCATTAGTTCTAAACTGGTGAAGGAAATCTCCAAATATTAAACTAATAGCTTCAATAGCTTCGGCCCTCTTTTAACTGATTGCATTTCTCTAATTTCTCTTTCACCACAATATATTTTTCCCCTTTTCTCACTCTGTTGAGATCTCCCCACAGAAATTCTGAAGTGACCTTTCTCACTACCACTTCTTCATCCCTCCCACCTGCAGTCTTGTACTCCCACAGACCATGAGTTTTGTCTGAGCAGGAAGAACTTGAGCAGGGGCCATGTAGAACTGTTGTTGAGCCGAGTCTGTCAGTGAGTACCTTCATCTGCATGGTACCAATCACAGCACTTGGGGCTAAGGAATAAGTGGGATAAATACTGTCAATTATTAGTGTCATACTCCTAGTCAGGCATCTGCACAGTGTGCATTACTGATTGGCACTACGTATTTTGGGGCTTTTCAAATACAGCTGTTGAGAATGAATGAGGACAAAAACGGGATAGAAATCATTCCTACATTTACAGTAAAGAGGCTAACATAGAAAAGAAACAATCAGTGGCACGGTTTGTGTTTTTAAGTGGGTAAATGAGATGGTTCAAGGGCAAAGAGACAACCAAGGATTACAAACATCAGGGAATTTCTTGAACATTGTGTTGAGTCCATCAGTGATTTTTTGTGCTCGGATGTCTAGTTTTGTTGTATAGTCATCCTGAGGAAGAAAACATATTCAAAACAAGGCAACTAAAATTCCTTCTTCCAGAAGAGTTCAATTTAAAAGGAATTCCGTGTTAGTGAAAGCCAGTGTCACACACTGAAGGGAAGGGAGGTACTCTTACAGAAATACACCCTGTTCTGGGTAGCAGAAGTTGGTTCTCCTGAAAGCAAATCATCATGTTCCTAATCACTTCCAAAATTTAGGCCACTGCCTTAAATTTACTCTTGTGGGAGCAGTCAAAGATTATGGAAGCAAGAGAAAGAATAACAAGAGAAATTAGTTTTAATCTGAAAATGACACAAGAGTTTTATCTTAATACCATTTCGTTTGCAGCTTCCCTTCACAAGGGAATCTTCCCTAGTGTTTAGCATATTTGATACCAATGGCACTGATGATTCCAGGAGCTGAGTCAAATGTCGTAGTGAGCTGCCACCACAGCACTTTTCTAGAATAAAGAAAGCTTCTGAGACTCAAATATCTGATGGGTTTTACTTACGACAACAGTAAGACTTTACTGTGCATTAAATGTTTCAAATACTCAGTCTACTAAGCTTTTGAAAGTTAACAGCACATAGAAAATCATTTATTTTGGCCTTGCAAGGTAATCTTTGGAGATGAATAAATCCTCACACACTTTCTTCTGTTCTTGTCTCCTATCTTTCTCTTGGACTCTATCAAATTTACACAAGAGAGCTAAAGAAGGGCTAAAATTTATTTAGAGCTATTTTTTCTAGCAGGTAGGAAGAAGCAGCACTCACCTGCAAAGCCTACATAGGCACATGAAAATAGTTTAAGACAAATGTGATGTTACATAAAATTTAAATTAAAAATTAAAAGTTTAAATGTCTGTTAAAATTTCCTTCCACTGTAATGACTGGTTTTGACTGTAATAACCAAAAGTTAGGTTCCTTTTTAAAATTACAGCCAACTAAGTATTAGAATAGCAAAAATTTGTCTTACTGTGGAAACAGAGGTGTCTGGGAACGTCAAAGGAGAATAATTTTTTTGCAAATATTGTGTCCATCAAGCCCAAAATTTCTTTTAATAAATGTCTTGGTGACAAGTAATTTTCATTGCACTGAAGACAAGGTTTCAAGGCAATATTGTCTCTATTTACCATCCATGTGTTTCAAAGCCAAGTAAGGTGGAAGTGGTGGCTTTCTGACCTTGTCATAAAGAAAGTAATAATATAAAAAGAGACTCAAAACTTTAGCTTAGTGAACACGCACTCTGTGAAATATGTTCCAAGCCAAAAGACTTTAATACCTCCTATATGACTTTATCAAAAAATTTCAAAATATGCAGAGTGCACCAGGGGCTCCTCAAACCACCAAAATTTCCTGGGGAAAGGGCATGACAGTGGCCTTGATACTGAATAATCCCTCTGGTTTCCCAGAATAGAACTTAAAAATTTGGAGGAGTTTGAAAATTCTTCTTATTTACTCTAACTCAGAGTGAATACAAAACAAACAGAACAAAAGAAAATCCCAGTGGAAACTAAATGTTACTCACTGGCCAAATATGTAGGGAAAGAGACACAGAGTACAGTGTAGCAGGCAGTGGACATGGGGACAATGACATGACAGAGCTGAGCAGATGCCTTGGTTACCTCAGGCCATCTCTAATGACACTAAGACTCTTTATGTAGGCAATATATCTACATGCTGAAATAACTCCAAATTAAAAGATATACATGTCATTCTCTACAAATTTAATGTCTAAATTCCCACTTTAATGGATACAAGTGGAACACTTCAACTCATTGTAAAGTTCTTATCTGGCATATGATGACCTAATTATCTCTCAACTCCACTGGCTGGGTTTTGTTTTGTATGTTGGGTAGTTGTTTGCCATAACATATATAGAATATGTTTAAATAGAAGTTTGGAACTCACTGACCTGTATACCCATAATTTTAAGTGTCTTAATCTCTAATTTTAATCTCACACAAGTGATTAACTCCTTGTCACTTCAGAGGAGCAATTCTAATTCTTCCAGTTGAAAGGACCTTTTCACATAGATGCAGGTCTCTCTACTACTTTAGAAGTTAGGGACCCATAGGATGCATACCAAAGGTTGACCACAACTGGATTTATTTCTCAATCCAGTCAAGAACATGTGGCTTAGACATCCTGACTTTATTAGGATGGAAAAAGTCACAGGAAATTAAAATAATCGGGGTCAGCTAGAAACAGTTTGCATAAAGCAGAAATAAGCAGATTAAGGTTCAGGCAACATCTCAGAAACCACAGGACAGATTGCATAATTAACTCAGGAGCAAAGGCAGTTTGCACATGTCAAGGTGAGCTTGTACATAACAGTTTGGTGTTCACAGAAAGATATGTCTACATGGTGGTGACAAAGATTCGTGTTGAAGGGCACACTAGTCCTCTGTTACAGCTCGAGTATGTTTCATATTAAAGGTCAGCACTTTCAAGTGTTCCACTTACTTTGTTACACAGACCTCATTCTGAGAAAGCAGAGAAATACTATTTTTAGCACTTTTCATAAATAGATTATACCTGTTAGTCGATTAAAAAAAAAAAAAAAAAAAGGACAGAGGCAACTGCTGTGAGAACTCAGTCCACAATGAAGGCCTGTACCTTGAGCAGGCCAACAAACATCAAGCAGAGTACCAAGCGTTGTTCAAGGTGCACAAAAAACTAGAATTTGAGCTACAGGAATGGGAAAGAACAGAAAGAGACAGAGAGAAACAGAAATCACATATTTGAAAGCACTTTCAAATACCTGCCTCTGTATCAGATTCTAATGCAGCTGCTCAGGTATTCTGCGTTACCAAAAAAACTGAAATAAATCCTCTCACAAGAAGCACCTAAGAATAATAAATCCACATTTTAATAGGACATATGAGTGGTTCTGCTAATGAAAACTAGTGCTAAATTTAAAGAAATACTTTCTGGTATGCTCCACTTGCAATGAAAAGTCCATCTTTGGAAATCTAAATGCAAATCCCTAAGAGTGCCAAGTAAACAAGCAAAGCCTCATGTAACATGTCTATAAATAACTTTTCAGACCAGTCTTTGGACTGGATAACCTCACACTTGGGCATGTGCTTTGCAATTTGTTTTTTAAAAATGTTTCCCATGTTAATAATCTATATCTGGTTTACCTTTTCTTCCTCTACACTCCAACAACAGGTATCTCTTGGCTGGATGCCAGGGTCCCACCAAAGCTACTCTATCATTCACCTCCTCAACTGAGCAGGGGAGGGAAAATATCACAAAAGCTTCATGAATTAAGGGCAGGGAGAGAACACTCACCAACTACCATCAGGGGCAAAAGAATCTCCACTAATGGTAACTGGCTGAATTTATTACCAATTAAAATCAGAGGAGGAGAGTGAGAAGCAAAATAAATCCTAAAAACACCTTTGGCACATCCCCCCACACCCATAATGCAAAGGCACCAACCTATACTTTAAGATAATGGTTTTTTTAGACCATGTAAAGCAACATGCCCTTCAGTCCTGCACCTGCCACCAGGTTTGATCTCTGAGGTGGAAACTTGCTATGCTAGGTCAATGCAGGAGGGCAAAAGCCAAATTTTCTTGTGCTGAGACCAATAAGGACCATTCACAAGCCCAATTGTCTGTTCTCACCAACAGCAAAGGAACTGCACAAAAATATTTAAATTCAAGATCAGTATTTTTACTCAAGCTGATTTTAACTGAGCTCAGACAAATGAAAGGAATCAATGGCAGTTTTCATAACTAGATCTGTGCTGAAAAAACAATGGAGACAAAGAGCATGATGAGAAGGGGGAATTGTTTGAGACCTGTTGGTGAGGCAGGAGGTGCCTTAGCATTTCTTTAGCCATTTCCCATTTAGTAGGTTTGTGAGGAACCAGGTCAGAATGACATTTTCAATATTATTACATCTTGCTCTCTGTGGTGGTTTGACCCCAGGTTACAGCTAAGCAAGCCCTCAGCTGTCCATGCACTTCCTGCCCCAGCAAGACCAGGAGAGAATAGGAAGGACAAGACCAAAAAGCTTATTAGTTGAGACAAAGATAGTTTAAAAAGTGAAAAAAAGAGGGGAAAAAACAAGTCATGCAAAGGCAAATATCCACAACCCACAAGTAGATCAATATCCAGGCAGTTTCTGAGAAACAATTATAAGATAAATACCACGATTTTTCTTCCTACCCATTTTACTGCTGAGCATGAAATCTTATGGTAAGGAGTATCTGTTCAGTAGTTGGGACCATCTGTTCCAGCTGTGTCAGCTACTCACTGGGGTGGGAGGGAACAAAGAGGAAAAAAGAAAAATCTCCAGTGTTCTGCAGATACTGTTCATCAGCAGCCAAACACCAGGTGATTTTAATCACAAATTCAAACCAGCACTGTATGAAGAAATTTGACTCCATCATAGACAAGCACAGTGGGGATTAAAGATGTGTGGAGAGGGGACTCCCACACTGGAATAGGAGTGATTTTCTCTTCACTCTCTCATTCCTTTCACTGTTCACCAGCTACACAGTATTTTTAGACTACTCTCCACCAGGGTGTCATTAACCACCAAATTAGCACCACCTTTCCAAGGTTTCAGCCCAACAGAAGACAACTAATCTTTATTTACTCTGATGTCAGATTATTAAAGTACACATAGCTTCTGGTCCCACATTCAGTTGCTAATCATCTAGTTCACTTTATAATATCTATGGTCAATTGTCAGGCTTCTAGATATATAAAATAAATTATTTTACAGTTGTTAACATCATTATCCCATTTACAAACAAATGTGAAGTGGCTAAAAATCACTCTAAACAACCTTGCTGAAGTGCAAGGGACAGGAAGAAAATTTTTTTTTCTGTATCTTTTTATGAGTATTTTTATTGTTCTTACAGTATTTATATTCTTTCATTACAATTTGAAATGACTGAACAAACTTTGAAAAGGTAATTGCATTCCAGGTTTTAATCTGAACCTGTGTGCAGAGAAGGTTAAATTATAGTTTTCATATAATTCCAAAACTTTTTGAAAACTGAAGTATCATTTTGGTTACCTACTGAAAGTAGTGAATGTAAGGTTAGATATTGTGATGGACAATACTACTGGGAAACCTTAAAAAGAAGTTCTGAATATGTTTCACTGTCTGGACCCTCTTACTGCATCACACATGCAGGATTCTATGAACTATACTTGGCTTTGAAAGAATTTGCAGTCAGTGAATCTCTGCAAATCTACAGCAACTGGGGAGCTGGACCATTACTTTCTGTTACTGAATACCAGAGTAGTTATTTCCGTAGGAAGAAGTGTTCAGGAGCAGAAATGAATGTGAAATCACCCCACCTCATACTATTTATTGTATTGCTTTATTACTTGAAATAGAGAATAAGCTACCACACTGTGTGATCCTTGGTGCAAAAGCTTTGTGGCGGATGCTCCCAAACATGCCACTAAATCTTGGGAAAGCCATTTCAATGAATTGAATTGGGAACGTTTTAAAACTGCTGACAAACACTTTTAAGCTGAAATGCTTATCAGCATATCTGAGTCTGTTCGAAAGGCGTATCTTGTGACCTGTTTGAAGGGGAAGCTCTAACAGAACAGTCAGGCATGTAGTTTCAGTGGTACTTGATGGTTCCTCAAAATGACCTAATTTCTTTTAATTGACTATCAGATTGTGTAACTAACCCCACTTCAGCATGTGCAAAAATCTGCTCTTAATCCTTACCCACTATTCCAAACAGAAGTGCAACTGACATTTCTCTAATATACAAGTAATCCCTACTTTTTATATTCTATTAAATGCTTCTATACTTGAAAAAGCTGATGTTGAGAATGTTTTTGGGAATGGATGATGCTTCTGTTAAATCATCTAAATAGAAAATTAAAATTAAAGCTGCTGTAACTTTATCCCCTAATTTCTGCAACATTGCAGATGAATTAAAAGACAAGACTTGAAAATGATACAGCATCCTCCTACTATAGAATCGTATTTTTCGACTCAGGTTCAGAAATATCTGCAGGACTGTTATCTTTACATATCTTAAGTGTTAATGGACCAAGCTTCACTTTGAAAACCAACGAGTCATAAACCTCTGACAGTGGATACTGTTCTCACTGAGTGGCACTGTTTAATTTCCCATAGTCCATATAAAATTTTACCAGGGAAAATATATTAATAGGAGTGGAGATATCCACGAACAACCTGCAGCAGACACAATGCCCCCTTTTAACATTTGATTTCACTGATCTTTTATAACTTTTATCCTCATAAATGAAGCTCTGTAAGGCATTTTGATAACAATCTTTATTGCCATCATCAATGTGACATTTGATTAAACCAGTTCTCTGGGCTTTATCTTTGAAGTTACTGGATTTTTCAGCATTAAGAACTTAATCACTTTGTTTCTGATGTGAATCCATTTGTAGATTCAACTATCATTTGCTGTTCTCTGGATTACTTTAACTGAAAGCCTTCCCACAGCTCATTAATGCTCATACTTTTTCATAAGCTGAATCTGCTTATGACACTGAATCTGAGCGCTAATCTTATATTGTATTTTTTAAATCTCATTAATTTACTCTGAGTCTAGGTACATTGTAAAATCTACTGGTATAGTGCAATGCCAACACCATTTACTATAGCTGCTAGATTTTATGGCCATTATAAAACAAAATGGGCTTTTTAAAGATTATATCTTATATAGAGTCCAGTTTTGAATTGCACTGTGAAAAACCTGCTTGATTTTCTGTCCTAAGACTAAACATTCCTAGGGTAGACACAGAAACATAGACAATACATGTAATGACCTGCATCCCTTCACAATAACAAAAATAAGAACAATAGGCATTCAGCTCAGGAGCCTTGATTGGTATGTATCTGCAGGAAATGGACATCATCCCAAATCTCATCATGGGCCAGATGAATTTGGAAAAGCATGTCTTCAAAGCATTATTTATCAGCTTTTGTTATTTCTGATCCTCAGAAAGACAGCAAACTCTTTACATTTATCCTTCCTCTCTAGGTTCACTGTGTGCAGCAGGCTGCTTAGGAACAGAGTCTTCTAATTTCTCATATTCTATGTCCAACAGAGAATTTAAGCTACCTGTTTCTCATCTTTTTTGGCACATATAATTAATACACTAGTTTTCTCGTGAAAGAAATCTGCAAGGGGAAACTTCACAGGAGAGAGGATAAAGATCTAAAGGAAACCTCCCGGAGCAGTAGCTTGATACTGCAAGGGAACTCACAGTGACATGGACTGACATCATCAAACTTCTCTAAAGGCACTCTCATGGTAAGGGAATCAAAAAATTAAGCTTTGCAACAGAAAAGCTGAACTACTTTGTAAGTATCCTCCTTGACTTACTTATTAGTCAGTATACTTATTTTGACAATGGCAAAACAACTGTATTGACAAATAAGGAACAGGAATACAAGTTAATAGGAAGGTGATCAATTACCAAATCTGCAAGTTACCCTTTTAGCAAGGAATACTGAGTCCTAGCAGGTGTTGGAGGACGTGTACAAAAGTGCAGGTGCTGAGCAATCTGAGATGCAGCTAATAGAGAGCCAGTATTCAAAAATATACACATGAACTCAACAGTTATTGCCTAGCAAACCTCATTGCAGGTTGAGAAAATGAAGTAGGTAACCTAAAAAATGCCTGTGTTCCAGACATTAACTGAACTTAATAAACTCTTACTTTATTAAAAATCTATTATGTTGGATGAAATTAGTATGTTATGGAAATACAAACCCTTGGAGGCAATCTATCCTGGAAATAAACAGGCCATCATCAGAAAACCAAATAAAAAAAACACTAGCAAAAAAAGTAGCAGTATAATAATAAACAGCAATAAAATGGACAAGAGGGGTTTTTGCAAGATCTGTAAGTGTTGGATTTGTACTCTTTTAACATATCGGTTTTCACTGGCATTGAAAATGGAAAAAATGTCATACATTCATCTTCATTAGCAATCAGGAAGAGGTTAAACAGCACAATAATTAAATTAGCAGATGATAATAAATTGGGAAGTGTAGTAAATGACCTTTCTACAGCAAAGGCACGGAAATGAAGTATAGAATTTCCTTAGTTTCTACTAAATATGTAGAAGATGAAGAAAACTAGACAGAGTTGTTTTTTCAAAACATGAGAAAAGAAATTGGATCACCAATATTACTTCAGTACAGTACAGTGAAAACTACACAATAGCATACTGCCCAGAAAGGACAGTGTGACTTTGAGCAGCACGTACAGAACTACCTTAAATTATATGGAAGGAAAAAAATTCATTCTACAAAGTTAGTAGAATTTAGACTAATGTATTCAATTCTAAGCACAGCCCAATAGACATTGAAAAGCTGAGGGAACTAAAAGCATGAAGGCAATAAGAATGTGCAGAGAGAACAATTTAACAGAAAAGACTTAGAGCATGAAATATCTATAGATTGATTAAGAGAAAACTCCTAAATAAGTTAAATTAGTTAAGAACTTATTGAGGTCAAATTAAGCAAAAGAAGTAGATTGGGTTGCTAGTGTTTAAAGGACTTTTTGGAAGAAATGAGATCTTTCAAGTTGTGTTTTGTTGGAAATCCTTCCCGAAGTTTAGAAAATAAATTGTTGGAGACCATGTTACCTTTGCCAAGATGTTAATTGCTTGTTACCTCATATCTAAATCCACCCACACTGAGCAATTTCTCAATAGCCTTCAAAAATAAAAAAAAAAAAAAAAGGAAGAAAAGGCAGCCAAGCAGAAAACCCTGAGGGAAAGAAGTGGAAGTTACTGAATGTCTAGCAAAAGTACTAGATTTGCAAATATCTAGTAAAGCCCATTGAGTTCAAAGATCTTCAGCTTACTTGCTCTAAAAAGTAATTTAAGTAGCCTGACTCTGGCTCCTTATATGTGTTTTGAAAATTATTACCCTGAATAGATGCACGGGTTTTCTTTAAATATGAAACTTCACCTTTCATCACTTTTTCGCAACAGTTTTACATCAAAGTGCAGACACCCATACTGCAAACTACAGGCTGAGGACAAAAAGATCACAAGCTCATCATGCGGATCCAATATTGATCTCTGAGCAGAAAAAAAACTTTTTTTCTTCTTTTTTTTAAAATTATCCATAAACTAGTCTACAGGCCCAAATCCAGAAATCCCCTATTCTTTCCATTTTTCATAATATCTTGCAATTTTGTTGTTTCTGTTTCTCATACTCTGTCAGAAATGGTACTTTGAATAATAAAACTATTGCATGTCTACTATAATGAGCGTTTCAGATTAGAAGATACTGTTTAGGTACATTAAAATTATAAAGCATACATTTTGTTATGAGTTCTAAGAGAATTATTAATATTGTGCAATCATTTAATTTGCACCTCAATGTAAATTAAGATGTTCTACGTTTAGAAACTAGAAAACCATAATTTTCTGTAAACCTTCAAGATAAAGTCGAGACATTTACACCCAATACACTGCACGGTTGGGTCCCTTAAAGTTTTTATTGCAGTTTAGAATCCAAACAAAGTTAGCAGAAGTTCGCTATACTACTATAACAATTAAACATTCATACTCTAAATTAGAAAATATTCAAGGAAAATACATGCAGCAAAATGTCAAACAAATTTCTAAAAAGTTAAGTAAATTTCAATCCTTCCTTTCTCCTCTGGTCCTAATCATGTCCACCAAAAAGATGCCTAAACTTAGCAAGTTTTATTTTACAAGCCCAGCAGGTGCCTGTAGCAACAGGCTCACCATCAGCTGTATAGGCTCAGCTGACTCATTAAGCCACACTAAATCAGTCACTTTCAATCATGGTCAACTCTGTTCAAATGGAGACAAGGGCTCCAAAACAAGCACAATGATTTTCATATCTGTATGAAGAGGCACAAGAGACCACGCTTTGAGAAGGCATATTATATAGTATTTTTAAGGTAATGTAAAATCTCTGCAATTTTGAAAAGATATTTAGTTTACTTGATTTAAACCGAAGTATATGAGGGGGTTTTCCAAAGGAGAATCAATTGACATTCATGTTCCTTTTTTAAAATTTAATTCTATGCTTCCTCTGCTTTGTATTGCTTAAGTGCCAGATTTGAGAAGCACAGACTTACCCAGCCCACCCTGCTGGCATGGCTAAGGCACTCTGGATTCTGTTGCACACAACACAGGGAGGACTGACATGTTGGAGTGCTCCTGTCTGTTTATAATTACTAAAACCTTGTTAGATATGTTCACAGTGAGGCTGACTGGAATGATTTGATCTCCAATTGGTATCATTATTTCTTTCCAATGATTCATTAAAGGTAAGGGAATTACCACTGCCCAAGGCCACATGCTTTTTTTGGGTAGGAGCCCCATAGTTACACAGGTCCTTTATAAATTTGGAGCCGCATTCAATAGCTTATAGCATTCCAAAATGGAGTTAGCTTGCTACAAAGCCCTAACAGACCAGAGTCACTACAGGCTTAATTGGCTTTTGTGCAACTGACAAGCAATACTTTCACAAAGCCTTTTCCCACCCAAAAAAAGGATGAATTTTTACACCATATCAGACTTAAAAATACCAGGGCAAGAATTTGTTCCCCCTCTTAGAACAAGGACCTTTTGCTTTACAATAAAAGATTTTATATTTGAGAAGAAAAGTTTCTGACCTTCATGCTTCCTAAGAAAACAGCAAACACATGGATGAACTGCCCCATTTTTTCCAGCTCTGAAATCTGAAAATGACAATTTAAAATGTCAGCATTGTTAGCTACTCTAGTGCACAAAGATCTATAGATTCAAGGGTATTAAAGCCAACAGGCATTAATGGGCTAACATAATGTGACCTGCATAATATACGTCACTGAATTCTACCCATCCTTTCCTGCATCTAATCTGAAACCCCAGGCAAGCTGATGCCTGTGCCTTTATAGCTGGTGCCTTTCCCTTTAGAAGGATGTTGAATTTTCATCTAAAAATTTTCCATGGTGAACAAGCCATCATATTCCAGAAAAAGTTATCCTTGCCACTAAATAAAAATAAGCCCTCTTGTGTTTCTATTAATTTTCCTTCCTCTATCCTTTAATTAGTAGATTATTTTCTGACAGATTTAAATTACTTCCTCTATAAAGATTTTTTTCACCACCCAGGAAGCTACAGAATGTTCATGCACGATACAGCAGAGCTCAGTGCAAATATTCCCAAGTTAATGGATGGTCAGCAAATCCACATGGTTCAGCTTCTCAGTAGGGCTTTTAAAATGCGGATCAAGAGCCATATGAACTCTGCATAACGGCCAGAAGCATTGTCTTGTCTTACACCTATTTCATGAGTCTTTGGATCTGTAAAGTCATCCTGCAGGTACAGAATTCCAGTGGAAAAAAAAACATTGTCTCAGTTATTACATCAATTCCCTCTATTCTTTATGAAGTTGCTGCAATACTGTGAGAATAAAATTAGAGAGTTTATATTGCATAATCCCAGCAATAGTATTCCTCTTTGTTCCTTTCATGAAAAATTGCAGTAATAACATTATTACAGTCTTTCCCTGCTCTGAATCCAAGGTTCCTTTCAAGAGACCCAGGGATCTCCACTCCTGGCTATCATAGCCCTAATCCTTCCACTGAGAAGTTCAAAAACTTACTTGGAGTCAGTTTCCCAGTTTTAGCTCTTCACCTTTATGTAGTTTTCCACAATTGAACCTCTTTCTAATTAAGAATTTACAGAGTAAATTTCTAATTAAGAAATTACAGAGTAGGAGGTTTCAGAGCAGTTAGATATGTCAGAATGCTTCATTCTATAATGCATTCATTCATTATTCTACTGCCAGGTTTCAGATTAAAATAAATGAAAGTCAAAGTAACCTCCCTTTCTCTCCAGTATTATTCTGATACACATATACTGCTATCAACCTTACCCACAGAAGCAGCATTGTCCCTGCCACAATAACTTGCTTTTTACCTCTCCTTTATTTTCAATGGTCAGTTCTGAAAACTGATGGAGTTTTTGCTTCCATTGTTTTAAATATGTATGTGGGACTTTCTGTCCCAAAATCTGTCCTTTCCAAAGTAGCTTTCCTCCATTGATGCAGGCTTGTTCTGCTTGCAGCTGCTGTTTTCTCTCACACCTCTCTTCCCCTTGCCGAGAGTCTCCTTCGAGTGACTGTTGCTACATTTCATATACATGCAGACTAATCAAAGAAAAGGTCTCCTAATCTAAACTGACTCCCTTGTATGATAATGATTTGCTGTAATTGCAGACAGTATTCAACCTATGCATGAACATATTAGCTTTATCTTCCTTAACAAAAATCTACCATCTAGAGATATTATTCCTACTTTAAGTCACTACTGAGCATAAAAGAGTTCTACTCTTGCTAGAAATTAAGACTACAAAGGCAAAAACAAGTTCGGTTGTCTCTGAAGGAATGTTGTGTTAGAATTTACCTACCAAGCTGAGCTAAATGATATTATGCCACCACCAAGAGCCTGTCATTCATAGTTTAACAGTAATACATCTTGAACAGTCATTTACTATAAAAAGATAGTGCTGTGAATGAACCTCAAGCCAGTGGAAAGGAAAATTGGATCAGACAACAACAGTTTTAATAAATCTCATATTCACTATGGTCTAGGTTTGCTTCTTTCAGCAAATCTTTCTTATAATACCCAAATGACATTGGACCATGTGACAGGACTCCAATAGAGACAAAGTTTCAAGTTTAATTTCCTACATGTTATAGTAAACACATTTAGGTCTCACAAATCTCAGTCTTAAAAGATTCATTTTACCGGAACTCAAATTAGAAAAATCTGACATTTAAAGTAGAAAAACTGATCTGTTAGGTGAGGAAAAAAAAACAAAACAACTAAATCCCTTTAGTCTTGTGTACTTCCTAGATCGGTTTTGTTCTCAGTCCAGTAACTCACAAAAGCTTTCTACATTATGTTGCCCCATCCCCAGTAACATTCAAGGCCAGGCTGGAGAGGGGTCTAAGCAACTTGTTTCAGCTGAAGGTGTCCCTCTTCATTGCAGAGGTTTGGACTAGGTGACCCTTAGAGGTCCCTTCCAACCCAAAACATTCTGTGATACTAAGATCTCCCTCTGGTCCATGGGGAAAAAAAGTACTTTTGATCACAGCTTTGGCTATGCTTCAGTCTGCCTTGCTTTTTAATAACCTTCCAATCTCACTGTCACTGGAGCATCCTGCAGAGTATGCCTTTCTTTCTGCCAGCTCCCTCTGGTCTCCTCCATCCCCATCTGCCCAGATAAAATCTTCTGCCTTGAAAGGACTCCACCTGACAAAGCAAAGAGGCAGCCTTCCTCTCTTCTCCTAAATCACTGTCTTTAAAGAAATGTATTCAACATTACATACAGCACATGATGAAGGAAGATGTTTAAACACAGGATGTCACAAGCCAGGTATACATTATGCCCTCACAAAAGACCTGGAGGACACATCTGTTTCCAGTGCTGGAGGACTGTAATCGAAGATTTTATAGCAGTACTCAGGGCAAGTCAAGATTAATGCTCAGGCCTTGGTAACACAAGGGCATAAAAATTGCCAAACTAGGTCAGTCCTGCTTCCAATAGTAGTTGGCTAATAGATGTTTTGGGAAAGATTAGATCAGGAAGAGTAGGAATAGCATCCAAGCATAGCCTCACAGCTTCCAGCAATGTGTGTTTAGGGATTTCATGAGCTGGTCATTGCATCTGTCCATCACATTTAATAGATACCAGGGGAACTGCCTTCCATGAGCTTGTCTAACCTGGTTTTGAATCCATTTTTGTCCTGGCCTCCACAGATTCTTTTGACAACAAATGCAATAATTTCATCATGAATTATATGAAAGAGCTCCTTGTTTCTTATTTGACAAAGTTAGGAGCTCCCCCTTCACTTCCTCTAAACCATGCATGGCTTTATAAACCTACACAATATACCTTCTCCAAGCTGGAACGGTCCTATATTTTCCCCTTATTTAGAAGCTTTTGTTGTGGTTCTTATTAAGGAATGTTAGGAGCAACTACTCCTCCAGCAGCTGTGGACCAGGACTCTTCCTGCTTGCCCACTGGACCCCAGCCTGGTATGCCTGTGGACCCAGGGTTTCCACTCAGCTTTTCAGGTTCAGCAGGTGGTGAAGGTAAGCACATACCCTACACACACCCACACACACAAAAGCACACACAGGGCACTCTCTGGAGTTACACATATGCACAGATTTTCAGGTCTCCTGAATACCTGCAGAGACCCCCCCTCCAGCAGCCTAATCCCCTGCCTAAACCCAGGCCCCCATGATTGCTGGCTGCCCCAGCCTGAAGTTTGCTGGTGAATGACAGAGTCATACCACACTCATCCCAGTCTGGGGATGATGCAGATACTGGCTCCCCTAAAGCTGGCGTGAGGCACATGGGCTGTCCCACTCCAGCTGCCAGCACTGAGCACCTCAGTGACCTCATTTACATTGGTGACTCACAGTAGCTGGGTTTTTTTGGAACACACACATTATGAAGAGCGGCAGAGATGCTCCACCCACTGAGGCAGCTGACACACATCCCACTGGCTCCAGACTGTGGGGCACCCACACCCTGGTCTGGCTCCAGCTGGCACCAAATCTGCTCACAGTGACCACCCCAGTAACTGGGACCTGGTCTTTACAGGACACATGGGGTAGAGAGTGAGATGACACAGATAGTTAAGAAAGGATTAATATAAAGGTCAATCAATTACTGTGTCTGAGAAGGTGTGTTCTGCTCTTTTCCTCCCTTATTTTCATCTCTCAAATTTGTGACTTTTTTATGGCTTCTTCCTTTTCTTATTATCTCCTTTTGTATTGAAAAAGTC
This sequence comes from Sitta europaea, assembly GCA_013400255.1. Taxonomy (NCBI): domain Eukaryota; kingdom Metazoa; phylum Chordata; class Aves; order Passeriformes; family Sittidae; genus Sitta; species Sitta europaea. The sequence goes on along the minus strand of VXBS01001144.1, from coordinate 55,467 downwards.
CTTGACCAGATACTCTCAAGGCAGTTCCAGTCTCTCATAAAAGAAAAGAAAATGAAACCATCTATGTGTTATTTTTAAGTTTTAAATGGCATTGCTCGGGAGACTCATACAACTTTCTAAATTAGGCAACATGATTGCATTTCCAGTGGCACCATTTCTACCAATTTGTGTTTGATCTAATGTGATGCTTGTGGGTAGATATCTTGGACATACTTTTTATGACTCCAGAAGAGTGTGTTGGTGAATGAGATCTTGAGGAATTTCAGTCACATGGGATTTTCATATAGCTAAAATATTAGGAGCCTGGCAAGGGAGAGATGACTGCAGTACTAAAATTTAGTTACTTTTCCACATTTTCAGTGGTAGAATTTCAAAGTAACTATTTAAACAACATGATGGCAAACAACTAGACTAATAAAGTGGTCAGTAACTAGTGGTGGTTTTGGTCATGCATGACAGAATTAGGAAACAAAGGCATTATGAGATAAATTCAGGGCAGTCAGAAACATTCATGTTATTTCTACATTAATAATCACGTTATTATTGTCTTTGGAGAACAATGATATTAGGTCAAAGATTTTCACAAACAAAGACAAGTGAAGTCCTCCCTAAAAGATCTAGTTCATGCAAAACACAATGGTTCAGAGAGTGGAAGGTGTGAGAAACCATATAAGCACAGTGTTTATTTGCAAACACCACAACTATTTTCTGTACTGGTTTCTGGAGCCTGTTACAGGCATATCAAGTCTCACACTCCCTGTGATAAGTACAGTTGTTCACTCTTATGTTCTCCTATCACACTGATATTCTATGTTTGGTACTAAGGCATGACAATGTTTCACTCAGCATCTGATTCTTGTAGAACTGTAGAGAAGATTTGGTGCTGTATTGTTTTGAGAAACTTTTCTAGCAGGGCTACCAATTAAAGACAAACTCTGCTAAGAGATGCATTACCCATCAGTAGCTTTTTTTTTCCATCATTTGAGAAATGATGAGCATAGGCTGATGCCTGTGCAGTCTGACAAGTAGTATTTCCTACAGTGGGATCAGAGATCTAGATGCTAAAAAAAAGAGAGAAAAGGGGAAGAAAACATCCCACAGGGGGATGCTTTGTGGATGGAAAGAGAAAGAGATATCCCCGCTCTTTCTTAAGCAGAAGAAGGACAAAGTTACAACCAGTAGAGAAGGCTGTCCAAGGAAATTCTAGTTTAATGAAATCTGGAAAAGAACTTCCTCTGTCTCATCATCTCTCATCAATATAAACATATTCACATTTTTTGGAAGCCATATAAAATACTATCTATTTTTTAAAATCAGAATTTGCATGCATAAATCTTTCAGCCACTTTGCACAGAATGTTTTTATAGAGCTGCTTTAGCATAAAAAATAAAGTGAAAATAGTAAATTATTCTAAAGGCGAGATGACTAAAAGGCACAACAAACTTACATGCATAATAACAAAGTAGTTTCTAATTAAAGTTGTCATATTTTCATTAAACATGTTAAGGTTATCATTCATAGAATCATAAAATCCCAGGATGGAAGGGACCTCAAACATTTTCTGGTCCAATTTTTCTTGGTAAAATCAAGTTCTAGATAATATTAAATTGTGCCTGTTACTCTTCCTCTTTTCCTTGTGACTCCACATGAGTCTCCATCTTCTTTATTGGTATGCTTTAAATATTGGAATGTGGTGATAAGGTCTCCCTTAAACCTTCTTTTCTCAAGCTGAACAAACCCTGTTTTCTCAGTCTTTCCTCATATGGCAGGCTTTCTATCTAGTCCATTGATCATGTTTGTGGCCCTTGCCTGGATCATCTTCAGCCAGTCCACACCTTCCTAGCATAACAGAGACCAAAACTAAACACTGCATAGCCTGATAGTTGCTGACTGGGAAAACATTTTTATCTCTTGGTGATATGCTTATGAATGCAACCCAGCACCCTGTTGGGTTTCTCTGCTGCAGAGCACACTGTACACCCGTATAGCGCTTGTTGTCCACAAGGCCCCTAGGTCCCTTCCCACAGAGCAGCTCCTCAGTCAGGTAGATCTCAGTCAGGTAGATCCCAGCTTCATACCTGGGTTATGGCTCCTGTAGTGAAAGCCTTGGGAAAATCCAGGTAGACAATGTTCACCCTCACCCAACATCTGCTGAGCAGGTTATTTGTCCTAGAAGATGGTCATGTTTGTCAAGCATGATTTGCCCTTGAAAAATCCGTGCTGGCTTTTCCCAGTCATGGTCTTTGTCTGGCCTGTGATAGCCCTTAGGAAGATTCATCCCAAAGCTTAATTCATTATTAAGTAACATAAAACTAACAGGCCACAAATGAATATAACTGAAAAGCCAGCAGTCTGGAAAAACTGGTATTAAGATTAGCTGTAAAAGTTAAGTTTTGTTTCCTTCTAGAAGAGCATAGTTTTTATATTACACTTTCTTGATATTGATACTGACACAGGTGTGTTATAAAGTTGTAATATTTGTTTTCATTTTAGTAAACCCAAAGAGAAGAGCAAGAATGAAAAAAACTCTCTAGTAATATATTAAAGGAGAAAATTGCTTGCTGTTGTTAATTAGTGTTTTCCATTTCAAATAGAAATGCATTTTATTCTGTTAGAACAAATAGTTAAATAATTTTATTCTTTCTTGTAATTTAGTCAAGTTGGTCTATTTACACTTTAAGAACAGTGCAGGAGAATGACAGTATGATATCTTCCGGTGACATTTTTGACCATAGCAACATGCAATATGGTCTGTTCATTTACACAAACTGACAAAGTTTAAGCTTCATTCAAACAAGAATGTTTTTTCCACATAAAGGCAGCAAAAAAACATGGAAGTGTCTGATGAGGATGGAAGTAGCAAAAACTGACTACTTGAGTTTGTAACTATTCAAGTGATATAAAATATTGACATTCACAAAGGAATATACTCAAACAAATGATAGGTATACACAAAACAATAATTTCATTACTGTCCTTTGGAGAAGAACTTTAAATAATTTATTAATATGTCAGTCACTGGAAAACAACAGACTGTTGTAGACAGGCAGCAGAGGAGTTCAGGTTTATGCTGCTTCTCAAGAGAAGTACTTGGAGTTTCACAAGGGAGAGGGGACATAAAAAAGTAGTTTCTAAATCAGTTGCATTTTTTAAAAATGTTACATCAGATTTTCAGGATTTACACTTACAGTCTTCCAGATTCTTAGTCCCTTGTGCAGGAAGATTTCCTACATGATGGTAATGCTGAGGGTGTAATGCCACATATTTTGCTCTCCTGAGGGATCATGAGGTAGACATGGCTAACCAGTTTCATAGCAAAAGTCCTCCTGTCCTGGCTCATCTCACCTTCCCTGTGTCAGTCCCCTTCCCGTGGTGGTAACTGTTTCACTTGCCCAGTTCAATGTTTCCCAGGTTGGACCACAAATCCTGAGAAATGGCCACATCTCTCACAGTGTGACTTTGGGGGAAAAAAAAATAAGGTTCGCAGTCTTTAATATGTTTCTATCTTTGATCCTGGTTTACTACAAAACATGCTAAGTCATTTTACAACATGAATAGCTAGGTCAGAGCAAACTTACCTTCACCCTGTTAAAAATGTTTTTTCACCAAATGCATCAATATTATACCAATTTGTTGAACACAAAGGCTTTCCCGCATCCTTTTTTGGCCTTGAAGACTTTTCTAGAGACAGTACTTTATGGCAACTTGCTAAGCCCTCTGCTGATTTGTTATCATTTTAGCTTTTTGACTAGCTGTGCAGCTTTGTTTCCACCAGAGGATAGAGTAGTTAAGTTCCACATCACCCTATTCATTATCTCCTCGGATAAGCTTGGTTTCAGTTTTGACCAGCTCAAGGTGGGCACTTTAAGCCATATTCCAGGACATACTTCAATTAGACCAAATAATTTGTCTGAAGCTATGTTGGTCCTTATCTCTATATCACGTGGTTATACTTTCAGGGAAAATACAGGGAGAGCAAGTTGTACGCCTAATTCCTCGAGCATTTCTGAACAGTGCAAGGTTTCCCCTTTCTTCTTCTTATAAGAAGCAGCAGCATGTGACACCTGCATCATCTTAATTTCCCTTCTCCATCTTTCTTCTTCAGTTTAAAAAGATTGAGAGCAAAAACAGAATGAAACACAATTTCTTTCAAACGCAAAAGAGGGAATGTGGGCTTCCTAGTCTCTTTGGACAGCTTTGCCTTGTTCCTGCAACCATTCTAGGAAGCCACAGAGTAATGGTTTTTATAAACTACAGTCGTGTAAAAGTAGGAAAAGGAAAGAAAATGTGGGGGGGAAAGGTTCTTTCTGGGAAATTAATTCCAGAGAAGAAACTAGCAGAAATTGCTTTACCTGGACTGTGATTTAGTTACAAAAGCTAGTGACAACAATGAAACATGAAAGAAAGCAATTAATATGTGCACAATTTATCAAGAAACTTAATAAGATGCCTTCTTTCACCAGTTGTTGTCTGGTGATTAACAGTGATTCTTTAAGGACTGAGGTTGTTTCTTGGAGCTCTGAAGAAGAAAGAAATTTTCTTACCTACTTTCTCACTGAAATCAGGCCTCTGCCCTGGGAAGTGACATGACATGAGCATTGCTGAATGATGAAATATGAAGTACTCAGTCATTTAGCACAAAGAGGAACAATACAGGCTGGTGTTTCACCTTCCTTTCCAAAGATATAGGCACTCTGAGGCCAGTGGAGGTATATTTTTCAGAGAAGACACTGTCAGTGACTGACTCAGATTGACTTTGTCAATATCAGCTCAAGTGCTGTGTTTATTGTCTTGCAGTGCCTTTGCACACCATCAGGCACTTACTGAGCACACAACTTAGGTAAGCAGAGACCACACACTGCAAGAGACACATTCATATCCAATGAATTTTTGTTTTATGATTAATAATATTTCAGCAAAACCCACATACAAGGGTAGACATCCAACCTAGAAAAGCCCAAACACAAGGTGTAGACAAGAGGTAACACCATCAGCTTTGAGTTCTGAGGCTTTGTAAGAGAAGGAAAGGAAAACTAATTTTCCCCACTTCTTTTCCTTCCTTTCCTTCTTGAACTCTATTTAGTCCAGTAAGTTTGTCTAAAAGGATGACCATTACTCTTCACTATACCTCACCCTTACTAACAAATTCTGCTAATTTCCTTTTAGCAGACGACTTCTTGCTATTTCAAACCACATCATACTGTTTTCCGACATTCTTTCCTACAATATCAGTCTTGGTGATTTTGAAATCATGTAGCAAAGGTACTTTTAATTTTTTTTATTGATTTGTCAATTCTTTAAAGCACATGCTGTGCTACTTCTACACCTAAGGAGGCAACTTTCAGAGAAAATTGTTTTAAAAGGATCAGAAATCATTAAACATAGATCATGATATTTCATTACAAAGAAAATATATCTCCTGAGATGGTTTCCTCATTTCTGGAGATAGTATAATGGTCAAAAAACTTCTCAGTGTATGACTTATCTTCCAAGAATTTTTCTGTAGGTTAGAAGAAAGGATTTCAGGCCACCTCGCCCCTGATAAGTCACATTTGTACTAGTTACCAAAGGAGAGGAACAGCCTTGCCCTTAATGGGTTGCAGCTGTGACAAGTAAAGGTAAATGTGATAAAAGGGGTGAGTTGGCTAACTTGGGGAGGCTTGAGGAAGAGGACCCAGAGAAAAAGAATGTTGAGGGCCCCTGAGGAAGAAGGAAGAATCCAGAGAGACACAAAGACTGAAACAAGGAATAGAGGTTGTTGTTGTGGAAGATCAGCTGAGAGGTTAGTCAGGGTCTGACGGAGTAAAAGCCTACTTTTAGGAGTTTGTAGTCATAGTCTGGTAGGAAATAACCAGCAGTCAGAGTCTGCAGTTGGACCCTACAGAAGGAACTTGCTGTAGCCAGAGTCAGGATGGCTGAGCTGTAAAGAAGAATAAACCAGGACCTGTTTCACACCGTTATATGAGAGTCTGTGTCTAGGCTCGTTTCTACCCCTAATGAGAGGTCAGCTGCAATGTTTTTCTAATATTTTTTTGCATCTATTTGTCAGAAAAACTCCTTTACGGGTATTCGATTTCAAATAATGGAGGATAGTAATTAATTTACTTGGTTTAAATGACTCAAGAGTTGTCATTTCCACTGCAGTTGTGTGTTCTGTGAATTCACTTGCTCAGAAGGGAAGATTGCATTAGACTAATTGCGTATGAAGAAGAGGCATATGTCTTCTCTCTTTACCTTTTTCTCCCAAAACAAATAAAGCAGTCTGGGCTGCTTCATCTCCTATGGGACTCATTTCACTAAAAGTCCTCATCTAGATTTTGTCATCTCTCTCTCCCAAGTAGTCAGGACTAAGAGAGAATCTCATTTATTCTAGGTACAAAGGCAGAATTCACAGAGGACACGATGAAAGCGTATGAAGTGTAGGAATAAAGGATATATTTCATGTTACAAAGCCAGATCTGACATGTGATCTAATAGCTGAGAGTATGAATTCCAAGTGAGGAAACACAGAAAAGTAAATTAGTGTAACATATAGCATCATAAATAATAATTAAATAACATTTAGACTTTTTGATTTGTTATGGAAAGAAAGAAATATATTACTCTTACCCAATTACATATCACCCAAAACCTGGGGTGCCTCTTTTTTTGTCTCCCATTTCCAAGGTCCAAGCTATATATTATTAAAAAGGAAATATTTCCTTTTTTTCTCCAGAAGACATTATATTTAAAAATAAAAATTTATTAATGAGGTAGATATATCAGTTACATAAATATTTAAGCAGACACAGCAACCTAGACTATTGGGCCATTGGGTACTGAAGCTGACACCATTTTGGGATGCCACAGGGCAAATTCTTGGTGTTTCCTGAAGAAAATATCTGTAAGATCTGTTTCTCAGGTTACATTATCTAAATTTTGGAGGACTCCAGATTATTACCTTGTAGAAGATTAGAACTATCGAACCAGTTAAGTTTTAATTAGGAAAAGTAAATTAGAATAGGAATCTGGATTCTCAGTATAATTGTAATCTGTCATGCTTAAGAAAAATACACTCAAACTAGAACTGTTGCAGAGCATGATACTATGATGATGAGGGGAAAGGAGACTTGTTTAGCCCAACAGAGTTTATAATGGTATGCATTACCAGAACTGAGGGACAACAAATTAGTACAAAGTGACTGTGATGAAATTTAGTGTGGAAAAGAAAATAGAAAAAGGCTGTCAGAAAGTTCAGGGCTATGACAGAAAACTTACATGATAGATCACAATAGCAGTAACTTCTGAATTAATTTGCCTACATCCAGATATAATTCCTCTTTTTCTGAAAGGAAAATTCACCTGGCACTACAAAGGAACTCTCAAACTTTCAAATCTTCACCAACTGGATTACATGGATGGAAAAGGCCTTTTTTGTCATACATATACAGAGTTTTTCTGTATTCATGGGACTAGGAAATACAGTCTATGTAGTTGTTTGTGATGCAAGTTGGTATCACTTCTGAACTGTCCTTGGAAGATTTTGATTATGTAGGTGAATTCACATAATCCTGAGATTGAGAAGCATTCCTTGGACAAAGGAGGCAGTTGTGGGGAGTCATGTAAAAATCTTGGGAGGAAATAATTTGATTAAGCCTAATTTAGTTTCTGCTTAAAAACTCTTAATACTGAGCTTCCTTTATGACTCCTCTGCTACTTTAATATATTGCTTGTTACTATAAATATGACAAGATATCAAAAAGCATTCATTTACGGCTGACTACTTTAGTGGCTTAGTGAAAGTCAAGTGGATTATTTTCCCAATATGTTCCCCACAATTAAGCCTTCTGTCCCAGCCTGACAAGAACTGAGAGTGTCCCCGAAGAACTCTAAACTGCAGTTTGAGGAAACCAGTAATGTTGCTGTGCTTGGTTTTATTAACCATCTTCACTAGATAGCAACATTGGCAAAGAACTAGTTTTTTGTTCTTGACTGTGGTTGTGACATTTTTTTCCACTCTAGGACCTGTTAACTAAAAAATTTAAAAATTAACAGGTCAAAAAATTAATTTTTGACCTGTTAAACCAGGAGGATTCCCCTGGTGGCAAAAGGGCAAATTCAGCCTGTCACTTGTGAAGCTTTATTTAGTTCTGTCCTAAATGTTGTCCAGAAAGGAGCTGGAAAGGTCAAGAGAAAACCAGAAAACAGAAGTGTGTTCTTTCTTCAATTAAAATGTGTGTGGTGAGTACAAAAAGCAGCAGTAACCCTTCCTCTGCACTCCAGTTTTAAACAAGCGTTCTCACTGGTCCTGGTTTCAGTGTAGTCCAAGGTGAAACAGGCAGCTCTTAAGGAGTGAATGTACCACCTGTGACCATCTGCTTTGGTCTTCAGGCTGTTATGGGTAAAGATAGTGGTTACACTGACTTTTGCTAGACACCATCCTGGTGCTTGCAGATACCACCGAGCTCACTAAGGTGTCACAACCAGGTGGGAGTTAACTCCCTGCACACTGCATTAGTGCTTCCTATTAATTCTGTGCCGATTGACAGGAGCTCTGCATGACCTGGCAGGGGATACAATTCATTTTTAAAAGAATTGCAGTAGAAATATATAGAATAGGAATTGCAAAGTAGCCGTCTTATTCTTGGATTATTTTCATGGCCAAAGGCAAAATGAGAAGTCATGAGAAACTCCTCACTAAATTAGGATTCAGGGTTTCTCATCATATTCTCTTTAGTGAATATTTTAGAAATCTGTTTTGCTTCCACCAAAAACTGCAGCATGAGCTAAAATTTCCAGATTTATTGCTGCAGCAAGTAGGGAATAAAATAGAAAATATCCTTAAAAATTTCCCATGACATGACAAAATATTTACCTCTCACTGAGTCAGCACATATAGGTCTCTGGCAAGCAGTCAGACTTTTTGGGGGGTTTCCATATCCATACATATAGCTGCTAATAATGTTCTAACCTCTGACTTCCTAATAACTACCTTCTACTTACATCGTTCAGCAACTTGGTGTTAGGATCCTGTTAACATATTATAAGACATTAATAGATTTTTTTTATAACCAATTATATTTCAGGATTGCTTTGTGTGTAAATGCCCTCCTGCTAAGTGCATGTCATCTCTTTGATTCTACTCTGATGTACCAATGCTGTAGTTAAAAATGGCAAATAGCTCACTCATGTGACATTATAGGTACATTTGGTACCTTTCTCTCCTCTGATTATAGACATATCAGCTCATTAAACACTAGTATAAGAACACTAGCTGAGCCCTTATTTTTAACAAACTATCAACTAGAAGCTACGTCCTTCTCTTTTAATAAGTAGCACTGCCTTCATAATCGGGGGGGCTAGGAAGTGATGCAGAGACCACAGCATGTTTCAGCCAGCATTTATTGCTACAGAGGTGGTGTTTTTTCATGTCTGATTTCAAGCATGTTTTTAAATATCTTCGTGTGTCCTTTTCTGGTTGCTTTTTTTATTAAGAATGTTGATGTTCACTCTCAGGAAGGTTACCATACTTGTGTATGTGCCACATTGAAGAGGATTACTCCATGCAATCATATAGAAGCTGTATAGTACTACAGAGACAATGAAAAACCAGTATAGCTTGTAAATACATGTGTACTAAGTAATATAAAAGTAAGTACAACAATATATATTGTAACACTAAGTCAGACTCTAATTTGGAACCTTTAGAGGTCCCCAACAAAAACCCATTTGTTTCTACAGAGAATATGAAAGTACTTCATGTGATTGCTTTAATAGATAAAATCAGACATTTTGTGCTCCCAGTCCAATTACATGCTAACAGTAAATTGTGTCATGGCTTTTATGGGTTTTCTCTCTTGAAACTTTAAAGGTATAAAAAGGCTTTATCTTCACCCAGAATTGAGCCTGTAGCCTCTAGAAGGTCCTCTACCCTTACCATTGGAAACATCCTTCTAACTATCAACATGGAAGTCCTTCCTTTCTGGGTTTGTCTGTGATCATAAGGAAAAACAGATACAGAAATAAACATAAGGTGAAACACTCTTCCCTTAGAAATTCTTGTCCCTTTGATATTACAAGGACATGCAGTGATAGGACAAGGAGAAATAGCTTAAAGCAAAAGGAGGGCAGGTTAAACTAGATATTAGGAAGAAGGTGAGACTGATGAGGCATTGGAACAGGTTGACCAGAGAAGTTGTGGACACGCCATCCTGGAAGCCTGCAAGGCAGGGCTGGATGGGGCTTTGAACAAACTGGTCTAGTGGAAGTTGTCCCTGCCCATAGCAGAGGAGTTAGAACCAGATGATATTTAAGGTCCTTTCAAACCCAAATTATTCTATAATTCTGTGATATTCTCTGGTGAAACTTTCCACCCAAGACATGGATCAGGTCACAGGACCCCTCCTTTATCAGCAGAAGCGTGCAAGAAAAGAATCACCACAGAGACAGTTGGACACAGACCTCCCCAGGCACAGCAGAATCTCCATTAGCCTGTGCCCTCCTACTTTGCACTTGCTCATGATTTCTGTTTTCCTTTTTCTTCCTTTAAGTGTGATTTTCATGCTGGTATGTTGAGATGGGACTCCTTGATATCATCACAGCTCATCAGTCCTTTGTGTGGCAGTAGCATAACTGCATAACTGTTCACATGGCATTGTTGAAAGGTATAAAAAACATTTAATCAGAAAAATATGCTGCAGCAACATAACAGTGACCATCAGACTCTTGGTTGATTTTCATGGCCAAAGGCAAGATGGGAAGTAATAACTAATTCTACAGTAGATGAGGATTTAAGGTTTATCATCTTTTCTTTGCTGAATATTTAGACAAAATGTATTTTATAGCTGCCAAACAATTAGAGCACAAACCAGAATTTGCAGTTCCACTACCCAAGATAATTTAATACAGTATGACAAAGTGATTCAACAGACTTCTTCTGTTATTATTACCTGTTTCAGAACTCCCAAATAAAATCAGTCACCTCCAGCGTATGCTGTGCTTCCCAAAGCTCTATTAGTTGTTTGGTACCTTAAACATGAGTAGCTGCTGGAAAGGGAAAGTTTATATTAAATACTGTACTAAATAATTAAGTTTTAAAAAAATGGAAGAAAACTTATTTTAGGACCTTCCTTATAATAACAATTTGGTAATATTGGTAGCTAATGAGTGGCACATCCTCAAGGGCTATTAAGTTGTCTTATAAATGACAGACCAGGAAATATTATTTGCATTTTAAACCGAGGAAATTAAGGAACAGAAATGTTATTAGACAAAACAAAAATGGTGAATTACATTGAAGCCATAAAAAACAGAAATGGTGACAGAGATTAATTTAGCTGTGTTTATCTAGGTCAAACAAGGAGCATAGTCATGCCACACTCTCTTTGTTGAGATAGAGAGTAGCCCAACAAACATATTTTTGCTGTTACTGGCAAAAGGCTTCATATTGCCCTTACAGAGCAAGGGTCTAAGAACTTACCAGGGATTGTCTTGGTATGGCTTAGCTATGATATCAATAGTCTAGAAGTGAGACAACTATTGTCATAAGTTTCTTGATCTTATTTTTAGTTTATAGTAACAAGTGGGTTAAATAATCTAGAGCTCTAGAGCAAAAATTGAAAGGTTTATCTGAGGTACCAGACTGCAAATGCTGATAACAAGCAACAAGTGGTCACTGTATAAGTACAGCCTCATGAGTATTGTGGCACTAGTTGTAAAGGAAAGAGCAAACAGAAAAGCTGAATAATCTGAAAACTAATAAAATAAGCAGCATAATAGAAGTCTGTGTGAAGAAAACCTATGAAAGTAAATCCAAGCAGATGCAAGACTGAAGAAATCCATGCCATGAACATCATGCTCCATCTAACAGAGGCCTTAGGAGTCTGATGATTTTTTAATGGTTCCCTTTCCCATTCTGCTTGAGAAGTACTGAAGGGTCAGTCTTGGACTCAGAGGCATACTGAAAGGGTGAGGACGCCACTGAAAAAGGGATAAATATTAAGAAGGTTTAGTATAAATGTGTTAATACTACTGATGATGCTCTGTGTTAGCTTGCATTATTACCCTGTTAAAACATTAATGGAGCTAGCAATAAATTCTTATCTTCATATATATGATTATATTTGCTCATAACTGAATTTTGAGCATAGGAAGATGCAAAACCTGGTCAGATCCTAAGGCACACAGACAACCATAAGGTAGATGGGCCTTTAGTTCCCAGTGTGAAACACTGTAAGTTTTCTAAGAGCTCATACATTCCCATCCAGCAATAATACCCTATTTATAGACTCAGAGATGAATGCTTCCCCTGTATTTAGAGGAAGTGAGACTACTTTCAACATATACTAATTATGGAATATATGAATGCAAAACTAATTTTCTAATATGAATAATAAATAAATAATATCCATTTTCAGAAGAAGCAACTGAACTCCTGGTCAGTTTAAAAATAGTAATCTGTGAATTTCAAATAATGCTTTTTCACAAAAAGGATTTCATCCTTCCTGATAATGGCTCTAGTATTTTCAGTCTTATAATACGTGGTTTTGTTGTATTCTGCCTGTACTGGAATGGATGCATTTCAACAGGAGGTGAAATAACATTCTTCCTAATACATAGGCAAAACCCCCCCCTAAAACCCTAACATGTAATTAAATGCCATTTTTATTATTAGCTCCTTCCCTGTCCATTCTTCATACAAAATTAGTACTTTTCAGCAGACTATCACATTGTGAAATATCCTCTCTCTCTCTTATATTTGTATACAAAATGCCATGGCAGATTAGTCATCTTTAGCAGCATGCTGCCCCAGAAGGAACACAGAAAAAAAGATACCCCAGCTTTTTCAAAAACATAGTTCCTGCAATACGAACTTCAGCTTTCATTTCTTTAAAATTCATGATTTCTCAGTGGGCTGCAATAAGAGTAGGAAATTATTGTTCATGAGCCTAAAACAAAAATAGATAAATAAAATCAGTAGTTGGTAAAATCCTGGGCAAGGGAATAATGGGAAAAATTATTTTGGTACTGTAACCAGTGTAAAAACAAACAATATAAAAGTTAAACAATTTTGCATAGGAAATGTGGTAAGACTAATTTGGGCTTGCATGGAACTTTCTGAGTATTTCAGAATCAAATAAGGATTGTCCAAAAGCATAAATGGGGGAAAATTGTTTAGGATGATTGAGAAAGAAGTACAGAAGAACAAACACACAAAACAAGGAGTGTTAAGAGTAAATATGTAAAATCCAGCTACGGGTAATAAGCTTCCAAATGATACCACAGAAAGAAAAATAAGAAGAAAAAAAGGGAAAAGAAAAAAGACACAATATATAAAAGCTTTAGGAGGCATGGCAAAATGAAGTAAAATGTCTTGAGTCTCATGAAGAAAATGAGAGATTAACAGATAACATATCAGAGGCAGAAATGTCCCAGGGTTTTTAACTTCCTTTTTCACAAAAAGGTTAATAGCAATCAGATGATTCATAAGATTCCTGTTAATAACAAAGGGATGTGTGTGAACATAGGCCAGACTAGAATAAAAATAAATCAGAGAATATTTAGGTATTCAGGAAAGTTATATATATTCAAGTCACAAGGCTTGGGAAAATTTATTGTAGAGTAAATTAATCTTTGAATTGTTAGTGATTATCTTCTAGACTTCATGGAGAATAGATGAAATCTGAAAGGGATGGAGAAGGATAAATATTGATCTTAACTTTGAGAAAAAGAAAAATAAACACCTGGGAAATTAGGGATCAGTAAACATAACTTTATCTTTGTAGAATGATACTGAAGTAAATGATTACATAATCAATTTATAAGCTCCTAAAAGCAATGAAGTAGCTTGAAGCATCCACTATCAGTTTCTTGAAACAATACCTTTTCAGTGACCAACCTGTTTGTCTTTGCTGGCTCAGTAACCAGAGTAGAAGCACAGGGAACTGTGATGAAACTGGGAAATGTTTTAGAATCAGTCACTCTCAGGGGAAAAAGCTGTGTCTGATATTTTGGTTCTGGCTGAACACAGCTGCCTTTCAGGTAAAACAGACAGTTTTAACATAATTATCACAAGGCTGCATCACACTGTAAGATCATATTTGGTGGCAACAAGGTAAGGCTGCACCACACATAATTCTAGTCAATGTTTTCATGAACAATATCAATAGTGGAAAAGCTCTTTATCATATTTGCAGATCATTGAGCTGAGGGGGCCTGCAAGCACTTTAGAGTGTATGCTTAGAATTCAAAATAATTTTGAAAAATTTGGTGAAATGGGCTCAGATCAGTCCAACAAAATTCAATAACACCTATGACATACTTCAGGAAACTCAAATGAATAAATATAACAAGACAAACAAGTGACTAGATAGATACACTGCAAAAAAAAAAAAAATCTGAGGTATATAAAGGCTGTAAAACTGGTTACAAATAAACAGTCTACTGCCCTTGCAAAGGAAGTTTATATTATTAAGAGTTTAGCATATAAGAAAGAGAAGGCAACCATCCTGCTGTCCAAGGCACTAGAGTGGCAAGCCTTGGAGTCCAGTTTTCAGCAGCAAACATTCAAAAAAATATAAGTAAATGAAAGAAGGGAGTGCTTTTAGGTTGAAAAAATTGAAAGGGAAGTCAAGATCCAATCTGCCTTTGCTAGTCCATGATCTGTTACAATCTTCATTCCTCAGCTGACTCGTTCCGAGTAGGTCTTTTCCTTGACAGTTGGTTAGGAAGAAAAAAAAAAAAACTAGACTAAATTCTTTCATATTACCAGCAAACTAATAGCTGGGGAAATTAAAACTGAAACAGCCTACTTCTCCACCTAAATCCTGATTACTTACAGCTTTTCTTAATAATTCTGTGACTGTAGTATGTAAATTAATCTGCCTTTGAAAAAGAGCAACTAGATATTACTGACTAGATTTAGTTCAGTGCATGATTTATTCACTGATACATTTATGAGCATAAATTGATCTGCCACTTCTAGGACTAGATATTTGGTAATATGCATAATCCTTAAAATATGAAAGATACAGATAAAAATACAGTCTGTTATCAGGAAGCTATTCTAAATCAGCTCCAAAACTATATCAGTTGAAATCATACTCCTCAGCTGATTTTTTGCATTTTTTAGAGCTCCCTCACTTCCTAAGTATCATAAACAAGGGATGCATTCTCACAGAAGAAACTTAGCTCATTTGTGGCACTTGTAGAGTGAAGTTTCTTACAAGACTTCAGGTAGATGGCAATAACAGTTAGATTTTATCAGCTGGCTCTGTAAATAGAAAATTTCAGCTGGAAGATCATACATCCTTGTTTGTATTGGAAGATGAAGCTAAAGGAATGGTGGCCATCACACCACCCTGTGTGCCATGCACTACATGAAGCATTAAACCTTTGAGTGCAGAGAATGTCAAAAGAATGTCAATTTCTTCTCCAGATAAGAATCAAATAAATATTGGAAAATTTTCAGATTAAACCCGAGCAGATACAGACAACCCTCAAAGCTGACTGTTCAGTCAGATAAAAGTGTTTGTTTTCAGGTACTTCAGGGTAAGCTTGCATTTCCTCTTCCATGTTGGTTTTCCATTGCTGGAGATATTTCACAGCATATTCACATTGTGTACAAGTATTATTTCTACTTTATTAATTTATTTTTTTTTTATATTCTGTCCTAATATCTGACTAGGACAGAGTGATGACCCACTTAAACTCACGAATAAGAACTAGAATGTTTTTTAGGAGTTTTATCAGTGATTTTATCTTTTCAACTATTTTTTTTTCCTACTTTGGGCTGCAATCTGACATGACAGCACAAGGTCTTAATTACTTGCTAAGAATTCATAGATAGATGGATAGATAAATAGAGAGAGAAAAGCAGTAAGGTAATTGCTTCTAATGGAGGGGGCGGGAGTGGTGGCAGAGAAGGCAGTGATTATAAATGCTCCTAAATCAGTTTCTTTTCTTATATCCGGGCTTGTTCTATTTATAGTTACCAATGGAGAAAGAATTTAAAGAATTTTAAATACATCATCATAAAGAAGGAACGAGAAAGTTCTCAGAGAAATCCACAGTTATCAGCTCCCAAGTTAAGCCCAGAGTAAAAGGCAGAATGTCAGAAATCAAGCCAGATTCAGAAGATCAAGGGCTGTGAGGCCTCTGCATGAGCAAAACCCTGGTTCAGCCAGCAACAAGGCTGAATCTGAGAGACAGGCTTTGTTTGCATCAGAGGTTGCACTAGAGACCTCCTGAAGTTTCTTTCAGTCTGAATTGTTCTGTGATTCAGCAATCCTAAGAAACTTTGTACATTAAAAAGTTCATTTGCATATCTGAAAGCAGTCAAGGCAGTGGGCATGTTCTGACGAGTTTGTAAACATGTCATATCTGCAGATCTCTCTTTCTGCAGGCTATCAGTTTCAACTGCAGATAAATGCATGGCATAGAACTTTGGGGTGGTTTTACCTCAAAAACTTTTGAGTTCAAACTAAACATTCCATTGAGCCTGAACCCAAATCATCTTAGAATGTCATTTTGTGACATCTGTCAATGTAAATATCATCACACTATGACACAAGAGGGTGAGTTTCAGGGAGGAGTCATCCACTCAAATGAGCTGTCAGCCTCTTTAGCCTAAAGGGAGGAGACAACAGATCTTGGACTTGTACCAAGAGCTCTTTCCTTGGCAGTTGTTTCTAAGCAGACTCTTGATGCACTTGGTTTTTCGAGATTGCCATAACAGAGTTGCTGCAAGATGATGTTTGCATTATTTTTTAGAAAATTCATTGTGACTTTCTGAGATGGATTTTTCTGTCACCAAAACCTATTTTCCCTGCTTTCCCCTATTCTAGCTGCATGAGGGGTATAATTGATAACTCATGAGAATTATGCCTCTGCCAAGGAGCTCTATATTGGCAGAAAGATGTGAAGGTGGAACTGTGACCCCTCATGGTGCCCTATTTCTTGTAATAGATAGAAAGGAAAGTTCACAATAATGGTTCTGAAACAGTGCATAAAGTCATCTGATAAATACTAACTGGAGATGTGGTTGGAAGAAGAGAACTAATTCAGCAGCAATAGAAGACAAAAATTTAGAGCTGTGAACATCTCATAGTACCTGAATAAAGCTCAAACGTAGTTTAAACTCTCTTCCCACTGTTCCTGTTTAATTTGGTTAACTGTCTGTGAGCAGTTTATATTTTCATTCCAAGTTCCTTCACCCCTACCTTAAAATTTTCTGTAAATACAGAAGGGAATGCAAAAGAATCAAAATAATGCAAGAACCGGGAAAAATCAGAACAATAACTGAAAAAAAAATATGTCCTATGTCCCTTCTGTAAACGAGTGTTAAATGCGTTGACATGAACAAGAAAGCTTAACTGTGAACAAGATTTTGATTTCCTTTTAGGCGAGTAATTGGTGCCCCTTAGAAGCAGTCATTCATAACACTGGGGGAAATTCTCAGCATGCTGAACGTGCAGCAACTGGTGGGATATTCAAATGTCATGCCTGCTCTGTGATGGCAGGAAACCATTGAAGAGTAAACATGTTCGAAGTGAAATAGTATTAAGCAGGGTTTTACGGGTGTCCATAAGGAGATTTGTCCTGAGAACAAGGTTGTTCTTTCCATTTAAGTTATACCCATAGCAATTAAAAACTGTGAAATATTTTTTACTTTATGTTGGACGTGCATGAGCCAAGAAAAGCTAAATATACTACCTTACTTGAAATGTCATGCGAAAATTTGTATAAACTCTTCCTTTTAATATTAATTGCCATCTCAGCAAGATGGTTATAGAAGTAAAGAATTCTCTCATTATGTTATGGAATATTATTATGGTATAAACACTCATGTTTTTATACCAATGATTCTTATTTCCCTTCCTCTGAGCATATTATATATTTCTACACAATATATATTATTACAATTTGGTTTTCAAACACAAATACAGAAAAAAGATCTAAAAATATTAGAACACGCATACATTGAATACTAAATACAAGTAGATGTTGATCATGAGTCTATTTTCTACACTGTTTTCTGGACTTTTTGTATGCCAACATCCAATCACAATGTGCTGCATGTGTGTCAAATATGGTGAAATTAAACAACTTATCTTTCTGGAAGCTAATCTTCAGCTAATGTAAAATTTGTATATAATAAAGGTAGATCAAGTAATGGCACATATTTGGCTCAGATGTGCTAATTGTTAATACCTTTCACTAATATTTTCCATTTATAACATATATTAGAATACAAGGGTTAATTTCATCTTGCAGACAGGAGATTAAACATTGTAGGGGCAAATGAACCCATATTGAACCTCATTTCTTATGTTTCTGTGAAGGATAGATGAGCCATCACCATGTGGCAATAGAACCATAAAAAATACCCATTTGTTTGCTGAACATTTTAAGCAATTCTGCCTTCATGCTTTTAGTTATGCAGCTGATTATTAACAGTTCTGGAATCTGAACAGGCCTTCTAATTCGCTAAGGAGCTAAGTGAAATTTAGTGCTTGAAAAATAGTATCCCCAGATTATGTTGCTTTTTTCTGTCCTACAATAAAGGGTCATCTTGAAAGTAAGAATCAAATACCTGTGATCATTTTATCCTTTTCCTTTTTGATAAAGCTGCCTACACAACATGTTTAATGATGATTACTTTGAAATACAAACATTCATCCAATAGAAATGAGTGGAAGACTGAAGAGATTTGTAAGATCCACTGGGGGAAAAATTCCCCATGAAATGGAAACTGCTTCCTGATTATGTGCCAAACTGCAAGGAATTAGTCCAATTTGTATTGGTTATTAGCTCTATGTTAGGATTTTCTCAGGACCAGGAAAGGCTTACTAGAACTACATCCAGCACACATCACAGACAGTGAGCAAAATATTTCTACCTACTTCTCATAAATTTACCTAAAAAAAAGCAGAGTACCTGCATCCAAATATTCCTCCTGATTCTCACAAGAATGGAATGCCTTCAGTACCATCTCAGATTTGCCAAGAATTTATGGAACTGTACATAATAGTTACATGATGCACAGTGGGGAAGGACTCCTGTCAGTGTGACAGGACTTTTGTTGGATAACCACACTCATCAGTTCTGTATCTCTGCTGTCAAAAGCAGGAAGGGCTTTCTCTAAGCTCCAGTGTTAATCATATCCAAACACCTTTCATAAGATCTGCACCTGTTCTTAGGCACCAAAGAAGCACCTGCATCACCAGGGATAACAATTTTTCTTGTGGAGTGGGTTTCACATAATTCAGTGTACTCCACAGCACATTCATAGCCCCTACAACGAATCCTAGAAGCAGTACATTCCCAGCAAAAATGCAGGCAAGAAAACTCTGGCACTCTTCCAAACACTGACATCTAGGCATACATGGTGCAATCGTAGATCTCAAATGCCTATGTTTTAATGGAAATAACTTAAATCCTGCAGTATTGAGACCAGATTTTTAAAGAATTGTGGGTTTCATTTTTTTTATTGCTGTAGTAAAAAGATTGCTAATTTTCCCTTAGTATATTGGATCTGATAAATTTTATGTGTTTGACTCTATAAGGGTTGATTTCTTTGTCAAAGAAAGTATCGATTTAAGTGCAAGCCTCTATGCCTACTACTTTAGGTACATAGAGTGCTATTTAATTGGCTTGTGTATATTGCCTGCTAATTTTTGATACTTTAATAAAACCTTTCAGCATTGCTGTGGTTTCTCATTTCCTTACGATTAAGCAGGAAACAGGTCCTTAATACAGAACTTTATTAGACTTAGATTTATATGCAATAAAAAAATTATAGAGCAGTGCAGTCCAACTTGTGATTGCTAACATGGTATGAAAGTTCTTTTTTTAAATTATCAAACAATTTTTAATCTTAAGAAAGAAAAGAAGAGAAAAGAAAAGAAAAGAGAAAAGAAAATGAAAGAAAAGAAAATAAGTTAATTAAAACTGAAGCACCAAAACACAGCTTGTAAATAACATTGTAAAACATCCTACAGACAAATTGAATGGCACTAATCTCTATTTTCTTCCCTACACCCACCTTTTCTGTTCTGCATGGCATAGAGCCATAGGACAGCTGAGTATTTATTCTGTTCCTCCTACAATTACTCCAGCTGTGCATCCCCAAAAATCTGTGAAGGTTGCTAGTAAATCCCATGTTCAGGTACTTGCTTGTTCCCTACCTGATGGATTGCCAATATCATGTTCCCTGCTTCTCTCAGCTCATATTTTGAAACTGTGAGGAACCCAGAGCTGAGGAAAATCCAGTTCATCTGCATTTCATAATGTCATGCAGAGAAAAAGGCCATAGCAGAATCTCAGTGTGAAACAGGAATTAGCTGTCTCTTGTTGCACATTTCAGCTGCAGCAAACTGTGTTGGTGCACAGGTTTAATCCTGAGCAGCCAGAGAAGACATGATTGTGTGGTCTGTGTTGCTCATGGCACCTTGAAATCTTTGTGTGCTTAAGAGGGTTCAGATAGCAGTGCCAGTCCCTCACCTGTGTTGGTCTACTTTGCATTGTGTGTACATTTATATCTTCGAAGTACATGCCCAGCCTTGCTACAGCCTGGACCTGAGAATGAGACCATCAGTGACCAAGTGTGGCAGAGTGGGAGCAGAAACCTTTCGTGTGTTAAAGCCCTCAGGATTTAGCTTCCCATATTCTTACTCATGCACGTTCTTCTGGAGGCCAGTTTTTTATGTATACACTAATGTGACATTATGGTAAGGAGAAACCTGAACAGCTGGGAATGCTTTAGCAGGAACTTGTTAACTATAAGGGATGTTCCCAATCCATGGGAAAGGTGGTATGAACTGGCTTGCCTGTGTGTGGTGAGAAATGTTCTTCACTGACAGCAAGGCAGGTCACCTGTCCCTGTAGTGATTGGCTCATAATAAGCTCATGCATGCTGCTGCTATTCAACCCCAGCCAGCAGCTAAGTACCATGCACCTGCTCACTTACCTCCCCAGTGAATTGGGATGAGAGTAAAAAAAAGGTGGGTTAAGATAAGAACAGTTTAATAGTTGAAACCAATTTACATGATGGTAATGATGATAATGATAATTATTACAATAATAGTAAAAAAAAAAAAAACAAGAAAATAGAGAGAGAGACAGAGAGAGAGAGAGAGACAGAGAGAGAGAGAGCAAAATAAAACCCAGGAGAAATCAGTGGCCCAAAATACAATTGCTCACCACCTACTTTCCAGTGATCAGCCCTCCCAACCATTTCCACCCAGTTTACATACTAGGCTTGACGTCTTGTGGTATGGAATAAACCCAGTTTAGGAATCACCAGAATAAAGCCAGTTAGGGTCAGCTGTCTCCGTGCTCCCTCCCAGCTCCTCATTTGCAGAGTATGGGACACTGAGAAGTCCTTGACTTACAAACCACTTATACACAAGCAAAATATCAGTGTGTTTTCAACATTATTGTCATAAAAAACACAAAACAGGGTGCTCCACCAGCTACTAAGAAGAAAATTAGCTATATCCCAGGACAGATGTGAAGAGATGTCCTTCAAATTCTGCTGGTAACATCATGTCTTCTTCCTCTCCTCACAGAATAAAAAGCAGCAGACTTAAAACAGCAGATTTGTTACAACTGCAAAGCATTTGTATGTCAGTGAAAAATATGATTCTTCTGTTAAAAAAAGAAAAATAAATTAATAACCCAAACCAAAACACATAAAAAACAATCAAAAGCAAAGGAGAACTCAGCAGAAGGCAGATCTCAGGCTGGATTTAAAATACACAGAATTGCACATTATCATATTATTGACTGAAGTACAGCATCACATGGCACTGCAACTCCCTCATCCTGCAGTTTTGACCACAAACCCCATTACATCTTCTCCAGTTCAAATCTCTGAAAAGTGAGTCGGTTCATGCTGCTGGGCAGGTTATTGCTCATGCTGCTGGGCAGGTTATTGCTCCTGCTCACACCAGCTCATTGCGAGCTGGCTCAGGCATCCCTTCAGTCTGCCACATGGATGCCCCACAATGCCACAGATCAGCACACTCTGCACCATTAAACTCCTCAGATCAGACACTTAGGCATTCACACGGCATTTTTTGTTGTAACTGTGAATGAAGCATGTTGAAATTCTAAGCAAGCACCATTCTAGAAGCACCAATATTTCAACCAAACCCATTTGTGCACTTACTGGTTGATACACAGCCCACTAGAGACAATGGGAAGACTGCCATTAACTTCACATCAGGCTCATAAAAAATGAGGCAGATAACTTCCATTAATGTTAATGAGAGTCATGTATATAAATCACCTAACTGCTGATGGAAAGAGAAACCTTCTTCTGTTCTGCTTTTTACACAGATCCCACAGTCTGTGATGTACATCCTCTTCCATCAGCATTGTGAAGACAAAAGGTTTTTCAACAGCCACATCTTTCTGATGATTTTGCTTTCTGTCAACACAAGTCAAGCTTCATGTAGACAGAATACATCTAATCATAATGTCACAAAACAATTATATTTTAACATTGTAATTGCCAGATTTTTACTATTATTACTATTTTTTCTAGTTGATTCTATTTGTATAAATATGTATGTGAAAATTTTAAAACACACAGAAATAAATTTTCTCCTTTTAAAATAGAAGGTAATAATATAAAATGGCATTTATCTCATTAATATTTATATTTGAACGCAGCTTTAATAGCAATCCAGAACCTGTATTTTTCATGTACATTTCAACAATGGATGGTTGAGACACAGTGCAGGAAAAATGACTTATCACCAATGACTTGACACAAGCAGTATATATTAGGATTCTAGAAAGCATTGCAAATGGATTTTCAGTTTTCAAGACTAGACTGCAGCTGCTTTGCTCCACCAGGTTTAGTCTTCTTTGGCTGCTTATCCTTAACTCCTTAATGTGACACATTAATTATAGCCTCTCAATGGTTCCATTCCTTCAGGTCCCCATGCCTAGGAATGTTGCCACTCAAATAGGAAAGTGCAAGCTTTCCATCATTCTAATAGTTAAATAATGGCAAGGCTATGCAATTGAAACAGCATGAAAGGTCACCTTGACAATATTCTGACTGGGAAAAAGTAGCTTAAGGCATCACATTTCTTTATTGTGAATGAGTTGACTGAGTTTATTACTGTTCGTGATATCGGAATCATTTATGAATTTGAAATAAAGTAAGAAATACCATTTTTGAATTGCTGCAAATTATCAGATACATCAAATTTAAAGACTATTCATAAAGCATATTTTTTACAATATTGATCAACAGAAAAGTGAGGAGACGCAGGAGTTTGAACCAATGACACAGGTTTTGGAAAGCTGGCACAGGTAGTCAGTATGAACTGAAAGCCTCAGCAGAAGTCCACAACAAGCTTTAGTCATCAGCAAAGTTCCCAGAAAGTTCTGTTTTCATGATTTAAGGTGCACAGGCATGGAACAGAGACCTCACACTGGGGTTTTGAGAAGAAAAGTTTTCTGTCAAATGACATTCATAAACTGCCTTTGGTATGTATTTTATAGCAGGAATAAGACCAGGACTGAATTTCACATATTTCTCTGTTGGAGGTGGGACCAGAACCATGATTCCCACAATTATATAACAATATGATATCTGATAAAACAGTAAAATAAACCTAAATTTTCTGTCATCTTTATTTTATTCTTACCCAAACCCTTGATGTTTCATGTGCCCTTTATTGTAGGTCTTCAAATTAACTGCAGCTTAATTTTCTGAATTATTTGTCTAGTGTTAAGACTAGATTTACCTGGAGGATAACTTCACTAAAGACAGTGGAATTAAGCCAGGCATAAACAGCCTTGAACTTGCTTTTGTGTTTCCTCTCAGAACTGCTAATTGCAGAAATTGATCGATTTAAGGTCCTTATGCTACATGCTTTAACAAAAGGTGAGTTAAGATCCAAGCTATATGGACTTGAGCAGTAAACACATCATTAACTGAAGTACAGTGAGCACTTCAGCTGCCAGTCTTCTGGTATGTCTGTATTTCCTTCCAAGGACATAAAAATGTGGAAAATACTTGCTACTTTCTTTATCCATTAGGAGAATTCGGTAAAGCCCAGGATTTGAAATGTGCTGGATACTTGATCGCATACATCAATACTTAAGAATCCATCTTTCAAGTTGCTATTAATCTTTTATATTGATACTATTGCCCAAATTTCTCATAATAAAATTTGAATCAAAGCAGAGGGCTGGATGTTCTCAATGATGGAACACAATCTTACACACAGGAGCTATTACTTCCTTCACTAATCAAGGTCTATTTGCCTGAGATTAATTAAATCAGTACATCTTCAAGGCTCTTTTACTACTTCATCATCTAGTTTCTCATGCACGTACTGTGAGAATGGAAAAGCCACAACATGCTGATTAAAGACTTACCACCCAATGACCATTTTTCTGCAGTGCTCAAAAAAAATCACTAATAGATGACACTATTTTAAAAGGTGCCACCAGCAGCTGACAGAGAGACTAATACATATATAGCACAAACGAATAAATTGTAATAAGATAAACACATACACAGCTTCAAAATACATCCTTTAAGTGTGATGTTCAGACTAGTGCAAAACAAAACATTTTACATTTTCACCTAATAAAGCATGTACAGTAATGCATGTTTTGCTTGCTGCTGAGGCATGTCAGAGTAACTATTCTGCTCTGAAAGGTGCAGGGCAAGTGGTGCAGCTTACCAGCAGTATACTGCATGTCTCTAGCTTAGAACAGTAGAGTAACACAGTCCATTTCCAGCAGCAAAGGAGGAGGGTTGGAGCTGAACTTCTGGAGGCCGTCTCCCACAACATGACACCAAATCTTGGCTTTAGGAAGGCATACTGGCCAACAAATACACACACCACTCTACTGCAGATACTATTTAAGCAGCTATGCTCTGTCTTTTTTTAAAAAGGCAGTGACCTGGATGGACATCCTGTGCACATATTTTAAGGCCTATAGAACCACACTTTAATAGAGGCCCTACATTTTCTCTATGTCCTTTTCTATTGATTTAGGTATAACATTTGATTCTGCTCCATGTAATAAGTGATACCCTGTCAGAATTGTTTCTTTAGGAGCTGGGCAGATGTGTTTCTCTAGAAACACTTTCTACTATCACTCTAGGTGATAGGCCATATTTTACCAGCCACTGTACTAAGGTCATAGACATCAGTCTATCCACCTCCCACCTGTCTAATGGGTAGCTCCTGCTAGTCTCTTTTACAGGGACACTTTAGAGTACCCCAAATGCTCCCTATTGATAGTAGTTTCACAGTCAGTCTTCAGTAAAAAATAACAGAAAAAAATTACCTTAAATCCGGGAAGAGTATAACCAAAAAGGCATCACAAACATCCATGTATAATACTTGAATTAATGTATTATTTGTTTATTTTTTGCTGTATTTAACTGTTATAGAGGATAAATAAATAATTAATAGGAGTCAGTAGTCGTTAAAACATCTCTACACTGGGTACAATCCCCATTCGTTAGTCAGCTGAGCTGGATAAGTGAAATATTAACAATTTTTTTGTGAAACAGAAACATGGTATTCATCAAAGACATTATGTTGACACTGAAATCACAAACCCAGAGCCAAAGGCCCGATCCTGCCAACAGACTTGTATGGGTGGAACTTCTGGTCATTCTTACTAGCAAAAAGATCTTAATTATAGTTTAAATAAATATTTGGAAAAAATGTAGGAAATACAGAGTCGACCTTAAATTGGCAGCAAAATTCCCACTATTATTCCTAAAGACAGGTTTTAACCCACCATTGCATTTGAATGCACTGAGATAACAGCTCCATAAACGTCAATTTCCTTAAGAAGTAGAAAGAGTTTGAACTTTCTCTGCTAAGTTTGCCTGTGCACAGAGGTCTTTTATAATATAAATTTAAATACACAATCTCTATTATAATGTTTTCCATCAACTCTCTTCTCCATATGTTCTCCCACTAGGAATCTAATGAGTTCTACATATGAGGGATGACAAGGGAATATGCCTGAGAAATAATTCCAGCAATTACGGCATATGGAGGCATTGGTTTTGAGTCACTTTTGCCATGAACATTAGGCAGAGCATCTGGAACCAAATTATGTCTACCTGCCCATGGACATTAGCAAAATCATCATTTTCCATTTGTAAATTCTGCTGAGGTAATCTGACATACAGAGAGGATCATTTCATCAGCTTTATGATCAGAGAGCATATTGAAACACAGTCCATTTATAGTCAGAAAAAAATTCTACTCTTTAGAAAGAATAGTTTAAACTGGAAACTACGATAAAATTACAGAAACACATCACCTCTCTCTCTTCCCTGCTGTGTTCAGTTCCAGGCCCCTATTTATTAAAATCTTTTTTCATTATTACTGAAGTTTTGAAAGAACTGATTGGATTGAAGGACATGAGAAAATGACCAAAGAAAAATAAAAAGAAGTACAAAAAGATGCGCAAATTATAAATCAGTAATAGTAAGGAGTATATTCTCTGTGCCCAAATATGACAAGGAATCAGTAGTTAAACATAAGGAGGAAACAGAATAAGACATAGTGACTAAAGTAGTGTGCATTTTTTAAGTTCTGATTTAAATACTTAGTCATAAGGCTAGAAATTCAAGTAGTTTCTATTATGTTTGTTATTTATGACAGTAAGGAGAAAATAGTTCAAGAGATTTCACCAATATGCTCATATGGAGTAAATTTGCAACTCTACATATTCCTCATACTCAAGAAAAATGTCTCAGCAATGTGAGTAACATAAGTATTTATACGTGTTGTTTTCCCAGCTGTGCAGTTAAAGCAGTGAAAGCCATAAATCCCAAACTACAGGTTACCTCAGCAACCTTAGGTTACTTAGGTTACCTCAGTGTATCAGCAGAAAAAAGAATGTCTCTGCTATTTTAGAGAATCTAAACCAAATTTTATATTTTATAGTTATGAACATAAATATAATTTGAAGAGCTAATATAGAAGTTTTACTTAGGGTTACATAGAAGCAATAATATTTCTATTGCACAAACTATTTTTTTAATTTAGTTGGGCAATTAACTGGTCTTCAGAACTGAAAGCTGGACTTTTTTCAAGTTTTTCAGTCACAGCTAATATTGATGTGATTAGTGATATTTAATCAAGAGAATCTATTATCAAGGAATAACTGGATTTCACTTCCAGTTGCTTCACAGGTTGACCCATGTGCTTGCAAGAAAAGAGTGCAAATAGAGAGTAGTTTCTTTAACCATTACCCTGAATAGGGATATGTGAATTTTAATGAATTTGCTCAATCATAATTTTCTAAACAAAACGCTAAAATGCTAAAGGTTCATCTGCATCTGAAAGTTTTATACAAACCACACTGAAATCACCAAGGTGCCTTACCATTTCTGTGATCTGGCTTTGGAGAAAATCCCAGAGACATGAGACAGAACTTTCCTACAATGCAGAGAACAGGTCCATGGTCCTACTGTCACCCCTACAGCTGTCTGTGCCCCTGTGCTCACATGCTGTATACACCTCCCCAGACTCTATATCTCTGGTGATGAAACCACACTACAATTATTTGACTCTCCTGGCATCCTGTTCACAGCAGTCTGATAAAGAACTGTCACTCCCTTACACAAGAGTTTCCAATGTGACCATTAGTGGCCCTCCTGCCAGATGGTCTTAAATTAGTTTTGGATAAAGAGACATTGACAACATTTGTAATCTCACCTGTTAAAACAAAGTTCTGGTAAATTCAACCTTTTCATATACTACCTCTTCTGTAATACAGATGAATACAGGACACACAAAAAACCCAGCTATGTTTTTCCTAAAATATTTGCAATGACTCCATGTGAACTGCCCAAAAGTTACATAAACTCTTACAGAAACAAGACCAAACATGTAATCTGGAAATATTTGCTCATTCTGTGAAAGAATAAATAGAAAAGTTTATC
This sequence comes from Sitta europaea, assembly GCA_013400255.1. Taxonomy (NCBI): domain Eukaryota; kingdom Metazoa; phylum Chordata; class Aves; order Passeriformes; family Sittidae; genus Sitta; species Sitta europaea. Next base: position 27,536 of record VXBS01001144.1, on the reverse strand, counting down.
AGAATACAAGCTGTGTTAGAAAGACAAAGTGACTAGGAAATTTTTATTTTTCAATTTAATACCACTGAATCCATGCGAAATCATTTAATGGCATCAGATTGTTCAGGTGTGCAGTTTTGATGGAGAGCTATCTAACTTTTGGCAAAAAAATCCTAGAAATTAAGGCAACGCTTCTCTTGCAAATCAAAACTGTGCTCCTTTTCCTTGCCAATACATCGGTTAGCAACAGATGTGTAAAATTTGAGGTATGAAGGAGGAGGCAGTAAATCAACAGAAAAGGATGCCAATCACATATATTTTGTTGTTACAGACTTTCATGCATTACCTAGAAATTATAAAAGCTGGCTGTAAAATTATAATGAGCAAAAAACTCCATGCATATATTTTTATGTAAACTAACAAATTAAAATACCTTGTGTCAGATTCTTTACTTTCAAAATAAATTTATCTGATGCACTCTTAAAGGCTATAGATTCTAAATAAAACAGGCTGCACTGGTTTGGTGAAGTACTGAAACTAAAACATTTTTAGGCAGAGCTGAAGGAGACAAGATTTGAAAGATACCAGATAAATACAAAAATTGAAAATACATAGCATAATAAGTATATTTATATGCAGCAACAGTGTTATCTGCAGCAGTGCTGTTTTAAAGGTTAACATTCATTGTGACCACCACTAAACCACATACATCCAAGATCTAGACTTGAATGCTTTTTTAAGTTTTATTTTAGAGTTATTTGATCTGATATGATTTTTTTTTCATTAAGATTCATATCAGGACTTCCTTTTGTGCTTCGTTGAACTGATCCAATACATTTAACTGTGAGAGGTATGAACAAAGCAGGATTTTTTTTCTTTCCCTCATGCACTACCACTTGCAACTGCAGAACCTCATACTCTGCAGTTCAGAGTTCTTGATGATTACTAAATTCAAAGAGTAACATGTATTTCCCTTTGATCATAAGGCCTGATTATTTTTGCAATCAGATGAAACAATCTAGAAAGTAGTATACAAGGAATAAATGATTAACTAAAGCAATTCACATGCCTACATGAATGCACATAGCTGATCCGGTCACCTGTACTCCATTTTTCAAGGAGCATTAAACCTGAACTGGGGATACCTGAACCGTGGTTCTCAGCTTGCTTCAAGGCACACAAGCAGATCTGACTAACTGGTTTTTTTTTTTTTTCCTTTTCTTTTGAACAGATCCACAAATTAGTTTTTCAGGATTGCCTACCATGTCTTTTTGCTGATTAAAACATCTGAATGATATTTTTTCTGGATTCGCATTTTGTGAAGAAAAAAAAATCAATTATTCAATCTGACCTGAAAACAATAGTATGCCGACCAGAATTTCCATAGGTATCAGTTTCTTTCAAAAAGGACTTTTCAAAGTGGTAGGAAATATTCTCTGCTCTACTGAAGAACATAAAGTTAGTATAACCTTTGAGATTCTTATTCACTACAATATTATTTTGTTCCATGAGTAAACAGATCTCCAATGTGCACATCCATACAGGGGGAACTTCATTTTATATTACAATTTTATTCACTTGGTATGAATAATCACAACATTAATCTACTGCAGAGAATCTATCCAGTATATTTGAAAATCCATTTATTTTCATTTATTGGTATGCATGTGTTACACTTTTATATAATACAGTATTTTCAGCACTGTTTAAGAACAAGGAAACAAAGAAAACAAGTATTGAGAAGCATGATATAGATTTTCGACCAAATAGTGGTAATATTCAGATTTTACAAAACAGCACATTTACATTTTGCACTGTTCCAGACAACCTCTTTAAAATGCTACCTTCCATCCTGAACCTCTTAGCACAAATCCTTATAATACTGATCCATCCTAAAATACCTAGAGACCTAGTTTCTGCTACAAATGGTTTAGTCTAATTAAATTTTAATCAGAAAATAAGATCTTTTTCTGTCAACCTATATTTTATTATTTCCTAGCAGAATGATACAATATACTCCTCAATTTTATTCCCAACAGTCATTTGTTTTATTTAAGCTCTCCTGTGCAATAGTACAGCAGAGGTAATGAAATGGTTTTGGAACAGCAGGGGCTACAGTGACAGGCAGAGCACACCAGGGTGTTCATCCATCATGGAACCTAATATATAGCTGAACTAGCCATGTCATTGGCTTGTAATGATTAAACTATTTCCTTCTATTCTTGAGGGGTTGTGTGTGTGTGTGTTCATTTGGTTGTTTGGTTGGTTGGTTTGGTTTGTTTGCTCTGTTTGGTAACCACACAGGATTTAAACAAGCTTACCTCTATGTATTTTTGACTACCATTAAATGTGTGTGGTTTTCATTTCAATTCACCAAAGCGTACAGTCAGAACTCCCTCTAGTCAGTACATTTATGCAGTATCACTAAAAGGAATTGCCAAATTTCTTTTGTATCAACATTACAGATGGTATAATATACATTAAATGGAGTATAAAATTATACATTCTGAAATAACTTAGAAAAAAGCTCAAAGATGCTTAAGGCCTTTAAATATTGAGGATTTTTTTCATGTAACAACACATTGCAAAGTTCAAGAATTTCTAACAAAACAAAACAGATCTGAACTGGATGACTAGGCAAGCAAAATACCCATGAAGTGTAAAACTGGGAGAGCACTAGGACTTTTTTCCTTTATGGCAAACTGAGCAGACATCTACATAAGCATCCATCAGTACTTAGGTTCAAGCAAGAGAATTTTTTTTTAATAAAAAGACAAAAATTCTGAATGATTACCATCCAATATCATAATTGCAAAACTCATTTACATCCCTGCCTACCTTTATAAAAAAGGGATGAAATAGTGTAATTGACTGCTTACCATCAATTTAAATGAATTAAAGGTTAGGAAAGTAAAGTACATATTGGAAACACCCATTTCCTTCAAACTAAATGGAAATGTATATATTAAAGGTATAAAATGCTTTATGATGGAAATGGTAACTGAGTTTTGACCACTACTTTTTTTAACTGTTAAGCTGCAGTAGTTGGTTTGCCTTAGGGAAACATGTCAACCTGACTATACATTCTAATATGACTGATGTATTCAGATAACTATTACTTGTCAACAATAATTATTAACAATGGATATATAATTCCATTCCTATAACAAAGCAACTTCAAGATGTTGAAATATGTACCTTTGAGAGCTGCAAGATTAGAACACAAATAAAAATGCCTAAAACTGCGCCATGCCAGAGGACAATATCTGCAACAGAAATTTAATTAAAGCAGTGTGCAGTCCCACCAGCAATCTGAACAGTGGACCAAGGATCATTTTAGAGTGAAGGATCCAATACATTTCAGAGGCTGACTTCTTCAAGATGAAAAGCCACTGATCTGCAACAGAGAACCCAAAAGTTTGCTGCTTTTCTGCACCTTTAGAATATTAGCTCGTGATTACAGCTGCAAATTCCTCAGCAAGTGCAATTTTACAAGTGTACACAGTTCAATCAGTTGAAATATTTGTGACACAGAAGTTCAAAATAACTTTCCAGTAGTTTTGATCTCAAGGCTGTTGCTGATTACAAGCCAGGTTCTCATTGGAACAATTGGTTCTGAAGGATACACCCCAGCAGTATAAAATTTCACTTCAAGGATTGCCTGGAGGAATGAAATTCCTATGTGTTGTATATAATGTTATCAGCCTTGAGACTGGGTTGATCTGTCTTTAGCTATCGGGTTACCTGTAAAGAAAAGGAAAATCAGAAAATCAAAACTGGACATAGTGAATCTACTGTCAAAGTACTGGAAACTGAGACTGAAGTGTAAGATCTCTGTCCAGCAAAGCTCTTTCAATTGTTTTTAAATAAGGGATTAAATCCCAATGGTATTAGGTGGCATTGCTCCCCAACTTAAACTGTTTTTAAGTGCTTTGTAGGAGTAGGATTTGACAAGGAGAAATTAAAATATGACCATGCCTATAAAATATAATAAAATTATGAACTGTCAACCTACAAATTTCTTTTTTTTTCTTATTCTTTTTTATTGTTGTTAAAAATTCTATATGGTAACACCCGTGCTTTTTAAATGTTAGCCATTATACAGTGACTCGTACTGGAGCTGTATTCTTCTGTTCTTTACATGTGCCTTTACAAAACATCATAACATCATAGAATCATTTAGGCTGGAAAATGCAATGTCCTTTTAAAGACTTAATATATATTAGCAAGCAATTATCACTTAGTGGAGAAACAGGACAAAACTCATGGACAAGTTAAGAGATAGAAATCCTGTTATTCACAAAGTAAAAAATTACCAAGGATTCAATTTAGACTGGTTTCACCCAGACTAACATGAAACAAGAGGGAAACAGAAGGACCACAGAGAAAGAGTGGGGGGAAAAGAATTTCACAATAATTGGAATTTCCTTCTTACTGATTTGGATTTTAAACTTTAAAAGAAAAAAAACTGTCATATCAAAGAAACATAACTTTGAGGAATATTTCTGCTGTGTCAGTGGGTACAATTAATCATCACATAACCTTTTAATATCAAACTGTGTCAGTTTGATACAGAAATGTCCCAAGGCTTGAGTAGCAACTCATTGGAATGGTCACAACATTTTATGACATCAAGGGGCATATGTTTTTCATTTTGATCACAGAGAGGAGGGTCATGCTCCTTAATGGTGAAACATTCTTTTGCCCTCAGCAAAACTGTTTGCATACAGTTCTTGTCAGCTCTGCGGAGCATAAACGTAGAACAAACAGAATATTAAACAGACTGTTCAAGGAGTTCATTACTTTAGTTTGCCTTCTCCACAGAGCTGTTTCTAGGAACTGCACTTGAGGCAATAATAAAATTGTGCTTCGTGATTTTTATGATACACAAGCTTATTTATTACACTGCTTTTATTTTGCTTGGGTCTTGCTGATGGAAACAGCCTCATGTGGCCCCTTCTAAAGTGGAAGATTGCCTGAAAAAATAATAAAGAATTAATTTAAAAGTCAGGCAACATATTTCTGTGCCCTGCACCAAAGCTCAAAAGGCTGATGCACCATCTTACTGTTATTTATTGTTTTGCTTTATAGTAGCAAGCTGGAATTCTACTCATGGAACCAGGTGCCACTGAGCTACACAATGTAAAAAACATAACTTCTTATACTATCTGCAGGTAGAATTTTATTGTCTTCATTTGCGGTACCTGTCTCTATGTCTACCTATCTGTCTATCTGTCTATCCAGCAAAGAGCCACTAAGGCAAATAAGGCACAGGAGCATCTCATATGAAGAAAGGCTGAGAGCACTGGAACTGTACAACCTGGAGAAGAGAAGGCTCAGAGGGAATCTCATCAATGTACACAAACATGTAAAGAAAGGGTGCCAAGAAAATGGAGCCAGTCACTTTTCAAGTGGTGCCCAGCAGCACAAACAAACACAGGCAGTTCCCTTTCAGGAAAAGTTTTTACTGTGAGGGTGACTGAGCACTAGCACATACTGCCCAGGGAGCTTGTGGACTCCATTCTTGAAGATACTCAAAAGCTGTCTAGTCCTAACTGGCTTTAGATGGCTCTGCTTGAGCCAGGGGGTCGCACTTCCATAGTTGCTTTCCAACCTCAACTATCCTGTGATGTATTATTTCTATTACATCCAGACCTACCACATGTGGGCTAAGGTGATAAACTTCGCATAACAAAAATGGTATTTTTGCACATACAAGACTGCTCAGTTACATAGCTGTTTGGAAGTGCAAATGTATTCTCAGTCACAAGAAAACTCAGTAAAATCATCATCTGCAGTCTTTTCTGCTCCCCCCACATAGCGCTACAACCCTGTGGTGAAAATATCCCTATGAAAGCAACATACACTGTCACATAAATTTAATAGGTGATAAAATTAGAAAAAAAGTAGATAGCTATTCAAATTTCTGGTCTATATCAGGTCACTCACCTACAGATATATATACATATAGTGGTCCACATTTTTCTCTATATATGATGTTAATGCTTCTGTTCAAGTATAGACTGCATATCAACATTAATGGAAGTTATACATCCATACACCATGCACATCAGGGAGCAAATAAACCTCTTGGCTATCAAAGGCAGTTTCATAAAGAAGCAATGAAATTTTAGCTAATATGTGGTGATGATATTCCCAGAAATGCTTAATTTTGGATATAGTAAATGCTATTTAAGTATCTGGGAAGTAAGGTATTAGGTATTGTGCCAAAGACCTTCATTTGGAAAGAGGGACCAATAACAATATGTGTCTGATATTTAAAATCCTTAGAGAACAGTAACACCCTGAATAGGTGCAAATCAAGTTTTAATTTAATAATTAATACGTATGGAAAATTAACAATACAATTTTAAAAAGTACATGGAACCTTTAGGATCCTAGGTGTTGATTTGAATTAATTTGTTCATTCTTGGAACACAATTACTTTCTTTATACTAATAAATTTTTTCACGTTGTTGTTATATCATAAATACACCGCATTAAATTCTCTTCATTTTCTTGTCCTAAATATGCAATTAAAGCATAATTACTCTACGGCTGCAGACTTTTTAATTTAAATTAGTGAGTGGCTGCTGTAAATTGGCTGTAATTGTATGTGGACTCACTTGTTTTATTTTAACACCACAATATATAATTAAATGGGCCTGAAGATTTCCACATTATTCTGCTCACTAAATGCTCAGAACAAACGCAGTCTTTGGGTAAAACATTTTTACCAGGGTAGTGCAGAATGGATCAGAGATGAAAAGATCTCACAACATCACATTAGAAAAGCTACCGGCCTCAAGAGATTTTTCTGGACAACCTGCATTCCAGTGCTGTTCACAACGGGTGAAAAACATTCTCACTTGTGAAATCCACACAGTGGATGAATACAGCAGATAATATTATTTCATTAGAATAGATTCTCAATAAAAATCAAGTCTGATACTTTTAATCAGAATTTCTGCCTTTGAAGAGGAAGGAAGAAAAATCAAGACTATAGGTTGCAAAGAACGGCTGAGAGAATATTCCCTGAATAGTAAAGCACTTCTCCCTAAATTCAGGCACCTGAGCATCAAAGTTTCAGAACCACAATTAGGTACAGTAAAAGTCTTCTGTTTCTTCAGAGAAACAAATATATGACAAATCATTAGCTAACTATGGAATAGCTTCTACAGCCAAAATTAGGCACATAATTAATTATTATATTATAATATTAGAATAACATAGATAACAATATATGGTATATTGAAATTAAGTGTCTACTGGAAGTTGCATAACACAACTTGGTACATTACTATATTTTTACTGGCAGCTTTGTGAATTTTTTCTGGCTATACCATAAACCATACACAAAATCCATATTGAAAACTGACTCTTGAGTTTGCAAAGTCAAGAACTAGAAAGAAACTTGCCTTTTAATATGTCCCCTTGCAATTCCATTCTCTTTTCCATCATGTGCAATAAAGAAGAGACTTTAGTTTGTGAGTAGAGTTGGAAGGAAGACAGAACTATGTATCAATGCAAGGGCAGAAAAGGTAAAATTTTTATGCCAATGTTTCTGTCCTTGACAGATGATTCCACATGGACGGACCCTCTGTTCTAGGTTTTCTCCAAAGAAACAGAAAGTACTTAATAGAGTATTTTTTCTTTTTAATTAGAACTGTTCCATCAACCATATAGAATTGTGTGTGGTCATAAGTTATGTCATCTAAACATACTCAGGCTATCTTTTTCTTTTTCCTTTCTTTCTTGAGATACATAAGACACAAAAAGGAAATTAATTTTTGTGAAAGCCTGACCTAAATGGAATTTCATGAGACAGTCATCTTGGCACCCCTTCCATTTTTCTCTATAATATTAAAAACCAGTGGGAAACAAAAATGGTATGGGGATTTCAAGCAAAAATAGAAGAGGTCTCACAAATTTATTTAATGATCAACATGAGATAAGCTAAATGCAAGAAATGACAAAAGCCATAAAGAATGGCTTGAAGAAACGCTTAGCAATGGATTGTCCTCCAAATCATGGACAAAAGACAGAGATCCCATACCAAAATCGCCTTTGTTTGTATGCAGTATATTTCTGTCCATTTTGTGTCCTTATTGTGGAATTCATTCTTATACTGAATGCAAAAAACCCACTAAAAATTGATAAAATTATGAACAAAGTGATTCTTTAGCAAACCTTTCCTAAAAAGGAATGAACTTGGGAGGGCTATATCCGTCATTTTTTTCTATAACATAAATAATTTTGTTGTGGTAGTAAGAACATAGTATAAATATTACAGTGTAGAAACAGAAGGGCCCATATAACCAGAAACAAACATTTGCCAGTGCATTTTTCCACTCATGCCCTCTGAGAATGAGGTTGAGGTTGGAAATGAATCTTTTGAACAGATGGAAGAACACTATTTCCTGGAACTTTAAAATCCATACAGTGCGTCTACCATGCACTATCATTTATACATGGCTTGTGAAAGCAAATGACAGTTTGCCACTTGTGCATATTCTTTCACTGAAACAGTTCAACTGGGAAGTTTGGAAAATGCTTCTGTTCTAGTACTACTATCTTGTAGTGATAATCCAAAGTACTTTCCAAACGTTAGCAAAAGACAGGTTCACATTTTCCTCACAGATGGATAATCTTGTAATTAATGTGCCAATGAAATGGGGAAAGTGGACAAAAAGGTTTTAATGACCTTTCTGGAATAGGGCTCCTTTACACATTGGTGCTTTAAAGTAAGTTAGTGAGGAGTTGGGTCTTTATTGCTAAATAACTAAGTTTCTGGAGGCAGGAGGAACCATTTCAAAAGCCTCAGAAATTAAGGTGACTCAAGCACATTTCAAGGGAACTGCAAGAGAGAACCATTATTTAGTACACAGGCCCTTATTTTAGTATTACAGACAGATCTTTTACTTGGACTAATGATAAAAGGCAAAATTTGAGTCACTTGTGAGCAGTCTGGAAAACAGACATTTAATGATAACTACACGGATTCAATTGTCTTCAGAGAAGGTTGTATATTGGAAGACACTTTTTCAAGTCATCAAATGTTTCATTCCTGTTTATAAAATTTTGACCCTACCTGACTTTTTATTTAAGGACTCAAGAGCTTCAGATTGTTCCTTTAGTTTTATTTTAGGCACTGCATTATGAAAAGTATTAATCCATAAGTGTTCCCAAGCCTGTTAAGCGATTTAGAATTCTAGATCCTCATGCTTGTCCTTCAATGACTATGACTAGCTCATTTTATTAATTAAAAGCTGTATTTCCCAGGACATGACTCAAAAGGTTCCCAGGTCTTTGATAACCATGAGACTCTAAAACCTTATAATTCATTCATATTTTATTGCATAGAGACTAATCAGAACTGCATTTGTGATAGTTCCTGTGCTTAGAAATTCCTTTTGAAGAAAGGACTAACATTTTGAAAACTCATTTCATGCAATGCCATTTGAAATATAACTCTGTACTCCTTTATTTCTCACTGCTCTTAAGCATTTTAGCAAGGAATTTTTGGTGGCAAAGTGAAAATCTAGACAATCAGTGTTAAAAATTGTAATTGAAACTAAAAGGCTTTGGAAATCTTTCACATGTAAAGTGAGCTTTACAATTACTTCAAATAGTCTGAAATGAAGGACTAGAAAAGAAGGTAAAGGAAAAATACCTTAGAGCATGGCATATGTTCCTGTAAATGGTAAAGGTCTTCATCTTAAACACAGCTTTAAGATAGATAGACAACTTCTAGGCTATCTTAGGAATATAATGGAAATGCCCATTTCTTATTTCTTTCTGAAATTTAAGTAATTCAGTATCAGATACTGAGCTTTCAACTACAGATGCCACACCAGACTGAATGTATTAAGACAGACTTCAATTCCAAGTCCTGCTCTCCAGAGCATCTCTTGTTTTCCCATGAGACTGAGTAACGTAAGCTTACCAAATGGGTCTATCTTTGAAAGTCAAGTGTGTGAAGATATTTTAGGGCTCCCAGAAGCATCTAAGTAATGCTCTGAGACTGCTTAGGAGCACACTCAGAGCCTGCCCAACCACCCTTCAGAAACTCTGCCCAAAGTAGTTGTAAGCCTTCAATGCCTGCAGCAACCTAAGCAACTACAATGAGGAAATAGGTACAATTCCTGTTAATACTATGTAAACCTGTATTTGTACACACCTGCTGCTCTGTGAGTAATAAACCAGGGCTGGAACACATTTTCTGGAGTGGTTTGACTCTTTATTCCTCAACGAACGTTCTGGCCCTTCCTTAGACTCCGACCAAGACTAGGATTCATCACAACTAGCGCTCCAACGTGGAGCCAGAATATTTTGTGTGTGTGGAAAAAACAAAAATTGTCATCAGGCACAGCAGAAACCTCCTTTCTCTACTTCTCCATTCGGACTTGAGGAGTTTTACACGTTTGCCTAAGAAACAAACACATGTCAAGTACTACACTGTTATGAAATCAGTTACAAAAAACAAAACTGGGATAGCTGGAATATTTTTTAAACTTGCAAAATAAAATACAAAATGACAGGAAAAAACAAATTTCAGAATCAGAGAAAATTCTCTTAGGAGAAGTGTTTGGTCTTCAAAATACCCAAACATACTCAAATTCAAACCAAAAGGCAATAGACACTGATAGATTACACTCATTTTTTAAAGTATTTCAGCAACATTTAAGTATGAAGAAACAGTAACTGAAAAGTTCTTTGAGTATAAGTCCATGCGTAGACCTGTGGTACAGAAAGGAGCCATGAAGTCAGAAGACAATTCCTTCAAAATGAAAGTTTTGAGTGTGTTCTCCTCATAGGTCTTTAAAGTACAAAAAAAGAAAAATAGAAGGTTACAGGAAACACCATAAAATAACAGATTACATGTTACACATTTCAAAAGACAATATTCATTTCAGACAGATAGTTCTTTATCTACATATTTGAGATAGACTTTGGACCTGACAATAATGATTTCTTCTGAAAAGTGATGCACAGTATCTCAAAATATCACCAAAATTTCTTTGTTTTCTTCTTTAATTTTCTTAACCTTTTTAAATGAAATATCATGCTGCAGATCATTGGAAATAAATAATATTAAACTCAAAACTTGAATACTTTCTTGCTTAAATAAAACTCTACATATTTGAATATTATGAAACAAATTAATATGGTCCTGTGTTCATATTTCCTTGAACTGGATAGTTTACAAAATAAAATTAATTGGTACAACTCACTGGCACAATTATGATAGTGAATAGCTGATGAAGACATATGAGTTACATCAAGGCTAAATCCAATTCATTAGTTCTTCCTATGTACTCATTATTACTGTCTTCCAAAAGATTATGCCACTGCATTGAACATACCCTAGTTTTCTCAATGTTTATGTAACTCAGTAGAGAACTGAATTTATGGTAGAATTATATTAACTTAACACAATGTTTCATTTACAGACAACAGTATTTTATTAAAAGACGACTTAAACATAAACCTTATTTTACTTTCAGTAACAGATAGTAACTGCAGCAATTCAGACAAGGATATATCCTCTTGAGGTTTTTATGGTGATCACAACTCCATAGTGGGACTGCAGCATGGCAGCATAAAAGACTGCAAGACAATTAATTACATAAATGTAATTTTTTTTGTCTTCTACATCACTTATCCCACCTAATCATCCCAAGTGGTAGATAATCTCTCCTTTCAACATATGAGGAAACTGAAGGATAATGAGGAGACATGTTACCCTTTCAACTGTCAGGAAGTAGAAATAGAGAGATGGGAACAGAGTCCTGTCTTTGGCTTTGACTTCACATACCTACAGAAAAGGCTACACTTGGTTTTGATTGGACAGAAAAACCTATAACAAGCAGTTTCCTGTGTTTAAATTCTAAATATGAAAATGTAAAACAAATTCAAAAAAAACCCAAACCCAGTCTTGTTTTAAAACTAGACTGAGGTTTAAAATTCTCTAATAGGCATAAAGGATTTTCATCTTTTAATATATTCTTCCAGAAATGGGGTCAGACTGAACTTCCAATTATCCCCACTAAAAAAATCAGGCAGTCTAAGTTAATCAAATTCAAGATCTTTTTCTTCTTCACCTCTTATGCTGTAGGGTTTTCCCTGGTATTTTGAATGGGGAGTAACAAGGTTTTTGGACAAGTTCAAAATAGAAATGTAAATTATTTCCTTACCTGTAATTTTATCTTCTCTACAAGAGTACCTGCTGTTCTGTTAGTGCAGTACTGATGTGTTTTCTGCCTTTGTCCCAAGCTTCAGAGATTCCTCTGGTGATTTTTCCCCACTTGCTTACCAGCTTCCACTGCTGGCATTTTGAGGAAGTGCACTCACATTTGGCTCCAGGAATACTGCCATAGCTGAGGGAATATAAGACAACTAAAAAAACAAGTTAGAAAACAGCAGGACCAATATCCAAGAAGGAAAAAATATTTAAAAACAATGAATCAGTCATCAACTTGAATCCCTTTGATCATTTTCCTTTCTCTTTTCATCCATTTAAAATTTCCACATGAAGAAAAGATTTTTCTGTGCTTGGAGAAATTTTGGCTTAAAAAAATGGGTACTGATAGAGTAGTGGGTACCCATTCAGAGAATATAAAATTATTTTCAGGAAATCTAATTTTAACCTTCTGCTGAATGAGTACCCACCATGCCATCACTCCAATACAGATAAAAAAGAGAAGAAAGGTGGCATATTTGGAGGACTTCAGAAAATCCCTGATATCTTTTCTCAAGCCCTAATAGAACTGTGAAAAAGGAAGACTTGAGGGCTTTTTGCCCAGAGGCTGTCATAGAGGAACAATAAGAAGGATTTCTCATTGCCCAGAAAAACAACATATAAAGTGTCTTTCACTAAGACATAGTCAAGATTATGGTTTCTGATTCCCAATTGCTGTAGTCATCTTGGTCAAAGATGAAAAGAACAAGTACTGTCAGTTTAGTTAGTAAATGTTTTCTTGCTTGAGCATTATGGAGACATCCAGGTGAAAGTTACACACCACCTTGTAACACCTCTGTACTCAGGATCATCTAGATACTATTTTTGAATGTCACAGTACACAAAAAAGAAGTATTCTGTCAAAGCTAGAAATGAATGCTAGGAGTTTTAACTAAAAACCTACTGTGGTAGTCAATTTAATTTGTCTTTCTTACAGAACCTCTCCAGTTGTCCTCATATATGCATCTTTTCGTTATCTTCTAAATAGAATGTGACCTAAAACAAAGTATGAATGAATCAAAGTGGCTAATTGCAATTAGTCTCTGGAATTCTAAAATCTAAAATAATGAAGGAAAGACCAAAAAGCTCAGAAGAGGTCATTGCCTTCAAATTTCAGGAATGTAAGTACCAATGATGTGCTTTTAGGATCTGAGAATAAAAAAGGACTGGCAATTTCCTGAATAACCTTCAAAAATGTAATTGGCTTTCCATGTAATAGGCTTCAAATCTGTGAAGCTGCATTCTGGAAGAAAGTCTCCAGTCCCTTTTTTGTATTTTGCGGATGGTGAGCAATAATTATTAGCGAGTGGATTTGGAATGATGCCTTGAAGATGAGAAATTTGCATTTTCCAAGGTCACTCTGAAAAGGTGTCAAGCAATCAGGATAGGGAGGTCTCAAATTTCTAGAACAACTAATCTGATTTTGGAGTGCATTTGCCTGAATTAGAAACAGCATGAGCAGAGATAAAGTCCTTTGGTCTTCTTTTGGCAGGAACATGTTACTAAGCCACAAAGCTTGAATTCAGGATGACAAAACAAGTTCTTCTGGCTGGCATCAGTAATTTATCTTCTGACATTCTTCAACCTGAAGAGACGAAACTGCAGCTCTATTAAAATTTTCAGATCTATTACTACTAAGCTTGTAGATGTTGATTAGACACAACCCATTGTTTCCTTGGGAACCCATTGATCTTCATAAACTGGAGACAAACTTTTGTTTGGTCTTGCCAAGACAATTTTACAGGTTTCATCATACAAATAAGCCCTGGTGGACTGGATATTTTTGTAGCTTCACCCAGAATCTACACTTCAGAATTCTACTGTGTTTATCACTGCAGATATGGAAGGTGTTGGATGATAATCAGAACTGTGAGATCTAAGAAGGGATCAACTTTGTATTCTTATAATGCAATAAAAGAAAGCTCAGAGTCTGTTATATAGAACTTGGAAAGTCCTTTGGAGTCTTTTCTCTATACACAGCAGTAATGAATTTCCTGGAATTGACTTGATATTCACCAGGGTGGTCGAAGCAATAAACTACAAGTTACAAAAAAAATTAGTAATTTTTAAATTCTCATGGAAATTAACGCTGTGTTGGTGGTCTTCTTAATTAATAAATAGGCAGCAATCTTCCACTTATTCCTTCCTGAAATTTTTCTTCATTTAGAAGAGTTTTCCCAGGGATGGGACTATCTTCATTATTCTTAGCGAGAAATAATTAAGATTTACAATCATGATCACTTTGCTGTGTAAGGGAATAATATCTGAATAATCTGATTTCAAGAGGTTTGAGAGTTGTTCACTCCTCTGTCAGTGACTGTGTAGGCTCAGAATGCTCTGTATGTCGGTCTCTCCACTTAATAGTGATTATTATTTGTTTCCTTTCCTATAAGAAGGCAGAAAAGCAGAGCTGCACCAAGGGGGATTTTCTGATGTTTTCTATAGTCAGTCCTAATGAGTAAAGAAATACCACAAGAAAACCATGTTATTTTGAAGAATTGAAAGCATTATCTCTTGAACACTTGAGGGCCAGTTTTCCACTCCCGCACACATTTCAGCAACTAAGTAGTTTGTGAAGAGTGTGAAGCCTGTGCCAAATACCCAGGGAAAGAGGAAAAAAATCTGCCTGCAGCTATTTAGGTAGGAAATAATGTGAGGTTTCAGAATACCCTGGTCTCTCTGACCAGAAATGTATCATTTCTGATTTGCAGAAATGATCCAAAGAAGCCCCTACAAACTAAAAAGGAAGGTGAGACAAGGAGGAAGCACTAGATTTAGAGCATGCCAGCATGACTCACATGATACTGGCATTTGAATACCACCTTGTACGGTAATTTCTGAGATATTAGAAGCTGACAATTTTCCAAGAAAATTTAAAAGTACTACTAGATATTCAAAAAGCTCTTCTTGCACAGCTGTGAATGGCAAAGAGACTGGCAGGACGAAGCTGCAAATGGAAATGGAAACACCTTTGATTTTGGTGTCAGGATGTTGGAAAAGTGGAAACTCATGGGGAAGTGAAGAAAACCAGTAATTAACAAACAGCTTTAAGAACTTGTTCTTATTTTCCATCAGAGAGGCAGAAATTTATTTTTCAGACGTGAGGTCAATATCACAAACATGCCAGCAAAGGACAATGCAGAAGAATAAAAATAGTAAATCACAAGCTGAATCTGTTGGGACAAAGGCAGAAAACATCCTGGCTGAACAGATGAATTGGAGAATTTGCACATGGAAGACAGCAATGTTTGCAAAAATCACTGATTAGTAATTAACGACATGCAACTGAAATCAATTTGCATTTTCCTTTAAATATTGCAGAAATAGTTTCCTTTGATTGTAACGTAATTCTGTCAACATTCAGATTTTGGAGAAGCTAAAATGGTGTTTTGCAATGCATCCTAGCTGCAGTTTTACCTTCAGAAAAACTATTCCCTGCAGCATATATTACTATGCTGTGAGTGTGATGAAAGGATTGCAAAAGATTTCATTTCTCATGATTTTTACAGTGCGTCTACTCACACAAAAAAATAAAAAAATTTCCCCTTCTGAATAGCTTGAGACCAGACTCAGTGTATTCAGAGGGAGATATAGCAAGCTAATGTATAATCAGGCTCCTTCTTTTGAAAAGACCTGTACCTGTGAATACTGCCTTTAATCCGTTCTCTCTTTTGATGTTACTCACTTTCATTGTGCATTTCAGTATCCATAGGACTCAAAGTCAGAACAGAACTAAACAAAATTTGAAACTGTAAATGTCTTGGGATTCAAATGCTTGGATTATCCTCACCTGCCCAGCAAGTTTTACTGACCTTTCAATCTATGACTTTGCTTATAGCACTTCACACCACAACACTTCTTCCTTTAATCTTTTATTCCATAACTAGTCTTTTATAGATATTCCAAAGTACATTTGCTTTTGGGGAAAGGACCATGACACGTCTAGATTTCAGTGACCACGAAGAACCATCATCGAGCTGTAGGCCTAGACTCCTGCCAAATGGAGACTCACAACTTTACACAGGGTAGAACTAGGCACACTGACTTCACATTAAAGAACCAAATTTGGTACACAAAGGCTATTAGGAAAATCAGTAAATTGCATAGCCCTGAATAACGATGATTCCTTTTAATATGTGTTGGCTGGCATGCTAACTATTTCCATCAAAGTGTCCAAAAGATCGGTGTTTAGGTGCCCTACAAAAAAATACAAAGCTTCAAAATGAAAGAATTGTGGTGCTAGATGAAAACAATTACCAATTAATACAAAAGTCCAGCTTGACCCTTGAAAATGTCATCATATTTCCATTATCAGCTTATCTGTCCCCTAAAACTTCTATTTATTCTTAGAAAACATGTGCATACCACTTAATGGTATTTTAATGACAGATTAGATAGAGTGGTCTCTGAGTTAGCAATGAAAAACATGCTGAGACAGCTGCAAATTTCTCCTAGTGACAGATTAGTCAAAGGCATGGAAAGAGATACCATAGCAACAAAGAGGCTGTCACAAGTGCAATCACTCTTTTCCATGGGTAATATTTTGCTACAGTCTGTGAACTCACTTATATTGTAATCACATCATTTTTACGAACCACCAGGTATTGCTGGTCACTGTATATATGAACATTATTCCCATAAATCTTTATTTGAAATTAAAGTAGGAACTGAGGAGTCTATACAGAGGCTCTGAAGTGAGGCAGGGGAACAAAGTAGTTTTACAGTGAGGTAGTTTCTTCAATTATATAAACCCCTTACATAATACTAGGAAAAGCACTTCCTGTACCTGACACACGGCAGATCATTGATCCATCATACAATTATTTCACATTTCTCAGTGGTTAAAGCAAAAGGCAAATTTGTTTATGTCATGTAAGTTAGTAGAGGTTTTACATTGTAAAACATGTAGTGAGAAATAGACTGCTTTCTTAGCACTCACTGACCAAAACAACCATATATCCTGCCAATCAGAAGCATCCTGGAATAACCTATACATTGTATTTAGAGGAAGAATTTCTGCTTTTTCTAATTCCATATAATTACTACTGCTGTTTCTGAAAAGCCTGGAGGAGGAAGAGGAACAAAGACATGAGGAAAGAAGCTACCACATATTCAACTTTGGCAGAAAAAACAGTAACACTTAAAGAGCCTATGGATCTGTTGCTTGTGTGAAGTACAGACCAACAACTAACATTGCTGCATTGCAAACACTAGGTAAGGCTCAGTTACAAGAAAAATGCCATTCTCCTTTCATATTCAGGGAAACATTTTAGCTCTCTTGTATTATGCTGTCTTACTCAAGCAGCACTGGTAGTAGCTGAGTCACCACTTTATGCTGCCTCTTGATACTGAGAATCTAAGTAGCCCACCAAAATGCAAAGGTACCAAACAGAGGTCATTTCATTCCTATGCTGAAAGGGTCATGAACTGCATATTTTATAAATTGAAACATAAATAAAATTACTGTCTCTCCTTTCACCAGCTGTAATTAATTTAGAAACAACCCAGCACCTGCAAGTAAGAAAGAAGAGATAGGGTAAAAATGTAAGCAGTATTTTTAGATAGCAACACAACTGCATTGATTGAGAGCAGTGGGATGCACACACTAACCCAGTTTGGCTCCACATAAAGCCAGGTGGTGTATTTGGACAGTATACTTTCTCTTTTTCCAAGGATCTTAGTCAATTTTGAGTTTCCTTTAATTTCTGGAAGCCATAATGTAAAATTAGATGAATTGGAATATTACAAGTAACTGAGTTCAGGCTCCCTCCTATATTGTTTTTGAAGGTACAGACACTCTCAGTATGGATTTCTCACCATCCTGGCAACATTTCTGTTCTTTTCACACTAGTCGTCTATCTGCGGTATTGATTTGGAATGCAGATTTGGATTTGGAATGTAGATAAATATACTTACTATGGATTTTGTTTTGGCCCTGTAATATTTCTCTTTTATTCCTCTCTGCCCTTGTAATATTTATTTTATTTTATTGCAGTACTCTATTTCTGATATTAGTTTGGCATATAGTTACATAGCAATATACTAGATATTGATTTCTTTCTGTTCTGCATTGTGCTTTCCTCCACATGTCAAAAAATCTTAGCCAGTTTTCAGAGAAACAATTTCAGTTCCTTCAGCCCTTCTTAACAGTGTAGGTGCTCAGCTGTTCCAGAATCTGAATGCTCATTTGCAAATGATGGCCCTTTGTAACCTGGCTGAAAATACTTCTTTCCCTTGTTTACAGGAAAACACTACACAATTTAATTTTCTAGAGATTTTCAGAGATTAATAATCAATATCTGCTATGTATCTGATTTTTGTTGTTGTTATTAATTTATATTATTAGTATTAGTATTACACCAACAATTGCAAAAGAACATGCACTGTTGCCAATTTGTAGTGAGCAGTAGAATACTGGACATGTTTCTCATCATAGTATGAGTCACTGATTTAGCTCATAGCTGTGTATCTTCAGAATATGAGCATTTTTCAAACTCTTATTATATTATATTGCATTTGAGAGTGGTCAAAGTCCAAAGCTTCCCAAACTGAGAAAGAATGAATGTGCTTTTATGGTCATCTTCCTGCTGAAGACCACATCCAAGTGACTAAATTATCTAAGCCAGCTGCTTTCTATTCAGCATTATGTATCTAGACATTAGGGGTTAATGTAGTCATGGCAGTTTTCCTCTAGATTATTCAAGAAACACAAGCACCTCCAGAAGACAATTCATCTGACTTATCTTGGAACAAAATCATTTGTCCTCTGGAACTGAAAAGTCTATCTAAAACTAAAAAGACAGTCTAGAGCTTGGGCTAGTTATCTCACTCTAGAGAGTCCCAACCCAAGCAAAGTCCAGTAAATTCTCCCCCTACATAATTTAACCACAATTTAGTGTTAAACTATGCCTCATTCCACAGGCAGTTCTACCAAAATCAAACTAAAAGCCTGAGGACAAGGTACAATTTAATTACTGTGCAATGGTTCAAAGCTGCACCAGAGAAGGCCTAGACTGAACACTAGGAAGCTTTTCTTTACCAAGATGATGGTCAAACATTGGAACAGGCTTCCTAGGGGTGCCCAAGCCTATCAGTGTTTAAGAGACACTTAGGCAATGTCATTACTTACATGTTTTCAATTGGTCAGCCCTGAATTGGTAAGGTCGCCAGAAGAGATAATCATTGTAGGTCCCTTTCAACTGACATAGCCTATTTTATTCTATACTTAGTCTCAGGAAAAATACCAATGCATATTTCTCTACATGTTCATAAAATATCAGCCCAGGAACACTCTCCCACTGCCTGGAGCAAGTACACCCTTCTTCAGTCCTGTTCTACCTCCAGAATCTTGAGATGAGACCCAGGATACACCATTTTACCTTGTTCTTTTTCTCTGATTTCTTCAGGAAAGACACACAGGTTAATGAGCTGCCCAGGAGCCATGACATGTTCCAAGCTAGTCCCAGGGTGGATGCCTGCAGAACTGGAAGCCCAGGAGGCACTGCAACTTGCACTTCCTTGCAGATTACATGCACCTTCTGGGGTTCTAACTTAAAGCCTGCCTGTATCATAAAGACAGCCGACAATGCACTGTTCTTAAAAATACAAGTAAAGCCTGGCATGTAGATCTGCCCAAGGAAAAGACCTATTCAGAGAGAGACCTCTGATGTGGAATAAACCACATAACCAAGATAAATATGTAATTCTTCTCTTCAGTTGTTATCTGACTGCAAAACATTAGCTTTCAGTCTTTGTAACAGGCTCTCCTGTTTGATATAAACTCAGAGAATTTTTTAAATGTCATTCTCAGTTTTATACATAATAATGATATATTTTTCAACTGATGGGAAAATTACTGGGGCTTTTTTTACACAGACTCTTTCCTGTATTGCCAGAAGAGAAAAGAAACACAAAAAAGATAGAAAACAAGGAGAACTTCTGGAACTAGAATAATTATATTAGAAAGAGGTTGTAGAAAAAGGAGTATTTCAAAGGTTAGGAAAAAAAAAAGGATTTTCCACTTTTTTGAAACACTTTTCTTATCATTAAAAGAGGGCAATGTGACAAAATTTTTATGTTTATGTATCAAAAATTGAGGCTAGATGTGGGGAAAAAAATGCAATTGTTTCCTTTCACAACATTTTCTCAGCCTGGAGGAGAATGCCCAAGCATGCCTAGTAAAAACTTAGCTATGCTCATAATCATCCCATGATCCTCTTAATGTATTCATGAACATCCTCTTTTGTTGTGGTACTATGCCCAGGAACACAAGCCCATATTTCTTTATATGTAATAAAAAAAATGTACTGATTTACCTAAGTTGCAACTGGAATTTTCTCCCTTCCTCTCCTGCAGGCTACACAGAGACCCAAAATAGTCAATTCCAAATCAGCACAATCAGTACTCATCTTATTCAAAGACATTTTTCCTATATTCAGTTCTTTTCTATGGTTGATTCTTAGTATCAGCCTTTTCCCACTAATATGTAAACAAATAAGAAAAAAAAAATCTGATTTTGTATTCTAAAGCTAAATAATTTCCAAATTACATTTCTTAATATTTGAATTCTGAGTACTTGTAGTTCATTATTCATGTATGACATTATTAGATCTATATAACTGGACAAAATACAAAACCTTAAGTAGAACACATTTTTAAAAATCAATTAGTTTTCCACCATTTTTCATCCAGCCTTTTTTGCTCAGCGACTAATCCAATAACTATCAGCAAGTCAGTATCATAGTTTTTTACAATAGTGAGATTAAATATGCAAAAAGAGGTGGACAAGCAAAACACCTCCTTCCTCCACTATTTTTATTTCTAACATAAAGGTTAACTACTAACAGCTCAAGACGTGGAAATGTAAGTGCTACTTTTGAACTTGGTATCCTGTAGAAGATAGTAGTTCAGCAGGTAATTGGGTTAGGATTCTGGCACATGAAGAAGGCAAACTTACAGAAAATGTTTGGAGGTGAAGATATACTTTTCGTCGGCCTTTCAGGAAAACCTCGAGAAGGTTTTTCTGTAATCTATCTAAATCACCCAAGCTGTTAAGTTTCCTTTGTTTCTTTATGCTTTTACATTATACATGATAATCACATATGTATCATTATTTCTTTTGACGATCAGAAACTTATTGTTCATAACTTCTTAATATTTGCTCTCTGTACAGTTATTTTTATTCTTCTCAAAACAAGGGGGGGCAATTATAAAAATATTAAAAAAAAATAAAAAAGAGCAATTCAGAATTTTTCCTTTTATTTATATAGATCTTGGGGAGCAGAAAGAGGAGCTACAAAAATATGGTAGTGACTACATATTAGGGAAAAGTACTTGCCCTTTGATAATAAGCTACTCTGTTAACACAATGGACCACTCATATTTCCAATAGCAATATATATTTTACTGGCCATCAGAATGATGTCTCTTAAAATCACAGGTGGCTGTATCTGAAAGACAGGGACCTTCATTCACCTCTCACTGACCTGGTTTCAATAACTTAGGTCAACTTGCAGTGAGAAATTTGAATTGAAGTTTGCTATTGTCTCAGAATAGCCTTGCAGCTCTGTGGGAAATGAAGGAAAAAGGAGGAAAGCATACAGTGTCTGGAGAAACTAGTAGGCAGAACAAATAGTGGGGATTTAAGGTGATTAGCACTTTCCTTTCAGTGGCGCTAGGTCTGTAAGCAGGTTATGGTAGCCATTGTACTGAATCAGTGTTTATGACAGCAAATATAGAAAAGGACTGGCTTTTCCAAAGCATCATTACTGAAAAGGTACAAAGTGAGTCCTGAGGATTGTCCCCACCATGGAGAACAAGAAAATTCCAGGTGCTGCAAAGAGACAAACCTAAAAATCTAACAACAACAAAGGCATAAACTCCTGAGGACGAGCTTTGGGCTTCTTTGGATGCCAAAGAAAAAAAATCAGCTGGAAAAAAAATCATAACCTCAACCAATGCAGAGAAACCTATATTCTGACAAACTTTTAAGAAGAAATCTCATCAAAGCAATCATAGCTGATTTTTACCCTTTTTTGACCTCTCTTTTTCCTACAGAAAAAAAATGTAGATCCACATTTTTACTTACCATTTGTTAAACACTCTCAATACATATAAAATGGCAAGTATTCTATAATACTAATAGAGTCATGTAATAGTAACCATGAAAAATTTCAAAACATACACAATTCTATTTCTTCTATTTTAATTTCTATTTCTATTATTATTAAATATCGGGTTCCTTTCGATTATATTATATATGCACATACATTTTATGTGCATATAATCAGATTTGCATTGGCATGTACAAAGTTATGTGTGGGAAGCATTCCAGCAAGGTTGTCTTCAAAAGAAACACATCTGAAAGCGAATTCAGGAAGGAAACTGTAAAACAAACATTTAGGAAGCATCCTTCCTTCAAAGAATGTCAATATATTTTGGAGACCTATAAATACAGAAACTGAGATATACAGAGCTCTCTGTAGAACAGATGGAATATAATTCAGTGCATGCTATATTTCCCCACAACCAGTGTGTACCCAAAATGTAGTGCCTATGTAAGGAATATTTCAATGAAATCACATAGATACTGAAACACCTGTATAAACACCAATCTAGCATATCACAGGGGAGAAGGTATTTATACTTAAAGACACGCATAGGTGTCTTCAGAGTACATTTTCATCTTTTGTACATTGAAGAATTGTGTTGACCCTGACAAGGTAAAATGCTGTAGTTTTAGGAATTTTGTGTGTTTAATGCTTATCTGAAGAATGTTTTTCCTCTCTTTCTCTTAGCCACTAAAATGCAAAGATGACAGCATGTTTTCTTTGTTGTCAGGCATTGTATATGATGACCTTTAAATATATTTCTATAAATTTGAACCAATAATAGGAAAAGTGTCAAATGGAGGAAAGGAACTTCCTGAAACTTTGTAAAAATTTTTTAGTAAATCACAGTTATACAAGATGGAAAGAACCAGTACTGTAATGACACATCAAATGCTTACCATACTCAGCAGTTTCTGTATAAAAACATGGTAATTCCATGTAACTGATAAAAATGTTTGTTTGCTATCCTTTGAATGAAGAACTTAGCAAAGTACAGAATTTGTGCAACTGATTTCAAAGAGAAATACATATTAGATAATAAGGTATTTGATCATTACTATTAGTTGAAGGGATCAATTCTAGTATCCCAGTGCTTACCTGAGAAGGTCTGGCACACAGCTTACTATGTTCAAACAATTGAAAAGTATGCTGAGAAAAGTGTGAGGGACCAGGAAGTCCAATCCCAGTACAACTCTCTTCCCATGCTTTTTTAGTCTTCTCAACTTAGGTCTTCTTTGTGCATTCAATTTCCTGTGTAATTTTTTTTTTTTCTTTTTTTGCTTGTTGGTAACATGTCAAGTTGGTATCATACCTACCCTAGTTGTTTTCACTTTATTCCCAGAGGAACAGCTCCATCCCTTACGATCTGGAAGAACTTTACATTCCTCCCCTTCAAGACATGGTTGCATGTGGCACCACCATTTCTGCTCCACTATTGAAGCTACAAGAGAACAAAACAAATGTATTTGTATTTTGTTGAAATGGACATTTTTAGGAATCATTACATTGCAACATTTCCTTTATTTTCCAGGAAAATATGAGAAACAAGTTGACTGACAGCTAGTCTGTGATTTTCGACCACAGTCGAACCTTAATAAGAAATTAGGTTTCCAATTTGCAAAAAGTGCTATGTGCTTCAAAGTCAATCTCTTCACAGCATTTCTATCCAACCACATTTTTATCTTGCTCAGCCAGATTTCAAAGTTTTAAGTAGAATCTTTTCTCTTGGTCTATAATCTAGCCTAGCATAGATTGATTAAATTTATTCCCCAATGATGACATAGTTACAGTTTCTCTGACAGCCAACAACATATCAACAATTAATAGATCATGTAAAAGGTAAACCCTGCCACTCTTACAGAGAAAGAGATATGAAAAATCAGCTAGTATTTTCCCAAATAAAACATATGAGCCTACACCAGAATTGTTAAATAATATTGCACTAATATTGCACTGTGAATAGGAATAACAGTGTAGGTCTAAAAAGATTAAAAACTGTATTCTGTTTGTTTGCTTGTTTCTTTCCAGTGAGATAAATATATAAATTAGATGTAAGACTGTAGCACATGAAAGTTATATGTTTATATAGGTTTTGCAAAAATACTTTTAATTAAGGGAATTTCATACAACTCCAAGAGTCCTCCTAGTTACATCAAATTTAGCCTCTCAAGAGGCATCTTTCACTGGCATCTAATAATTTTGTTTAGCATTTCCACAGAGCAATAGCAAATAATTAATTTTTCCATCTTCCTGCCTTCAACACCTCCTTCAAAATGCAGACGCTTTCTTACTCTTATTTTAAATACTTAACTGTAATTAACTGAGTTGGTCTCATTAATGACTTTAGCCCAGCAAAAACTTCTAGGAACACAAAGAAAGGAAGTAATAGAAGGAGTCGCACCATCAACACAAGAAGGAGCTGCCCGGGTGGTACCTGCTACCTGCCCAGGGAAGCAGGAACACTTCACTGTCTGTGATCTTTCTTCTATCTTATTCTTATTGCAGCATCTGTGAAGAGCCACCACTTCACAGGTCCCAGTTTTAACATGGTGAGCTGTGAAAATAAGATGAACAATTCAATAACTTTGAGAAGTAACATCATATTGTTTTGTTTGGATTTTTTTTAATTAGAAATGCGTTAAACTTGGCTCTGTAAGGCAATGTTCCACACATGAAATGAGAATTGCAATGGTACTGACACTAGAACAGAGAATTGATCTCTTCCAAATGTAGTACAACTATCTTAGGCAGAAAACACTGGCTAAGCCACAGAAGAACAGTTGGACAAGGCTGCGTATGGGCCTGTTCCAGTGAAGTGGGAAGCAGGAATATAAAATTAACCTAGAAACTACATTAATTTCTGGACTCCCATAAACAGTGGTGTACCTCTACCAGTTTTTTTTTTCTTTTTCCCTATGAGAAAAACTTTGAAATGAAAGTATATTAATGCTAAAATACTTATACTTTTAAGAATCCAAGTCTCCAGGCATTATGCCCAGAAAAGACTGACAAAATATTCCAAAACCTTCCTACAGTCAGACAGAGAACAACTGGTAGGATACAAGGAAAACTCTTAAATGAAATCCAGAAATAAAGTCTACTGAGGAATCATCTTTAAATCTTTATGCCTGCCACTGCAAAGTAAGTTTTGGAACACGGGGAACCAAATCTTTCAAACAAGGGAGGCAACAGAACAATCTTCATTATTCCATATATGTACCTCTCACTCTTATTCATACTGCTCTAACTGATTACCAGTATCATAGTGCTGGAGTCCAATGAGAGGACCATTTTGGTAAGAGGAGAGCTACCAAAATACCCATTCTGGTTCAGCAGCCAGTTATCAAAGGATCTGGAGTCTGGAAAAGGCTTTAACTGAACTTTCAGCTTGCTTATACAAGACCAGATATCCCTGGGGGTAGTTCATTATGATCAGAAGAAACTGAGAAAAAAATCTGAACTTTAGCTATTCACCTACAAACTTGTATGGACAGGAATATTAATTATGTGCAATATGTGTCCTTTAGTTCTGCTGCTATTTAACTTTTTGTGTGCTTAATGCAAAGCCTGTGTACTGAATGCTTCGGCTACCTTTAATATCCTTAATGTCAAACAATAAACAAGAGCTTCTTCAAGGAGAAATCCCTAAGAACAGGAGGCCAACACTGATGCCTGGATTCACTCCTTTGTTATTTCAGTGTCAGCTCCTATAAGGCCTGAGGAAGGAATAAAATTTGATGCAGGCTATGGACCCCATGAATTTCCTAAAGGCAAAAGCCACAGATAGCGATTAGATTCTGGTTCTTCATCAACAAAACATAAACTGCTAAACATTTCATTGGGGAATTATGCATTTTTCACTATAACAAATTCCAGTGAACAGTTTGTGGTCTTTGTTATCACTCAATCTATTGTACTATATTCTACCATATCATGCTGTGCTTCAGCTGAAATGATATAACACAATGCAAGCAATTAACCCATGATCCATCATATTTTGATATGCTGAAATGTTACATTTACATCAAAAATCTAGGAGGAAAAAAATTCTCTTTATGCACTAACACTGATTTTCTTCACTTTCTAACCATGATTTTTAATTCAATAGAGGATGAAGCAATTCATACTATCTGCCTGAACTTTGCTGATACTGAACAAATATTTTACATCTACTAGCACAGGCTGCCCTAAAAATTACTTTTAATTCTTTTCCAAACAATTCCACTGGTATACATGCCAATAAAGCAATTTAAATAAATACATTCTCTTTTTTTCTTAATAAAACACTGGTAAAGTTCTTTATTTGGGAATAGGAAAAAAATTATTCTACCATTTATTGGATATGTATCATATATAGAAGAACAAACACATCCTGCTTTTGCAGGTTCACATTAACTTTAATTTTGATAGGCAATTACATACTTTATACCCATTCAATCTAACACAAATTCACTAAATTGTATTTTATGAAAGGTACATAAACAACCCTAGACACCAAATCTATAAAAGAAAGTACATTTAGTGGTAGGATGAGAACTTCAAATCCCTTACTTTTTCACTCTATTAGTTTTAATTTGTGTTCTGTAAATTGATCCTGAAATTTTTTCCTCACTCTCTTATAATATAATTTTACACTGCTTTACTGTGTCTATAGAAATGCCATAATACAACCACTAATGAAAACAAAGTATAATGTACACCAGTAGCCATCAGGAATGGAAGCCAGTTAAAAAATCTATTGTAAAATTCTGTGAGGGAAATTTTCACACTGAAACAAAAATTTTGAAAGCCTCCTTTCTAGCAACTAGTAGGAAAAAAACAGCCATTATAAGACTTTTGTGGAAAAGGAGTGCAATGAAATGAAAAAGTCATATTCATGTACAATACAGAAAAGCACTTTTCAGGGTGAAAAGACATATGAAAAATGGAAGAGAACAAAAAATAACCTCATACTATCGATAGTATTTGGGGAATCTTTAATAAAGATGCTTTGAAATCTTCTGGGTATAAAACAGAAACATCCTAGAAAAATATACAAAAATATTTCAAACATCCAAAAATCTAGGTTAACCATCCTCTAGTTCCTATTTGCCATCTAGAAAATGCCATGGAAATTCCTTGAGAGTAAAAGTAGGATTTTCAGGTCCTTATGCTACCCAATGATTAAGTTCCAGTACAGTGAGTATCTGTGTCCTAGGGTGATGTTT
>VXBS01001140.1:1082190-1122984 GCA_013400255.1 Sitta europaea | reverse complement strand
ATATATATTTATATATATGTATACACATGACAAGTCTTTTTGTGCCTTTATACATATTTGATATATTAGCAATATTGTTTTACATATGATATACAACTACTATACAACAATAAATTCATTACATAAATAAGTAAACTAACTCTATGTATATACAAATTATTTATGCCACATAGACACCTTATATATGTAGGTACATATGTGTATATATATATATACACACACAATGCATCCACCTGCATGTATTCACACGTTCTAAAATGGATATCACTCTTCTATCATTGCTAGTTAGGATTTATAGTGATAATGTTGACAAACTCTTAACAAATAAAACATGACAAGCATTGAAGTTTTGGGCAATTATGCTACACCTCAGGTGGTGTTAGTTGGCACTAAGCCAGTGACTATAATCACACAAGAACTCAAATAATTTCCCTGTGATGTTTTATTTTTGAGTTCCTTGTTGCTCTTTTGGAATGCTGTGTGGTACATGAAGATAAAAAAGAGAAATAGTTCTTTCCAGACATACTGGGGGTATTAGCATGGGAATGGCATCAATGTCAAAGAGTCCAAAAGGCTCAAATATCTTCTGAGTTGTAAAATTTTTTAATTACCTACAGCAGTATTAATTAATGTCACCATAGTTTATGTGTTTTTCACTGTGAATTCGGAATAGATTGTTTTAAAAGGAAATTATTTTACACAGGCAAAAGTAAATCTGATGCTATTTGGAAGAGCTCTTTTATCAGATCAAAACAGCTGTGAAGATATTGGCAATCAGGCACAATTTCTATAAATGCCACTATCTTTCCTTACAGATGAGTGATCACTGCACTTTCTTAGGTAAACAGCTGGATTTTAAAATCCAGCCATAATCATCTGTATAAAACATAGTGATGAAATTGTGTATTAGGACTAGGCCAAGGAATGTATCAACCAAATTAATTAGTAAGTGCCAATTTATTTGCTTAGTAATTAATTAATACCTAATGAATTCCTTATAGTTGTTTCCCTTAAAGCCAATTAGATGCTTGAGCAGAACTTCCATGTTTAATAAACTAGTAAAAATTATCAATTTATAGCTTATGCATTTTTTAATAATTCCCAACCAGCTATTCTTATCACCAGTTTTTATTAAACCTTTTAACAGTAATTCAGTATTTAAATACATGATTTTGAAGACTTGTTTGTATTTATCTGTGTTGCTTATTTTGAACAATTTTATTCACTGTTAATGATTTGTCAACACACATGGAATTCAAATTTAGCTGCTGGCAATAACTTACTTTGGACTTGAAATTCTGTTGTCCTGCAATGTAATTATTTTGTTATCTATCTGAGATATTAACATTTGGTTAAATATAGGACATGAACCTTAATGTTCCTGTGTCTGTGAGGGCAGCAACTGTGCTTACCCACCTTTTCCAGGCCATTTGATATGTATGAAAGAATATTAATCTGATCCACTTACACTTTCAAATGCAAAATTAGTGATACAATCAAAAAAATTAAAACTATTTATTCTTACTTCTTTGGATCATCTAATTGCTATGGTAATCAGAAAAAAATCAATATAGATTCATATAGTAGAAAATAAATGCATTATTATTATTATTAATTTACATTAGAACTAACATTTTAAAAAGTTAATAACATGCTGATGGACCAGAAGTGTGAGACTTCATGATCAATCATCCATTTTGTACCCATTTTTGGGTGCATCTTAAGTGTAGTTCAACTGGGCTCTTGTGCTGTCCAAGTGTACCATTAAAGCCTTTTAATAAATACCTACTTTATCCTTTTGCTCTACCTGGTCTCTGCTCCAGGTCAGCCTCTAAAAGACATCAGAACTATGTGATGCAAAAAGACTAATTGAGTTAGTGCATCGTCTCCAGGATTTTTTGGATGCTGCAGATGCCAAAGTTTGTCCTCCATTTTACAACTGAGGATTTCAAGGATGTGACTTAAGTTACAGAAACTATCCTTGTTGAGCTTTCAAATCTAACATTCCTGAAAAACAGTGAATTTTTTATATGACTTAGTAAATCTGTGGCTGAAGGAGATGTGTTGTTGAATTTAATTGCCAGGTTTTAAATACATGAGGATCACAGAAAGAGAATAACCATGACATGAAAAAGTTAATTTTGCAAACACAAATCCTCAAATTTCCCTCAATGTTTTCCTTCCAGTTTTTCAAGTATAGGTCTCATTTTCTTCAAACAATATTGTTACACTCAAACTATAAATTACTATAGCTCTAACAATTATGCATATAATCTAAGTTAGACATTGTATTGTCAACAGAAAATTTGTCTTATCCACCTCTAAAAAGGCTATTTTTAAGTGATACTTTCCCCTTCTGGACTTGATAACTCTCAAATTTTCTTTATTATGTATGTGAATCAGACCTGCCTAGACAAATGCCCCAGAGGACAATAGCCAACTTTCAGAAATTTGAAAATGATGAGTCACTTCTCACTCGGTCCCTTTCTGTCTGAAAAGGAGAAGGACTGATCTTTTGGCAAGGGCAGTTCAAGCAGTGGGTGTGCACAGAGCCCTTGGAGTCACTGCTCTCTCTGGATGGTTGCCTCCTCCAGCCCGCAGATGTGACACCTGATTGGAGAGGGTTCCCTGGGTGTCGATGTAAATAACCTCTTCATTAGCAAGCTTTGGTTCTGCTGGGCTAAAGGCAAAAGGAATCAAAAAGGACATGTGTCCCATTCTTCATTTCTTCTCTCCTTTGAAGAGGACAAGAGGGCAGAGAGGTTAGGAAGGGCAGAGGGGTTAGGAAGGGCAAACTTCTGCATCTCTCTGATCATCCCAGAGCACACAGATAGAGGTTTTCTCTATCCATGTGGAACAACTCAAAGAAAGCAGGGTAGAAAGGAAATTTTTTTCCATATCTTCTAATGTTTTAAAACTGAGTGCAAAAATAGGTCCTTGTTTTTAATATATTGTCACTAAATAAGAAATGAAAAATATCGATTCAGGCAGCTTTCAACCAAATCTATATAGTATAATAGGTTCTGATTATACATAATGAAAGAAAGATGGATGGAGCAAAAGGATTAATAATTTTCCTGTAATTTGTATATACTTTTCATGTATTCTTTCTACAGTGTGCATCCAACATTTCAGGAAAATTGGGAGCATTTAAAGCAGGTATTTCCTTTCTTTTATGTTTTGTAACAAATCTTGCAACTACTGTTTTGCATTTCATGGGAAATTTGTGTAAATCCATAGAAGGCCCACAGTATCCTGGAGTAGGTAGAGGTCTAACAAATCCAATTCTCAGCTTACTATATTAGGGAAGCCTTACTTTAAAAGTTTATCAGTGAGCAATGGTAACAGCAATGAGCAGTGGGCTGACTGCAATAGGACCTCCAAGCTTTTTACACGTTTTCACTAATCAAAAGGAGTCAATTATTTTTCAAGTTGTGCAAAATGTCTAATGGGCTGCCTGAAAGTGATGGAGATTGAGGGAAGTGCAAAGTTAATCAAAGTCCTGTTTTAGAAAATGGACAAAGAATATTATTTTTCCTGAGTGATGGAGCTCAAAAGCATCTTTATTTTTAGAGCTGGGAGTTAGGGAAAATACATTCGCAGTTATTACACACAGAAACACTCAAATTCATTCTTTTCTTGGTCTCTGTAGCCCACTGACTAAAGGAAAACAGTCAGCTAAAGGAAAAAAACTCTGGTGTTCCATCTCCTGATTCTCCAGACTGAGAACCCATCCAGTCAGGCTCAGGCAACACCGTTCCTTCCACACCAGGAAATAAAGAACGGGTTTAAGCACAGATCTTGTCTCAGGTTGGAGATAAGATACAACACTCTTGGAGCTGCAAGCTGAGGAGAGGGGTTTGACCCTCCAATTTAGAGTCTAATCTCCACAGCCACTCAGGGGCAGTTCAGAAGCATGGGAATGCCAAAAATCATCAGTGTTTCTTGTCTGGTGTCAATCCAAATTATAGGTTGGCATTTCAGGAGCTCACTGGAGACTACACATGGTTTTGTCTGGGTTTCTCACACACGTGCAGGCAGACAAAATACAAGAAGCTTAAAGAAGGCACTCATTTATTATGTAATCTTTCCTAGCATTTTTATTGGCAAAATAAATCATAAAACATATGTCATCTTCTCTTAAAAATGTAGTTTGAGATCCAGCACTTCAGCCTTGACCAAGAGGAGGATTATGTATGTCCCCTCAACATTAGCAGATATATAAAAATAAGTGCACTGTAATGAAAGAATTTGTAAACTTCAATTTGTGTAAGAACAGAAGACATTTTTTTTTCCTAAATTACTTGCCATTTGCTGAAACTGCCTGACTTTTTAAACATTTTAAATAGCAAAAATTTTTTCCCCCCTTCATTAAAAACAATCTTCTCCCTTGAAAGAATGTCCATAACGATCACAGAAGAAATCATCATCGTAAGAAAAAAACAGCTGGAAAGCACAGTTGTGCAGTAAAAAGATAAATAGTTTTAAGACTCCTTGACCATTCAATATCTTTGTTTGTTATTTTCTCTAGCATATGTTTAACTTGAATGTTTTATGATTACACAGGAGATTTTATAGCACAGAATTTCTGCAAAGCTCTGCAGAGCACTAAGATGAAATGTATTTCATGTGAGAATATCGAATATGAGACACAGTGAAAAATAAATCACTCTCTCCTTATTTTATCTCTTTCTTCTCCATCTACCCTATTCAATTCAAGGATTGTTTCTCCCAGCAGCAGTATAAGGCTGTATGAAGTTGGGTATTCTTATTATTTTCAAAAAGAGAATGATATAAACTTCAAATTCTGCTTCTTGCTTACACCACAAGTCAAGTGGCCCTCTTAATTTACATTGTGCTTTTAACATGGCTTTGATTTGTCACCTGTCTTCCTTCAGTGCAGTAATTTTTTTGCCTAATATTTCTTTTGGGCTATTTTAAACTTTTAATGAATGTATTTTTACAAGGCAACGAGGTTTTCAGTGGCATGATGGCTGTGTGATGAGTCTAGAGAGACCTGTGGATGCAGTGATTTGGTAATGTGATTGTTTTCCTACGTCACTGGACTAGAAAAAGAGTTCAGGTTTCAAATTAAGCCTTTAGAAAAGGCTAGCTAATGATGCACTTACCAAGCAGGCAGAGCAGATGGGAAAAAAATTTCGTTTTCCCAATGTGTTGAAAATGAAAACATCTCACACCATCAGTCTTGGGATCAGACACTCCTGTGCCTAATGAAAATCTGGGTCAGGTGTCTAGACTGCTGCCCAGGGGTTTTTCATTTTTCAGAAGAGGAACACCACCTTTCTCAGACCATAAGAAATTAAACCAAACTAACTGAACCTGCAAAATGCAAGGCATAGTTTCTGTGTCAGCAATCCACCTTTGACAGCTCTCAGGACCTGCCTTTGCCTCCCCAGGATTATTTATTCTTCCAGCAGCAAAGGCAGAAGAGGTGAGGCACTATGCAAGTTGTGCAGTGATGACTCAAGGCATAAAATGTAGAAGGACAAGGGTAGGAAAAATTGTTTTATGCAAGAAAAGAGGAAAAATAAAAGATTAAAAAAAAAACATTCAGGAGATGATATGAATTACTTAGCCCATAAAAGGCTGATAAATTTATAAAAGCTGTTTTTTGGTGTTGCTGGTTTGAAGCATTATGTTTATTGTGGTAAATAGGTATGATTCGTGCTGACAAAATTGAAACAGTAATCAATATTGATACAGTAGTTAATACTAGGACATAATTAAACAGTTAAAAGGTGTAATGCCAAGAAAGAGAGAGGAGGGGTTCCATCCCCCCTTTTTTCCCTGCAGATGTTCAAGGCAGGAAAAAGCAAGAGATAACAGTTCCTAAAAATTAACAGAAAGNCAAGAGATAACAGTTCCTAAAAATTAACAGAAAGAAGGGAAAATCTGGTTGGGTCCCAGGAAGATGTTAATTGTATGAGATTTATTGCTTTGATGCTTAAATATAATATTGGCTTACATTATGATAGTTTTAGCTTACATTACACCAGCTTGGTGTGCAGGTGTAACCCAAAGGTGAATCAAAGGACACTGAGGAAGAGGAGAGGCCTTCATCAGAGACGACCCCAAAGAACCAAAATTGGAACCAAATTATCCCTTATTTTAACCAAATTCTATTGTCAATATTTTAAGTGCATTTGATTTTTACATTTTTTAAGATACTTAATTAAAATTGCTGTTACATTTAATATTGTTCGGGGGGTTTTTTTGATGATGGGATAATTGGCCAAATACAACATTTATATTTTCTCACATTAAAAAGAACGTTGGGCAGACTCAATTTCCTGCTTTGCTGATTAAAACCTGCAAGGGCTGTGGCACTTGGGGCCAAACTTATTCAAGCCTGCTTTCCTCTTTAGTTATTTAGAGCTGCTTTGGATAGCTTTTAAAGATATTTACATGTGATAAATCGAGTTTCATTGGTGCCTTCCAACAAGTAGGAGTCTAATTAATGAATAATACCAGAGCCTAAAACAATAATGAGAGTAATTATAAAAACACTCCACACGAGCATGTACATCATTATAAAGCCATCCTCATTAAATAACAATGCTGGTTATTAAGGAAATTGCAAAGAAATTATTTGGTGAAACAATATGAAAAACACTGGCAATTTCGAAGTACCTCTAGCCTTACTTTTTCATTTTTTTCAGAGTAGCACAGTGAGAGTTATCTGGAGAAGAGGTGAATTCCTCATTCCTTTCACACATTCTCCAACAGGCCATAAAGTGAAAAATAATGGCCTGACCTTGATAACTGGTTGGTTGAGCATCATCTTTCCAAAGCCATTTGTGTATTTCAAATCACACCAAAGTGGGATCTTTGGTTACTAGAGACACATATTTCAAAAGCTATTAGAAACTCTAGAAGAAGAGAGGAAATCCTACTAGCCATGATAGCTATGGGTAAAGGATCAACTTTTTAAGTTTTAATCATGGTTTTTGTAATAGGTGAGTATAAAGTCCTGATTGATGCACTAAAACAAGGATGAATTATGAATCAAACTACTGAACGCCCCAGTTCTAATTCTTCAGAGCATTTAGGTGCCCATGAAAGTGTTTTTATAACTACCTAGTGGTATCAACCCAAACCTTTCAGTCTCAAGGCCCCTTTGAATATCGTGTGTTTAGTGTGAGATTGTTGTCCGGGATGCTTCGTGCTCGAAGGGCTCTCTAAATTCACAGTGAGGAAAGGAATGTGGTGTACGAGCTACTGGAGATTCCCATCCTCCCTCCCTCTAAAGAAAGATCAGCTGAACAGCCCAGTGCAGCCCTGGATCCTGAGACAGGTTAGGTAGGTGATGGTGATGGAGCTCTTTTACCACTGGCTTAAGCCCAGGATGGGTTTTTAATTTTAAAAAATGGCATCGAGGCCACTACTGACTGCAGTTAGGAATGCATATCCTCTGCTTGAAAAGCCAACTCCTCATGAAGCAAAAAGACATTATGAATATCCTTTTGTTCTTTTCTTTATTTAACATTCTTTTCAGCTAATAAATGTTCTCAATATCCTCTCTTTGGGTCTACTTAATTTGGACAAAGTTAAAGGAAAAACAAATACATGAAGAGTGTTGCTAAAAATAGAAAACAACTTTTGATATCTCCCCTCACAGGTTTGAATGCAGAGGTATTATACACATGTAAATAGGTGCTACATTCATCCATTGCTCTTTGAAGATTATTGCCAGAGGAGAATTTGTTGCATGCAGATGTTTCATTCTGATTCCTGATATTTCATCAAGCCACATTGTCTTTGGAGATATAGTTGCGATTTTTCACAGAAAATTTAATTACTGTGACTATTCCAGCCTGGATTGAAAAATTAATTATAGGAGAAAATCATATATTGGTATTTAGTATAATTTTTGATGTTTCAAGACCCGGAGAGAGACTGCAAAGGATTTGAAAGCTGTGTGCATAAGTCCTTGGTTGAGCTGGCTCCAGCCCTGAGAGACTGATTTCTATCTTCGACCTATTATCTTTGCAGAATATTCACTTTGCTTTTGGCATTTTGTTTATCAGATTGCTTCAGGCAAAATTAGATTACTGACCTCATCAGCTGGAGTTTTGTTTTATTCTCAATAGAAGGCAGTTAGGTCCAACTCACATAAAGGATTGGCAATGAAATTGGCACTGGGAGGATTTTATTTTTTGTTTGTTTGGGAGTTTTTTTTCATTATTTTCCTTTTATTTCTTTGGTGAAAGAGTTTTAACTGAGCTATGGGATCTGAGTGAAAATTGAAAGCTGGGTTAAACAGGGATGAAACAATTCAGCTATTTCCTCAGAAAGAGGAGAGAGAAAATGTGCAGTTATTCCCCTTACTGTACATTAATCTGCTGCTGAAGTTTGTGTCTCTGAAAGAATACAGATTATTTCATAAATACTGCAGGTTCTTGGGTTTGGAGTTGAGAAAAGCTACATTTTGTTCTGCAAAGCAAGACTTACACATATGGAATAACACAATTAATGGAACTGAGAGAACTGTGAATGTGACAGTTGAAATAATTTGAACAGTGCTTCCTTATTCTCTTCTCGTGTTTACTGCTGAGATACTCATATTCAAAAACATGAGCAAATTAGCTTTTTTGAAGATATTGCTATAATAAACTAAATCCCATTTTCCAGTTTCTGTGGGTGTCCAGATTGGGTGGTTCAGAAAGAAGCATGGGGAAGCAAGAGTGTGATCATATTTATCCATGCACTCTCTTCTTCATAACAATTAGCCAGAAATTGCCTGAGATCCTGAGGCACCATAAGCAATCCATGCCATCTGTATTGGCAGATAACTGTTAACAAATGAAAGGAGAGCAGGGGCACTACCTGAAAATCAAGAAGAAAATGAAAAATATTTTTAAT
The DNA here is from genome assembly GCA_013400255.1 of Sitta europaea. Lineage (NCBI taxonomy): Eukaryota > Metazoa > Chordata > Aves > Passeriformes > Sittidae > Sitta > Sitta europaea. The sequence continues at coordinate 1,114,101 of VXBS01001140.1, read as the reverse complement.
TGTTTTTCTTTTCTCATCCCTCTAATGATGGATGATGACAGAGTCCTATCAGTACTGCTGATCAAATGGAAACTCCTTTTCTGTGTATCAGCTGAAGCAGAAGAGTCTCACCTGGAGCTGGTGTTCCTCACCTGACACACACATTCTACAGCTATGGCAACAGAGACACCAATGTGCTAATCTCAGAACTTTTATCACTTCTGCCCTTCTTCCAGACCTGCCAGCCAACCAACCTTCTCCTGACAGCACAAGCTGTGAGTGCAGCCTAGAAAAATGAGCAGAGCGTGAGGAACAAGAATGGAGACAGAATTGAAATTTGATGTCAAGGAGTGTTTGAATATGACAGAACTAGCTGTGTCAGCTAGTCACCAGCCAATAACCAACCTTCACACTTTTGAGCTAACAGAAATGACACTGAGAGCTCTCATCTTTTTGTCTTATTAACATTTAATAAAAGGTGCTTCTTTAGCATTGGCTAAATAGCTTCTCACTATGTTCAAAATAAGGAGCCATGATCACTGCATTCCAGACATGGATGGGGATGAAGTGTTTAGGAGGCTGAGCGACGATGGAAACCAATCATTAGAAAAAGTATTGAATGATGTCTCGATCCTGGTGGGATGTGGGAAGCTGTGAGAGGCAAACACTGCTTCTAAGGATGCCCCTTTCAATGTCTGTAGCCATCCTGTGACAGACAATTCACTGCAGCTTCTTCCAGCAGAAGCAGCATCAAACCTGCCTTTCCAGAGCTCCACAGGGACTCGGCCCTTTCCCATCCCTTGCCTGCTTACCCCAAGCCATGAACTTAGCCCAGATATATTTAGAAGTGGAACCAATTCAAGGTTATGATTAACTCAACACATTTCTACAGTTTGCACTGTTTAAATAAACCTACCTGATATTTTCAGGTGCTTTCATGCAGAATCCACTGAAAGGTCACAGATTTTTATCCCACACCCGTAGCTGATTAGTTTTTTTAGCCTCAAGGAGGCTGCTTCATAGAAAATTAAAGTTGCATAAAATAATATTGACTGACCAGACTACCACTTTTTTCATTTGTTTGTTTTCACAAATATTTAAGTTGTCTAATTTTAATGATATAAACATTGTGGGAAAATCAATTTAAAATCAGAAAACACAGAATCCATGGAAACCAGCTTCTACATTCTGACATGCCAAGGAAGGAGAGACCAAGAGGGCTTGGAAAATCATGTAGGAAAAAATAAAACTAATTTATAAATAATTCATGCATTCAATAAAAATATTGTAGGATAGCCTAAAAACTGAAACAAACCCCCAACCATTAAATTCCTATAACAAAATAAAATTGTAAGCATACCCTACAACATGAACAGACTAAGTTCAGTTAGTACAGAGATTTCATTTATGAAAGAATACACCATCCTTGTGACCATATTAAATTAGTTCTTCACCGCAGAGAAGTAATTTTCCATCACTTGATCAATCTGTTCTCACAGCAATATCTGTCCTGGGTAGTGATAGACAGAGAAATCTGTTCAAAGACTTTGTTAGGGGAGCCCAAGTATCAGTGGAGGGATTTGCTGGCATGCTGACCATCTCAGGCTGCCTTTGGCTGGGGGGGCAGGGGTCTCATCTGGTGGTGTCATATGGCCAGCTCACCAGGAAAGGTGAAAGTCAACGAGTTAATCCCGTGGCATCACTGCCCAGGATAATGTCACAGCACACAATTTTGTCTGTAAGCCACATGAAGCAACCAAAGCCAGAGTGAGGTTTAAATAACCTTGATCAGAATGTTAACACCTGCCTCTTCAGGAAATGTTTCATTTCCTCAGTTTCATCAGTAAGGCACAGGAAAGTCTGGAAAGGCTCTTATCCTGGCTGTGCCTGTTTCTCAAACTTCTGCACCAGCTGTACCAGCACCCAGCAGGAGAAGCTGATTGGCACTAAAAAAGAGAGCGAAATATCCAGCTGAGATTCTCTGCTAACACTTGGGATGTTACTGGTCAAAAACAAGGGCATGAGAACCTTCAGACTTGGATGTTTTATGGCTCTTCAAAATTGTCCTTGGTCAAGCCTCTTGACATTTTTATTTTGTGTTTTAAATGCAAGCTTCCACTTCTAGCACTGAGACTCTGACCTCAACTTTGCTTCTTGTTGTTTTTTGGTTTGTTTTTATTTTCTTTTTTTTAACGCTCTTTCATTTCCTCAAGTATTAGAAACCAAAGCATTCACTGAATATATTTGATTGAGATTTGAAATGCTTCATGATTTAAAGTCAGAAAAACTATTTTACTAAATAGTAGTGGGGTTTTTTTGTTTTTTTTTTGTTTTGTTTTGCTTTTTGGTTGTTTTTTTTTTTTCCCTGAGAAAAGTCAAAGAAATGTGTAGGAACACTTCTGCTAAATATCAGAGAAGCTTTCCTGATTCAGGTTAAGGGCAGAAGTCTAACTCATAAAGTAGCTGAAGAAGATGTGCAAAAAGCCACTGGGATTAGCTCAGCTGATTAAAGTGTGGTGTTAACAATGACAGGGCTGAGGGTTTGATCCCCAAAAGGGCCCATTCACTTAAGAGTGAACTTGATGATCCTTGTGGATTCCCTTCTGTGATTCTGTGAAAAGCAAAAGTAGCGTCTATTTTTTCCTACTAAACTGTGGATTACTAAAGTACAATGAATAAGTGCCACTTCTGTGATGTAAAATTCATCATTAACACAGAAGGCTTAAAATGCACAAAAGTGGATACCAGGGGTGCAAGGACAACAGGATAGTAGTGTTGAGATTTCAGTGACTTGTGAGAGGGAACTGGAGGAAAAGACAGGACAGAAAAAAGAAGTGAAGCACCAGCTGATTACAGTTAACCAAAAAAAGAGAAAAAAAATCACTGGAACAAATGTATTACTACGTGAACCAATTGAGTTAGTCTTGTAAATTATGCTAATTCTGAAGAAATTAATATTTTTGGCCAGCTCTTCAGAACTACAGTCCTCTCTCCATGCAGAAGGTTTTGGTGCTGCTCATTGTCAGCCTTGGGACCCTTACAACCTGGTCAGCCAAGGATGAAAAGCTCTTCACGCACTAAAAGCCTAATCTGTGCCACAGGGTAATTACAGGGATGTTATTCCTTCTGTTGGCATCAGCCAGATTACTCACTGATGGATTTCCTGTGATAGGCTGGAAACAGAAAGATAAATTGGGAGTTTTTTGTTAGAAAGAAATTATACTTTAAAAGTAAAGTGGGAAGATGCAAAAAATGCCAGAAAGAAGTCCTGTTACTGACAGACCATGCTTGTTAAAGTTAAGAGTTAGGAAAAAAACACAGTGAATTAAATGGAAAGGAAGGACTACAGTTCTAGTTTTCTCCACTTGATTAATTTCCACCAGCCCTTTAGGAGGTTTAGAGATTTAGTATAAAAGTTAGGGAAAGCAGAGAGATCTTTATCAGCAACTTCATCCAGACGAAACAAGTTGATCAGGAGACAAACAAAAAATAATCCACAATAAGGTGGAGTCAATCTTATGAGAAAATCAATTGCAAATTTAGATTTGGATATCTTTTGAAAATAGTAGGCTTAATTTATGTATATATTTCTCACAAAACATCTAACTGACTTTGCAGGAATTAACTCTGCTTCTCTTTTGCTTCCCTGGAGCATCAGGAAGGGAACAGTGATAGTCTTGAGCTACACTTCATACAAACAAAACAGGCATGTGATGTACAAATGCTGAATTCTTTAGGTCAATGATATTTAACAGTACTTACTAAGCATTGAGAAAACCTCAAATAATAAGTACAATCAGTATCCAATTCCTATAAAAGAAGTAACAATAAAAAAAGTGATGAAAATATCAAAGTTAGGTTCATAGAGCTATATGTTATACCATTTCATTATGAGTTTTACAATTAGTATCCATTTTTTAGGCAATAAAGGAAAGTCTAGAAAAATGTGTCAATGCAAGATGTCTGTCACAAACAGTGTAGCATGTTAAAGGCTAATGTTGAAGTGCACAGTGCTCTTAAAATCTTATCATTAATTTTCTTCATTTCCTGAGTTTTCACCAGTATCACCTGAATATGCAGTTGAACTGACCAATTCCTTAATTACAGTAGTACCTCTACTTTCAAGGAAAATCTGTTTCCAAAATTCAAAGGAAAGGCAATATGTCTTCCTTCAAAGGCAGTTATTTCTTCCTTTATATGCTAATATTTGTGTTCAAAATATTTGCAAATGATTTCATGACCATTAATAACGTGGTACTTACTCCACATGCAGCTCTCCCTCTGGGAAAAAAAAAAAAAAAAAAAAAAAAAAACCCANATCTTCTAGCCCCCCCTCAGGAAAAAAAAAAAAAAAAAAAAAAAAAAAGCCATCTGTTCCTTTCAGCAGTATTGTAATAGTGTTTGTATGTGGTTCTAGAGAGATCCTATCATAAGGTTAAAATCTTAGAATTGTCACAAAATGGATTCATTTCTGTTGCCATTATCAGACCTCATTTTATTTTTGGCACAAAGTGAAACGGGTTCATGTCATTTTCTGTCGAATTTTATAAGTACAATTTTTTCACTGATAATGCCTTGTAAATATAAATTTACATCAAGTATTGACCTTGTGATAATTCATTCTTAGAGCAGAACAGCACTGATTAGAATGGCCAATTCCACAAAATCAGTTGAATCCTACTCATAAATATGATGGGAGGTAGTGTTAGTATTGCTTGTTTCTTATGGTAATTTATAGCAAATTTGGGAAGAAGAAAAGAAGATATTCCTAAACTTAATTGAAACCAGAGTTATTGATGCTTTAAATTTCTGAGATAGCTTTCATTTAAATAGGGTGAAAATATGTATAAAAATGACACAGAAAATTATCATTTCATCCTTTTGCCATGCAGTTTGTAGAACCCTTGTAACGAGTAATAAGAAATTATTATCCTAAATTTAGAGATGGAAATTTGGCCAAACCTGTAATTCCAACCATGCCCTTACCAGCCATCTCAAGCTACTGTTTCAGACCTGCTGAGCTGAACTGGCCACAGGAGAGTTTCTACCAGCCAGCCCACGAGGCAGAACAAACCAGGTTAGGAGAGACCTCCTTCCACCACTTCCTGATTTTTATTCTCTTTAAGTGAAACTGTTGTCACAAATATTATACACAGTATACATCTGAGGGCCAGCAGTGTATTTCGGTTTCCCTGAGTTTGTGTCCTTTGTTCGCAGTCATTTTCCACTTTTCTGGCAAATCCCAGCACCACCAACCCCTGCAGGCAGAAATGTTTTAGCCCACCAGAAGCTGCAAACGGGGAAGGAAGCCTCTCCATGCTGCTAAATGTGCCAGGATGCACATCCACAGAGCTGGAGACATCCTGGTCCCCTCTCTCTTTGTGCACATAAGGTTCCTGGGTGGATGCATCAAACCCAGCTGGGACATGGACAGTCCCCACCCCAAAACCTGGCAAATAACACGTGGGCACAGCTGCAGGCCAACTACTGCTCCTCAGAACTGGAAACCAGCAGGGCTTTTAATTCCTCTTTGGCAGGGAATTGAATTCTGAAAGTGTTTTCCTTGATAATAGACATTACAATATAAATAACAAGTTTTTTATGAAATTTATGACAAGATGAGGTGAATGCTGAGAAGTTACATGGACCCACGGGGTACAAGTTCAAATCCAAATGTGATGCTGAAAGTCCTGGGTAACAAATTACAGGACTCTGGGAGATAATTTGTGGAAGAGTTTCATATAAATTTTACATGTTATTCTACCCTTTGTGAGCCTTCTCTTTTTAGATATATTTTGAGATGTGATAAGGGAGCAATGATTCTATCTGGAATAAAGCAGCTGTAATTATATTGTTGTGTTTTGGTTTAGCCTGACTGTTTAGTGGTTAGCACTTCTCAGATCCTTCCTGTTCATTTCTTTTCTGCCTCAAATCTGCTCAAAGAATAACTTCAAAATTCTATTTGCTCCCATTTCTCTCTTCCTTGAGGAAAAAGAAAGCCGAGTGGGAGCAAAACACATCTAGCACAGATGCAACATAATAGAAATGAAACAATTTTATCTTTGATTTAAGGTGAAGAGGGGAAAAGGAAAGGGGAAAAAAAAGGAAAGTTCTGAAAGGTACGTCTCTTTTGAAAACAATATTTAGATCTAAAAGTAAAACCATCCTTCAGTTTAAACAATTGAATGTCATAATTGAGAATTTAGAAAAAAAAACAGGTCTGGCTTTTGTAAATCTGTAAATCCTCTCTGAAGACAACATATGGTGCTTAAAGTGTATTACGACTAAATAAAGAGAATATAAATAGAATTATTTTTGTACAAAAACCTGTTAGTGAAAAATCCCAAATCAAAGAGGCAGCTCCTCTGTAAAAGCATTCCATGCTCTTCAGAAGAGCTGCCTGGTTAAATCCCTGAATGTTTCAGTGCTGGTACATCTCTAATCCAAACACAGTATTGCAAGGTACAGCATAAATCTATTAATGCAGAGTACCATCAGAGTAAGACAATAGGCAAAAAACATTTGAAAAATGTTACCCCTGGATTTTAAACTGACACATCTCACTGCCTTATAGACACCTATAAAATACTAAATTAAAAGTACATGCTTAAGGGGTAGGTTTTAACATGTCTGTAAAATCACTCTATGGAACAAAAAAAAACAAAAAAAAAGTTATTTTCCCTCACCTTCCCCTTAGTTCACAGTTGTAATAGCTCATTTAAAAATTGTGCTGTTTCTCTGGGCCAGACATGGGCATACACAAAATCTCAGACTTGATGACAATATCTAGTGGGATCCAACTGCATCCTTGTGCATCTTACTGCCATCATTTTCATTATACGTGTAATATTTCTATTTGAATTACTAAATAATGATGCATAAAGTACCATTAAACCACTTAATTGAAGCTAATCAAATAATTTACTTTTAAAAAGAAAATCAATTGCCTAGTAAGCAGAATACAGGGATTGCCTGGCAAAAGGTAAAATCAACCCATTTGTTACTTTTCTTTTTAGCTAAACTTTCTGATACACTTTTCTGCTTTCTAAACATAAAAATACACCATCCGAATGCACTTCTCCTTTGATCAGGAAAACACAGTTTCAGTAAAACTAAACAGTTCCATATCCAAAGTCCAGTTTAGTATAAACAAGGTCTTAGTTATACCATGTTCACATACAACTTCTGGGCCTTTTTTCTAATGTTGCAGCATCACATAAATGCAACCTTGTGAAAAGGTAAGAAAACAGCTTTATTTAGCTGTGTGGCTTACTAAGCAGTGTTCTTCAGAATTCTGGGAAAAAAAAAAAAAAGCAATATCCATAAACAATCATAATTTTTTTTGTTACTCCCTACTTGGAAGAGAAAAGCATGAGAAAGGGAAAAAGGAAAAAAAAAAAAACAAAACAAAACAAAACAAAACAAAACAAAAAACTAAACCCCCCCCCCCCCCCAAAAAAAAACCCAAAAAAACACCACCACAAATTCCCCAGGTCCCTCAAAAATCTGGAAAGGAAAACTAGAATTCTTCATTCACCTGTTATTTATCCAACCAGGCAATGTCATACAGCAATAGTAAAAACTGCTTTGAGGACTTCTGGAATTGCTTTTTTACTGTAATAGTAAAGAATATTATGCTATCTAAAAAACAAACAAACAAACCCAACCAAACCAAACCAAACCAAACCAAACCAAACCAAACAACAAAAAACACCAAAAATAAAACCAAACAAAACCAAACCAAAAAAAACCAAAACAAAACCAAAAAACAAACAAAACCACAGGCAAAACTGAAGTCCATAATATTTAATCTTACACTTAATACTTCCATGCTTACTCTAATATTCCCTTGGCACTGGAAATAACACAAAAGTTATTCACTCAGTATAAAATAGAGTCTCTCAGTTCAACATTGAAATAATATTTGGGCCTCATACAAGCACACAAAATTATTATTTTTTTTTCAAATAATAATAAGCTTTGTCTTAAGGAAGTGTTGTCCTTAATGATTCTGAGAAGCCAGTTAGGCTGCATACCAACTTGTATTTAGCTCCAGCTTGATTGCCTATTTTTAAGTAATAGGATTACATGAAAACTGAGACAAAGTTAATTTCCTATTTTATTCACAGAACTGTGAATTAATATCTATTGACCCCTCTGTTTTTTTTTCCTTAAAACAGAGAAAAGATGTAGGATCCCTTCTTTCATTATTTTTTTTTCCTGTAGATATAAATTTAACAGCCAGTTCCTGAAATGGCATATGGGTTGGTTTATCTACCTGCCTAGCTAGATAGCAAACTAGCTTTTTGTAGATCCAAGCATGCAATTGTGAATGTTGATAATTTCCAGGGTTTGGGGCTTCATACACATAAAAGTTGTTTAGCATCTCGTGGAATGGTGTTGGTCTCACACACAAAATTTGCTAGTCTAAAAACCCCATAGAAGGTTGCCACTCACATTATTTCTTCTGGCATTTGCCAATCATAAGTAAAATAATGTTTGCAACAAGATGGTGGTTACTGAATTTATTTGACTGCTTTATCTTGCATGCCCGTAACAGTTGGAGAAGTGTCTCTGTAATCAGACTCATGACAAATTTAACAGTAAGACTTTCTGCTAACTGTTTCAGTCTGTGCAGCTGAGGGTTTTTTTCAACCTATGCTTTTTTTTGGCCTTGTGGTACCTTTGACTGCTTTTTTATTTTCCATTAATCTTTCAGCAATCCAGACAGATGCAGTTCTGTATAGTACTACTGCACTCTCAGTCTCTTGACCCTGAAACACTGATATATTACAAAGCAGAATTGTGTTCTGGTTCCAAGAAACCCAGATCTTCCTGAGGCAAGACATTGAGGCCAGTTGAGCTGTGGTATGGCTGAGTCCTTTACAAGTTTCAGATGGTAAATATTTAACTACTCCCCTTTGTTGTCTTTCTTTCTGCTTTTAACAGTATTTCCAAGAGTGATATTGTCATTTTAGCAGCAGGCTGTGACTGATTTGTACCATCTTTTCAGTTTTCTGTTTCCTTCTCAATTTGAGAATACTGACTGCAGCCTATTAAAAGGTCATGTTACCAAATCTCTTTTAGCTCTCATAAATACCCCTTCCCTGTAGAGGTATCAAATTTATTTTGTCTTTTTGTGAAAACAGTGATGAAGTTTATTATTAAACATAGTTCTTTTTTTAGAAACACAGGGTTCTTACTATAGTTTTTGGCATCAATGGACACTGTGTTCTACTTAGTCAAATTAAATAAAACCTCTTCCCTGAAAGATGTGTTATGCAACAATTGTTAGGGGCAAATCCCTTGGAGGGTTTAGGACGTGGGACATTTGGGCATGATTTAGAGAAGTATGACTACAGGCAGAACTGTAGACCAAACAGAAATTTAGCACTCACAAAAGTTAGGAACAGGACCTCATTTTCTTTGCCATGGGTTAAATGCTCCAGCTGAAGGGGCTGTAGGTCTTAGGAAAATGTAAGGGAGAAAATCTACATCATTCCAAGGAAGTTTATGCCACAAGTATTGTCCCTATATTCAGACAAACCCTGAATGATGTGCTCTGGAGATGCCCTAAGCTGGGGGATCCTTTGTAATGACAAGAAATCCATCCTTAATTCCTATCATCCCCTGTTGCACTGTTTCTGCTGTTTTCCTTCTTTATTCACAGGAGCAATAAGGTATTGAGTTTGCACAGCCCAGCTTGATAGAAGGTGGGCTGCAGGAGTGGCTGCTGTGAGGAGCTGCTGGAAGCTTCCTCCACGTCCAGCAGAGCCAGTCCCTGATGGCTCTGAAGATGGACATGCTGCTGGCCAATGCTGGGCCAGTTTAGGAATGCTATTAACACCTCTGCCGTAACAGATTTAAAAATAAAGAAACAAAATTATTGCGCAGATGTAGTTGTGGCCAGAGAAGAGTGGGGCAAGATGTTGTGAGAGAACAGCTCTGCAGACACCAAGGTCAGTGGAGAGGAGGGCAGGAGGTGCTCCAGGGGCCAGAGCTGAGATTCCTCTGCAGGCTGGGGTGAGACCATGGTGAAGCAGCTGTGACCCTGCAGCCCCTGGGGATGCCCAGGGATCAGAGATCCCCCCCAGCCCCTGGGGATCCCCAGGGATCAGAGATCCCCCCACAGCCCCTGGGGATGCCCAGGGATCAGAGATCCCCCCCAGCCCCTGGGGATGCCCAGGGGTCAGAGATCCCCCCACAGCCCCTGGGGATGCCCAGGGATCAGAGATCCCCCCCAGCCCCTGGGGATGCCCAGGGGTCAGAGATCCCCCCACAGCCCCTGGGGATGCCCAGGGATCAGAGATCCCCCCCAGCCCCTGGGGATGCCCAGGGGTCAGAGATCCCCCCACAGCCCCTGGGGATGCCCAGGGATCAGAGATCCCCCCCAGCCCCTGGGGATGCCCAGGGGTCAGAGATCCCCCCACAGCCCCTGGGGATGCCCAGGGATCAGAGATCCCCCCCAGCCCCTGGGGATGCCCAGGGGTCAGAGATCCCCCCACAGCCCCTGGGGATGCCCAGGGATCAGAGATCCCCCCCAGCCCCTGGGGATGCCCAGGGGTCAGAGATCCCCCCACAGCCCCTGGGGATCCCCAGGGATCAGAGATCCCCCCCAGCCCCTGGGGATGCCCAGGGGTCAGAGATCCCCCCACAGCCCCTGGGGATCCCCACTCTGGATGCCTGGAGGAGGCTGTGAACCCATGGGAGGCCCATGGAAAGAGAAGCCCCCACTGGAGCAGCTTTGGGGGGCTGCAGCCCTTGGGAGAGTGACCCACACTGCAGCAGCTTGAAGGGGAATGCTGCCCGTGGGATGGGCTCAGGCTGCAGCAGTTCACAGGGATGTGTTTGCTGCCTGTGGGCTGAACCCATGATGGAGAAGTTCATGGAGAACTGTATCCTGAGAGAGGGACCCCACCATGGAGCAGGGGAAGGACTCTTCTTCCTGAGCAGCAGCAGAAACACAGTGTGATGAACTGACATAACCCCCATTCCATGTCTCCATGCACTGCTGGGGAGGAGGGAGAGGTAGGGGAAGTTGTTTTTGAGGTGTATTTTACTTGTCATTACCCTGCTCTGATTTTGTTAGCAATAAATTCATTTCATATCTCTCATTAGAGCCTGTTTTGCCCTTGATGGTATTTGATGAGTGATCTCTCCCAGTCCTTAGCTCAACCCATGAACCCTTCATTAAATTCTCTCCCCTGTCCAGCTGCAGAGGGGAGTGAGAGTGGCTTTGGTGGGTGCAAGGGACCTGACCAGTGTCAAACCTCTACAGCTGTCTAGCATAACAAAGCAGCAAGCAAAGCTGTTCCCCTTGAGGAACAATCAAACATTGTTTTCTATTTATCTATGTACTTCACAAATTCTCTCTGGTACAATTTCAAAAATTAATCTATTTTGGTTACAATTTTACTGATGAAAGAATGCAAGTTTAGAGTTTGTCCTTTGACAGACTTGGAATCATTTGTTTCAGATGATGAATGACTGTCATTTGTTGTCTTTTGCTGGTTGTTTTTGCAATGATTGATGCCCAAAAGCTCCCTGAACAGAATAAGTTATAAGAAAAGATTCTGCAGACAAATATTTAAGCTAAAATGACAAACAGAAGGAGAACTGTTAGTAAAACAAAAATAACCAAAAAAAGGAAGAGGACTATGAGAGGTTTTGTATTCTTCTGCCTGTGAACTATAAGACTTTAAATCTTTTGTTGGTCCCATTCAATAAGGTATTTAAGCAGTACAGAAATGCTTAAAGTAAAACACACACATGTCTTTCTCAGTGTTATAAAAAATCTCATCTCAAAAGATAAAAAAAATTGGCCTTTTTTTTTCATCCCTGCTCCATGCTCTGTTTCAAAGGAATTACTGTCTGGCCCCATCTTCAATCACAGGGCACAATTATTACAGTACTTTTTCTACTAAAAATAAATGGTACAGAAGAAATGTCACAGCCTGGTGACCCTGGCAAGGACAAATGAAATGTTTTTAAGAGTGACCATTAACTATAATTTCTCTTATATGTTGTATATTGGACCTCTTCAGTAAGCAAATCTTTTTTATATCAGAAATTTAATAATTACCAAAGTCCCTTTGAAGCCTCAGAGAAACTTATTGGCAAAGGACTTCTGGCAATTTTGAATTGCTTTCAGAAAGGTACATCACGTTTGCAGCTGGGACTCAGCATGTACAACAGCTGTCCTGACAGAGCCCTTGTACTAGTGTAATGACATCCTGCCAGCTCTTTAAAACATTAAAGCATCTGGTTCACATTTAATTTTTGGACTCAGTTGACTTATCTGCATTGCATTTTACTGTAGGGTATTTAATTCATTATTTATTGTAAATAGGAGTTAAAAAAGCAGCAACTTTTTCTGTGCCACAAAACCTTCACTGGCTGTTAACAGGACAACACACCAACATTTTTGTGCACAATGCTTTTTTGGTGCATCAAAAAGATTAAAAAAGCAAAATCAGTGTTCCCTGAATTTATGAAAAACTGATTGAGCCAATTAAACACCTGAAAAATACTGAATTTCTTACTAGAAAATTGCCATTGGTGTTCTACTAGTGCTCAAACAACTCACAGTGTCTATCTGAGCTGAACACATCTGTGACTCTGAAACTCCTTTCCCCTGCCACGGACATAATGTGATGCTAACAGCAGCCAACTCATGTCAGCCCTGGTTTATTAAAAGCAGATGACCAGCATGAAACACTGCATTTTCCTAATTTTATTTTTGAGGGCATGTATCTGGTACAAAAGAATGAGTAACAGCCTGTTGCTTCATAAATCTGAATATTTCCAGTTCCAGTTTGCACAGAAAAATGCATTTCAGGTAAAGTAATTCCACAAGTAGTGATGTAATGGAGTTTGAGTTTTGCAAGCACCGCCTTTTGCAATATTTACAGATATTGACAAAGCATTTGGAAGAAGCAGGGGTTTGGCAAAGTAGCTCTCCAGCTTGTAGAAAACAGAATAACCTTACATTAGAAGATTGGCTGGGGGAAATCTGGAACACAGAAAATTCTTTAGGAGCAGCACTTTGAGATCATCAGGTGACCCTGCCATGGCAGGGGGCTGGGAACTAGACAGTGTTCAAAGCCCCTGCCCACCCATTCTGGGATTCTATGGTTCTATCTACAGGGAAATAATTTCCTGAAGAATCTTAAGCAAATTATTTTGTTATTTTGCTACAGCACCGTAGCAAAAAGATGGTTGTGCAACGACATTATATTGATTTACTAATATTCCCCTGACAAGAACCCTTAAATTCCATACATGCTATGGATACCAGTTTCCAAAGCTCTCCTGATATCATTAAAGATAATTACAGCATGATTTTGTTCTTCTTCTCGAATTATTAAAAAATCATTAGAGAAACATAAAATTGCAAAAAAACTATTACAAAATGCTGGATGCACTTGTAACTTCCAGGTTTATGGAATGAGGTCTTATATATGTTTGGTCTTCCTTCCAGAAAGAACCCAATTCAACAAAGGGTGTCTAGAAATGTTCCCTTTTTTTTGTCATGTAGTACATGAATTTTAACAATTGAGTCCAAACTATCTTTTTTTAATTTTTGTTTCATTCAAAACAAGAATTAAAATTAGGATCTAATTAATATAAATACATGTAATTTTATATTTAATATATGACACATTATGATAAGCTGTAAACAATGGCAATTTTTAGGACACATGATGCATCCTAAATCTCAGGAATATACATTTCCAGGGATACAGACCTCTCCAGCTATATTGCTCTGACCTATTAAACTGAGTATTTAAACAGATATTTGAAGTTCTCAAAGGAAAAAATGTTCATTTTGGCAGAAAAAAACATAGTCTGAAGGGGCAAATCACAAATAGCCTTCACTCAGCAGTATTATATGAATGACTAGAACAGCAGAAGATCAAGATGAGATTTTTTGCGTGTCTTCATATAAAATTGAAGCCCAGCATGACTTTCGGGTGATGAACATATTTCTCAAAGGACAAAACTTTTTCTTCTGCTGCTTTTGAGGATGAATTGCCCACAGAATTTTCTAATTATTTTATTCTGGATGTAGGAAAATACAGAAAATTTATTTCACCTAACCTTGATGAATTTGGGGTGTTTTTTTCGATTTCTAAGCTATTTAAAAATTTTGTCAGGGCTTCTTGAATTAGCCCTGTTTATTTAAAAATAAAACTATGGATTGATGAATAGAAACAGAGATGCAGATGCTATAGGAGGAAAAAAATTGTATCCAGCAACTGATTTTGCTGTTGGATCTTTCTCTGAGGAATCCATACAGAGCAATGCTGATGCATTTTCATCTCTGCTCTGACAAACTAGTGTTTGAATGGCTGCACAAACTTCTTTAGGGGATGGACTGCATCAAGGAGGAAAGAACGAGGCACTCCTATGATCCTTCTCCAGAACAAAACAAATCAGAAAATGATTTACTTTTTAATAGAGTTACCTCCGCTGTGAATCTTTTGTGAAGAATTGTTTGAAAGCCAAAGTGCCACAGTGCAGGATGGCAAAGTCCTAAAACTCCTGACAGGTGACACTATGGTGGTTGTTAATTGCCAAAGGGCTTTGTACAGGCAGCTCTTGGAACAGACAAACACAGGCAGCATCCCTGTGGCATGTGCTGTATAAAATTTATTGACCCTCAGCTGGTATAGCCCCTGATCCAGAGCCTGTTATCTGCATGCAGGCAGGAATAGAGCAGAGATGTGGCTGTGCCCTCAGGCTGATCAGCTGCAAGGAAGCTGGCAGGAGCCAGAGCTCAGGAGCGGGGATGGGTCCCCTGTGCCCCACATCAGGGAGCAGGACGAGTGCTCTGGAGGAAACCAGCGTGGGCTGGATCCTCAGCCAGGAAAGAAAACATCTGATGTAGACATACCTGCAGAAACACACACAGTCCTCTGATGCAAACCCTGGGACTGGGCATGATTTAGGATTATGTTTCCCCAGCTAAAGTGAAGATATTGCTTCATATTGAAAAAAAAAAAAAAAAATTATGTATAGTAACTTTGGAATAAAATAGTTCCATTGTGCTTTGATAGCTGTTATGGTAAGAACCAAAGGAAACACTATAGAGATGCATAATTCACATAAAATCTAAGATGCCATTGTTAATAATTTCACTGTCGTCCCACTGAAACTGCAGAGCAAATAATATATGTCTCCTAGAATTTACAATTATTGGTATTTGTACTAACCTCAGGAAAATAATTCAGATGCATAAGTTGTCTTCTCTATTCCCTCTCCTCAACCCAATACAGGTGCTTAGATAATTCAGTTTTCGATTCAATTTTCCCAAAATAAACATTAGGGGAGTTAAATCCAAACTACATAGGTAAACTTGAAAGTTAAAATGTTTAAAACTTAGGGAAATGAAACAACTATTTAACCCAAGGTTCTGAGTTTTGAAATAAGAAAGGCAATTTCCCTTCTTATTTCAAAACATATATCCTTCATTATTGCTGTTGGTACCATTCCTACTGTGCTGATTTGTCAGCTGTTTTACACGCCTTCTATTTGGGACTGGAATTATCCCACATTTCTACATTCAAAGACTGCAAGCTCTTCCTGACTTAGCTCCTACCATGATACTACTGAACCTAACTAGCCTGGTTTCTGCTCTGCAGGGAGCAAGTAGCCTTGTTGCACGTGAAATTAATGGGAAGTATCACAGAGGTAATATAGTCCCTTATTTCTCAATTTTAGCACAGCTGGTTAGTTAAAATTTTAAATAAAAGAAAGGAAAAATGAGGTTTGGGGTTTGTTTGTTTGTTTTGTTTTGTTTTGTTTTTTAGATGACAGATTTCATATTTCTCTGGAGTTATATCAGTGACCTAATAAAAAAGAGAACCTCAGGTCTATTCATTTGGATTTTCTTTGTCCCATGCTTTCCCCACAATCCCTTGATCTTTGGCCAGTCCTGAAGAGCCAGCTCTGGAAAGCTGGTGGCTGGTAAAGCTTCCCACTGAAATGCACTCTGCACCAAGGACTAGGGTAAGTTAAAAACCCACCCAAAATCTTTGCTTTCCTGATTGTGCCTTTAAATATCATGTCATGAGAGTGAAATGCATTTCCTGAGACAGCAGCACCTAATGGCAAACATCCTTGGGTGTCCCACTCTGCTTCCCTGTCCAGTTCTGGTCCAGCAGGATCTACTTTGCTTTTTACTTTGTCAGTGCCCTGCAACAGGGGCTCAGACAGCAATTGATGTCAAGAGACATCCTGCGTTTGGACAACTCAATCACACCCCCAAAGTTTGTTGCTCTGTTGCATGAATCAGTAAAATAGCAGCATTACACTTCAAGACTTTGTTGTGGATGAAAGGGAGTACGGATTTTAAGTGGATCCAGGTAATTAAGGATGCACTAGGGTTTTGATAGTCAAATCAAAATGCAGTGGTCACTTTGCTGTTAGCCCAGTTCCAGCACTGCTAAGTCACTGTCCAAATGAGTACAAAAAACTCCGACTCACTAAGAGTATTTTTTAATTATTTAACTATGCATCCACTTTCAGGTATCTATCCTTTTGCTTCAGTGTTACATTCAGCCTTGACAGTGACCATCTGGATCCAAAAACCCATCAAGGAATTTGGAGGGGAACCAACTTCTTAGTAGCATCCTGAGGGCTTTTCTGGGAGACAATGTGACATTTATGGTGAGGTTTCTTTCTCTTCAGTATTGGATCTGCCCAGGGCTACTTTCTTTCATGTTTTCCTCAAGCAGCTTGTTTACTTGTTATTTTTTTTTTCCCCACTGGATCCCAGCTACAGTTTGATGATCATCACCACTGCACTGTTCCAGAAACACAACAGCATCCCACAGCATCCTGGTTACCAGAAAAGAGTTTTTTTCACTTGTTCTGTAGAGCCCATATGGGTTTTCTAGATCTTGATCACATTTGCTATGCATGGAGATAAGCTTGAACAAGGCAGGTAATAATCTTGTGACGGAAAGACAAATGCTGTCACAGCAGAAACAAGTTGAAATGAATTCTAGCCAAGGAGAGTCCCAGCAAGTCTTGAGGCCAGTGCTGGTGAGTTAGTACTCAGCACGCAGCCTCATTTTCCCTGAGCTGCAGCTGCAGCCAGCTCCCAAGTTTTGATCAACTTTCATTTTGTCTGATCTCTCCATGGCCTTTAAAATCAGACAACTGGGCTTTAGTTGCTGTAAGAGTGCTGGCAGATGGAGAAACAGATAAAAAGTGGTCAAAGGCAGAGACAAATCAGGAGTGAAATGTAGGGAAAAGCACATTAAAAGGATTTTTGAAATTTGTAAAGCATGAGAAAGACTCAAGCGTTTGTCTGGTTTAGTCCCCAAGTCACATGGGTACATATTTACACATATATACATAAGAAATCTGTGAGTTTGATACAAACTTACTGCACGAACTTCTTTGAAGAAAAAAAGAGAGTTTTTT
Source organism: Sitta europaea (assembly GCA_013400255.1). Lineage (NCBI taxonomy): Eukaryota > Metazoa > Chordata > Aves > Passeriformes > Sittidae > Sitta > Sitta europaea. Next base: position 1,096,689 of record VXBS01001140.1, on the reverse strand, counting down.
TTCTGAACCCAGCAATGGAACGTTTTCCTGTTTGAAATATGAAATACTGATCACGTGTATTGCCAAAAAGGCTTGTTGTCTCTGTGCATTCTGCTGAACATAAACCAGAACCCCAGCTATCATACTTGTGTGGATGCACCTGAAAAGATGAGTTCTATAGCTTAGAGTGTTTGTGTGCAACACAGTATCTTGTTGCTGTGAGTAATAGTCTACCTTTATTCTTCTATATTCTACAAGAAAACAAGTAAATTTCTTATATTTGTGAAATGCAAATTATGTATGCTTTAAGAAAATGCTTAAAACACATGCAGATCTAAAAAACCTGATATAAAATTCTTGTCAAAAATGTGTTCATATCTGCATAAAGAATCCTGCATCAGGTTACATTGGTGAGATTGAGTAAGAAAGCAATTTATGAGCAGAAACAAATACATTCTGTTAGATTAGTATTTGCCAGAAGATTAATAAGGAAAAGATTGTCTTACCTAAAGATGTTTTCTAATATATATATGAACACATATGTGAAGACTGCTTATATTTATTTGTTCATGGAGGGGTTCCAAATGCTGGAGCACTTTAATGAAACAGGAACAAACTGGCAGTGGGAGCTTTTAATTAACAGAGAGAGCAGCAGTTTAACAAGCATTCCAAAACCTGTAGAGCTCCATGTTCTTAAATCTAATTTATGTACACATTTAAGTATATACCTTATTATGTACTCTGAGTGCTTAACTGCTTAAAACACTTTGAACAGGCTGTAGCAGCACTTTGCCAAATATTTTTTGCTGTAAAAGTAGTGTTATGTATTTGGACTTCAACTGTTTGATTAAATGAACTAAACAGCACTAGAAAAGCAGAAATTAAAATCAGGCCTGTGTGTTTTTCCAGACTGGTGCTGAGGAGTGCCAGGATGGCAGTGTTCATACTTCTATTTGCCTTCCCTTAATGACAGCAGAAAGAGGTACACTGTTAGCTGCTTTTAAAATGTCACTAACAAAAGAATCACCAGGGCCTTTTCTCTTGTATAGCAATGCTTTCCTTGAGAAGGAAACTCAGGGTATGTTCTCTTTAAAAAAAGATCAGTGGGTTTTCCCTATTCCCTGGACTGTAAATGCAGAGTACATTTACTGAGAATGAAGCAGAGGCACAGCCCCTGGAGTGCCACTGTCTCACAGCTGGCTGGGAGGGCTGGTGGAGTCATGGAGATGTGTCTGTGCACCATGTGGTACCACTGCACATCAGTGCACTACAGCAACCCCTCATTCACTTATGTATTTATTTATTTATTTGGGAAACATTTTCCTGGGAAAAAGCCTTGCCTTCCTTTGCCTCCTAAAATTCTCATTGATTGGGAAGTATACCAACACACAGCTGAGATGGACAAGCTTCTGTCACGAATACTAGGGTAAGGTAATTAAAAATCATGCATACGGACACAAATAGGTAAACAAAACACCTTAGTCTAAGGATATACAGAGTTCATTGAAAGATTTCTTATATTAAAATTTACCACATTATGGCACAAAATCTGAGTTTGAATTTACCTTACTCCTACAAATTGTTTTTTGACTCATCATTACCTGTTATTTACAGTTATTTATTTTTTCAAATGTCTGCAATGTGCAGTTAAAATGAGCAAAAGAGGAACTCTAGAGTACCTGTGATTTATTCACTAATAGATGAAAACAATTATTGCAATATTTAATCCATTATTGAGAAGAATATTAGCCAGAGTTAACATATGGAGCTAAAATTCTTGGATCAAAATCTCCCAGAAATGCCATGTGGCTTAAAATTTTTTTTCACACCTGATTCAACACTAGTGAAAGGCATCCTCTGTTAACTAGCTTATTATTTTATCCATTATTATACAGCAACCATAATTTTGTCCATTAAAAGGGAAAATTGAGATGCAGACAGGAGCAAGGGTGGGGAACCAACCCCAAAATAATGAAAATAAAATGAGTCAGACTGCATGAGTGTAGATCTCTAATTCATATTTTGTTTCCTAGCATGGAATTTCCTATGGCAGTTTCTGTAACTCCAAAGGAAGATTCCACACTGGAGCCTCTGTAAGGCACAAAAGGCAGTGTCCCTCCTCTGGATCTCATTGAACCTTGGCTCTATCAAGCTGGTGTGTGCATCAGAACTAACCATCACTTCACTAGAAATTAAAGAGGGACAGAGTTGAGCAAAAGAAAACCAAATTTGGATGAAATTCAGATCACAAAGCCCAACTACCCAAGTTTACAGTTCTTCAGAAAACTCATCTGAGTAGTGCCAGCTGAAAATTAAGGAAAGGCTGAAGGCTTCATTTCAGAGACAAGAACCTGTGTGCACTGATCCCTACAGTGATGATGATAAAAGATGACACCAAAGGCATGTGATGGCTGTGAAAAATACAAAATGGCACTCACAGAACAAGAGAAACCTAAACCAGGATGAGGGCAAGGCTGACTTTAGACACATAACATAGAGACTGAAAACAGAAAAGTATTGAATGGAAACATTTTGGAGTTTCTATGAAGGGATTCAACATGAACACCAGCTTTCACTAAAGGTTGCAATGTGTCCAAAAGCTGAGCAAATGAAGATGCAAACCCCCAAACATCAAGCTGGTTTTGAAGTCATTTGCCTTCCCTGCTCGACAGAGTTTTCTTCAAAAATCCATATTTTCATACAGAGTTTCTGCTGTGTTTTCTGTACCTCAGAGGACAAAACACAGTACTCCAGATCCCTTAAGAAGTCATCTTTGAATTTGTGTAAGCTGGTTTTAATGCAATAAATTTCTTTTCCCTCACCATTCACAAACCCAGTGGGAACCAGAGCGACAAAGCCTCCTTTTTGTCACTGAAATGTTGCTTTGGGGAACCTCTGTGCAGCTCCCACAGCCCCTGTGACAGGTTTGAGATCCCAAAACCAGGGCCATATTATTGTGCCTTTGCATTCAGGACATCAGCAGTAGGTATTTCACAGGGAGTTGATTTAGCTCTGAAGAGAGGTGCAGAAGATCTGCTTGCTTTAAAGGCTGAGGTTCCCACCAGAGCATCACTGCCTGTAACTCCATTGTGACTAGAGTATTGAGTATTTTCCTCCACTGTGGTTGTTTTACTGACAAGCTTTTCTTCAAAACCTTCAGGAGGTACACCCCAGTTACTATTTGGAATGTAGTTGTTAAGGTAGCATAATTTAAGACGTGATTATCACGTTCTAAGTGTCTGAAAAATAACACATCTCTCTAAAAATGTTAACCTGAGTTGAACCAAGTGTGTGAAAACTAGGAGATTTTTTTTTTCCCAAATACAATGATTTATTTCTTCCTCAGGATAGTCTTGTTAACTAAATGCAAGTATATCTTCCAAACAGCCAGGCTGGATTGCTTTCCTGTTTAAATCTTCATAATTTTTCATTAAATATTAAAACTATTGCCTCCTGTATAATTTCTTCAGATATTTGTTCCTTCTGCAAAACCCCTGAAATATTTTTTTCGCATTTTACTATTAAAAAGGAAAAAAATACATAAGAGTATAATAATTTCATGATAGACTGCTGTTTTCACATAATAAACTGCATTTCACAGCTGAGCAGAATTGGCAGGGTGAGCACTGTCAAGGGTGATCCATCCCCGTTAACTCAACACAATATGAAATTCCATTAGGGAAAGATGCAGCTTAAAGAGAGGACACCTAAATCATACTCAGGGTCTCCAAGACGAGACTCATTTATGACATTCTGGCTTAGCAAAAGCTCTTTTGAACACCTGTGAAAAGGCTAGAGTTTTTGGTAGGATTTTGTCAAGTCAAAGGAAGGGATTTAAAGTTTTAGAGATAGGAGACAAAAGTTGGTAGGTTTTGTAAAGAGCTTTCTGAGAGGAATTTTGCCGCTGTAACTGGATTTTTTACTTTCTTTTATTTTATTTGAAGCTTCTAAAGGAGGAAGTGCTTATCTTGAGGGGTTCATGTACACACTCCTAGAAATATCTCACACATAATTATTCTTTCCTACTGCTATATATTTGTAGAAATACATTGACTTTCCCTATTCTTTTTGCACTGCAAGCTGGACTGTCTTAATAAAAAAAAATCCCTCCTGCTGGTTTTAACACTTGAAAAACTTTTATTTCCCCAAACAACCATCACCTGATAATTCCTTAGAAAATTTTATAAACATAGACTCACAAACTACACTGAGGGACAGAAGCTCTACAGAGATCCTAATCCTACTTTTCTAAAAAATTTAAGTGATCTTCTATTCATTTACACTACAATACTCTAACAGGGCTAGAATGCAGGGAGCTTGTAGCTGTAGTGTTTGCCTTACAAACACCTCTTGAGGTTTTCCACTGACCAAGCTACCACTGCTACACCTGCTGCACAGCAAAGGCAGGTTCAGGTGACCCAATATTGATTGCAGCCTTATTAAAGAAGAAGTCTAGGCTAATTTCAGGGGGTTATTGCAAACCAAATCATATATACAGGGTATATACAATGCAGGCACCTGGCTTCTGCCTGCTTTTCTCTAGGAAAATAGACTAGACATGCACAAGAACTCAATGTTCAGCAACCATTCTTCATCCACACATCCACACATCGACATGCATGGGCATCTTTACAGGCATAAGGACATGCAAACCACATGCTTCTCTTCTTCTTCAGCAACACTACTGCAGCATCTTTATGTAACAAGAATTATCTATCATCTGGAGACCTTTAGAAGGGTCAAGAAGTAGTTTGTTTTTTTCCCTTGGAATTCACAAGCATTGGAGGGTTGCCCCATACAATAGGAGATCTTGCAATCTGCAGACCTTGAGTCAAAGCATATATCTTATCACCTTTTGGTAACTAGTGAAATAAAGATAACATAAATTACCTCGTGAGAGAAACCTTCAGCAATATTTCATTATGTATGACACATAGTTACTTAAAGCAGCCATCTGTACAGAAAAGTAACTGTCAGTGACTTGTAATAAGATTTTTCTTGTGTTGGTAAAAGTGTTTCTGAGGATTTTATAATACAGGCATCTATTTTGACAGAGTTAAATTCAGGATTTTCATATACTTTGACAAACACTGAGACACAATTATCTGTGCATTGTGTATCAATTTATGATCAGATAAAGGTTATTTTCTTCTTTTGATGTGGAAACTTGATCTTCTCCATGCCATTGTGCCCATGCAAGTGGTTCAGCCTGTTTATTGCAAGCACCAGCACTAACCTCTTTCCCTCTCTCTGGTTTGCAGAGTCAGACTCTTCTCCTGAAATAAAGTACTTGGCTAACTTCATTTGGTTTTGGAAAGGCTCTTACTGAAGCATGTAGCTCTGGTAGTAGAGTGTACACAGGTTTTGGCTCAAGCAGCCAGTTCAATTCAGTATGCAGTTCTTGGGCTGGCTCATTGATCTGATTAGCTCTTGATCAGCTCATATCAAGAACCTTGCTGCAGTCTATAAACATAAGTGAGCTCTTTACTTTGCAATAGCCACAAAGTAAGTTTATTTCAAAAAAATATGCTTCCTTCTCCAGACACTCTGTCTACTCACCTGTAATATATAATGAATCAACAAAAATTGGATTTAGACCTAGTACTTTTGTAAGTATGGGAATTCTTGCTCTCCTGAGACCCCACCTGGACCCTGCATCAAGCTCTTGGGTCTCCCAGCACAGGGCAGACATGGACCTGTTAAAGAAGGGCCAGAGGAGGCCCACAAGGATGGCCAGCCCCTCTCCTGTGAGGACAGGCTGAGACATTGGGGCTGTTCAGCCAGGGGAAGAATAAAGCTCCAGGGAGACCATTTATCAGCCTTTCAATACATGAGAGACTTCTTCACAAAGTCTGTAGCTACAGGACAAGTAGCAATTGTTTTAAACTGAAAGAGGGTAGATTTATACTGACTATTAGACTATTTAGTCTGACTAAAGGAATATTCTTCTCATTATGAGCATGGTGGGATCCAGGTTGCCCAGAGAAGCTGTGGATGCCCTACAAATGTTCATGTTCAAGGGCAGCTGAATGGGGTTTTGAGCAACCTGATGTGGGGAAATATATCCCTGCCCATGGCACAGGGTGGGAATAGACAGTCTTTAAGTTTTCCTTTACACCCTGGCCCATCTCTGTGGTTCTGTGATACATCCATACTCTAAAAGCTGCTATGTGAGAAGTGCAATGGCAATATATTTCCAAAAGGCAGCAAAACAAAATTCTTTTTTTTCCCCTTTACCTGTTGGCTGTGTGCTCTGTGCCGTATTCTACAGATACTTATGGATTCCTAAAAACATTATTAGTGCAATTAATGAGACTGGGACACAGGATAACACTCTTATTGTTCAGTTTTGATTGTCGTAGGGGGTTCTTTGCTACTTTAGAAAAATATGTCTTATTCTTCACTTGTTTTATATAAACCAAATCTTGACTTGCATTTAATAACTTGTTGTACAGTTTCCTGCCAAAAAAGATATTTATTAATGCTGATGTCTCAGTTTCTGGACCTGTGCACCAAGCCTGTAAACAGAAGCAAAGTTCTGCTAATCTGGATGGCTTTTAACCTGGAAAAATATTTCATCATCTTCTGGGCATTAAATCATCTTTCAAGTAAAAGATGGGCTTTGCTGGTAAGGGACAAGGCTTTTAATTAGAACATTAAGATTGTTACTCTGCATTTTCCTTGTGCTAGAAAGTATTTTAACAAGTAAACTCAGGCTACTTAGTGACAATAACAGGTTTTTTTCCCTCAGCCTTCCTACTGTTTCTTTTCTTTCAAAATCTGTTTTAATAACTTTTCATGTGTAGTTTCCATTGTTTCCTCTAAGTCAGCACCATTTTGTTTACTGAAACAGGCCATTTTCTCTTTATGGCTCTCTGGCAAATCAGAGCTGAATACACATTCCCACCATTAGTTTTTTGCTCTTTGGAAAGCAGCAATACTTTGAAAAAAAAATTGAACTGAACATTTAACATTATTATGTAAACATAAACAAAATAAATTAAAGCAAATTACCAACAACAGATACCTTTCAAGCTTGATTTTTTACCACTGCTGCAAAACCACCAAATTGTTGGAAATACCCATTCCATCTGGACTTGAACACTCCCAAGGGTGGGAAGGAAGCAGACTAAGTCACCTTAACTATTTTTTTCCTTCATACCATCAAAAAACACACCCAGGAAACCCTCCCCTTTCATCTTCGGGAGTATTTACATGCAACACACAAAAATAAATTGTGAAAAAATCGCTACCAAGAAAGAAATATAGACCATTCCTATAGATAAAAACCAGCCAGGGTCTGGTAGCCTGGCACAAAAGATAAATAAGGAAATTGCAGGAGATGTAGCTTAGGTGAATCCTCACACTGTCAAGCAATACTTTACTTCCCCACACTAACCTCAGTTACTGGGTGATAGTGAGCAGTTATCACTGGTTGACAAGTCAAGTTTTTTCTTTAAACTGCAACTGAAAACCCTAAAGTTAATGACAGCAGTTCCAGTGTGTTCCAAAGAGCTGGTGATTATTGTATTATTGAGTGGAATCCTTATTCTTTATTCCCAGGAGTATAACTGCAGGGCACTTGTATCAGAACATGTATTTTTGTAGACATGAGTTATGTCCATCAAAGGGTAGATGGCTTGACAACAATCAACCAGAAAGCAACACAAACTGCTCGGGCCCTAAACCCCAAAATACCTAACTGAGCCCTGGAACTGATCATATAATTTTTCCAGTGCTTACTAAAGTGTTTTCTGCTCCTTGGAATTACTGTTCTTTTAGAATACAGTAGTACAGAGAAGGACAAACAATGCTTTGTTAAAATATTTTTGCACCAAATGCATAATTTTGAAGATCTGGATAAATTTCAGTCTTTAAATAAACCTTTGCCTAAAAAATACACGACATTCTACAGATTTGCCTGGCCAGGTACTAAATCATCAAAACTTGTAAGCACTATCAATTATTCATAGTGACTGTGGTACAAGTATGGATGCCTGAAGTTATGAATTTATGGCATAAATTTACCCAGCTAAGAAGCTTGGAAAGAACAGTAAACTCCTGTGTGTTTTATTGGGGGATTGCAGTGGGGGAACAACTATTTACTGGCATCTGGGTTTCCAAAAATAAAGACCATCCATACCAGCTTACAGTCAAATTCAGATCTATTTGGGAAGAGAGTAATCTGGGGGGGAAAAAAAAGCATTTTCTTACATCAAAGAGGAGTGAGCAAATCACACCAAGTATATATAATTCATCTGTCCAACTCCTTCTGCCATGTTTAATGGCAAATTCTATCTGTTAATCACCAAACAGGGATGATTTTGCCTTCACAAATTAGGCTGTATAGACTCTGAAGATTTTATTATTCAACAAAAATTCTATGTAGAGTCATAAAATTATTCAGCTTGGAGAAGACCTCTAAGATAATCAAGCCCAATATCAAAAGCATCATAAAGAATTAAGCAAAACAGCTGAAAAAATTCCACTAAATCATAAACAAATGTTTATGAAACCCCTGTACTAAGTACCATCTCACATATAGGCACTGCCCTTAATTTTTAACTCTTTTTCAGGAGTATCTCCTACACAACCAGACAACAGTACAGAGAACCTGTCTAACCAGGTACTTTGCTCAGATTTACACTCATTTATCCCAACATTAAAGTAACATTTACTTGGTACATTCCCATTAGAGGAGTGCATAGCCTTGCTAAAGACCTCAAGTCTCTCATGCTTTCATGTATATGATGTGCTAGCTCCCATGATGTGCAACTGCCTAACAAATAAGTGAGAAATAGCTTGACAGGAAAAGACCAGCTCTTTTTTTCCTTGGTATGAAAATTTAGATGCTTTGTTAGTTGTCTTTGAAAATACCTCCTGATATTTAAAATTAATTTGTATGCTTTTACTGTTAATCAGTTTTATTTTATATAATTTATTAATGCTTAGCCCCAAAAGATATTTTGCACTCAGCAGTTTTAAGTATTTCCTATAACCATGGATTTACCTTTATCCAGAATATTTGACTAGTACTTAAACTCTGCATACAGCTCAAAGAATTATTTTTTTCCCACTATATTTAAAAGTACATAATCCCTAATATGACATGGAATGTTGTTAATTCATATTTAAGCAAAGCAGGAGATACACAAACAAACATTTAAATAAACATATTTATTTTATTAGCTTCGAGGGTCATTTTTTTATTAGTTCATTAAATAAAGTTATTTAAAAATATATCCTAAAACTCCACATCTGGAATTGGGCAGCATTCCTTTTCTATGGACTTTACATCACCACTTCCTTGCAAAACAATATTCATTATAAATTTCTGGGGATCTAGTTGTAGGGGATGTCCTTTTAAATTCCCTAATTTATCTTCATGGCATGGATTATAACCATACAACAGAAGACAGTGACACTAATACATTTGGAAGTGATAAGAGGATAAGATCATAAATACCACTTTTGAAGATGTTACCTGTGTTGTCAATACCATCTTTTGATACAGGGAAACTGTTGTCTTTGATTCAATGCACACAGAAAAACTGTATTCTTTTATTTATGATATTGAAATTCAAGGCAAATGCTGTATTTTACATGAGCAGGTTGCATGGTCTAGTCTCATGCTTCCAAGCCATCTTAAACAAGAACAAAATCACACTGTATAACCATTCCAGGGATATATTAAGAGAAAAACAAGAAATGAAACATTCACATAATTCTTAACAGAAATTAAAATGCAATAGAGAACCTAGAAGTTCAGAATTGGAAACAACTTTTTAGATGCTTATAAATGCAACCACAGACCAGATTATCATAGGCTAACTTGCAAAAAGTGTTTTGTGCATTCTTTTGAACATTTCCAGCTTTTAACATTATTTCAATATGCCTACATAAGCCTAGCAATGCTTTTTCCTAATTCATTTTCCTCTCTTCTCAGAGGTAAGAAGGAATAATAATGGCACTTTAAGAATCATCCCAATTTTAAGGATAGATTTACAATATTATCTTTTAGTACCTGGTCAATGGAAGGTCTATCAAACCATTATTTTTGAGATTACCAAAATGGCACAATATAGTGCAATTGTTGAAAAACATACCAGCACAGAGTAGGACATTCTAAGGGGAAAGGAAAGAAAAGAAATTATTATATTTGAAAATAAACTTTAAGCTAAATGTGACTGTTCTGTTCTTGTTATTGGTGTATTTAATAAAAGAATACCCTGGGAAGTAGAACAGCAGGTTGTACAGATTATGTAGAGACATTGTCAGGGAAAAGGATGAAGGAGACATTCTCTTGAAATACCATCAGTCAAAAAAATTTGTTTACCTCAAGGATAAATGAAAATGTTAAAAACTCCAATCCTTCATGAATCCTTTGTGTTAAATATATATGTTTCCTATTTTCAGCTGTATTTGCTCAAAGTCAAAAGAGATGGCAAACACACATATTTGTAGTCAAATGTACTGTGTTACACAAAATGTTATTGTATTCCCTCTCTGTGCCCAAAATTGCAGCTGTCTCTCTAAGACCCAGGAGCTGGAAATGGAAAAATGGAATGGGGGGTGGGGATGGTGCTGGTCCATTCCGTGGTCGGGGTAGCTCAGTTTGAAGCTCTCCTGCTCTTTCCCTTTCATTCTGTCCTCTCAGGGAAAGCTGAGGCAGCACAAGGCAGAAGCTCCCTTTTGTTTTCTGTTCCATTCTTCCCGAGGGTGTAGCTTCAGGCAGGTCTCCAGAAATTGCATTTCACAATCTTCAAACTGCTTCAAGGCAAATTTTGCAAATACCTGTCTAAATGGAACAGCACCACTCCACAGGGTTGTCTGTAACAAAGAACAAGAATTTCAAAATTCTTACATTGGGAGAAATGGCTGAATTTGACAGCGCTTTATCTCTAACTATGAGAGTCTTTAAATTATTTATAATTATTTTTAGAAAGAATCTTCATAATGTTCAAATAAGGGAGGTCTACATTGTACTGCTCAGAGAGGAACAAAGCCACAGTTCCCCTGGGAAAACTGAGAATGGCACAGCTCCTCTCCAGGCATCCAAAGAGGTGCCAGAAGTAAGCAAATGATGCATCCAATTCCTGCCCAGCATGCCTGGCATTCTCTATCATGGCTCATGGAGCTCCTCTCTCTAATGTCCTTGGAGCAATATGCTGGTGGAAGGGAGGGATGAGAGAAGTGCCTGTACCCTCCACCGTAGCTCTTTTTCTCCTGCAGGATAGAATGACTCTGGGTGTCCTTGCAGCCCTTTACACCACGGAATGCACCGTGCCTCAGCTGACACCCACTGCTCACCATCAGCTGCTCCTGGTGCCTGGACTCTGCAGCAGGCAGCAAACATTGACTTTGCAATGACTTCTGCTTCAGCATTGTCGTCAAGCCCGTAGTACGCGCTCAGCGAGCTGAACGTTCCCGTCTGTCGGCACTACACACGACCCTAATTTTGCTATTTGTGGAGAAAATACTCTTAACATCCAGCCACAGAGAGCCTGTTAGATTCTCACCTCTATAAGCATCTCCCCAAGAACAGCAGGGTGTGGGGAGAGAAGCACTTGAGCTTCTCAACGGAGAACTCCTGTGAGGAGATGCCCTGCCTCACAGGGATGAAAATAAACCTTAAAGAAACTTCTGGTGTGAAACTACCAGGAGCTCATTTCAATTAAGAAACTGAATGCTGGAGATAATAAAAACAGTTTGAAACCCTTTTGCAGATTGCCATCAAAGAGGAAAAGTACAGAATGAGTCATGAAAGCAACCCTTGACCCTATTTTGTTGGACACTGTTAGAAGGAGTAGGCTATAAGGACTGCAGGTTCAGAAATAATTCAGTATAATTCATTTTTTAAACAAAATATTTCATATAAGCTTCATTTTCTACATTTTCAAACATTATATATATATATATATATTTTTTTTTTTTTTTAAATTTCATAAAGGTATTTTGTTTTGGTTTTAATTGAAAACTCTACCAATCTTTTTGAAAAATCAAAGTGGAGCAGTCTAATTTTTTAAAGAAGTTTCTCTTCAGATTGCTGCATTTCCACAAAAGATTTCATTTTAAATGAATCAGCATTTTCTAACTGAGAAGTATTCCCTCAGAAAGATTCTGTCCAGCTCTCAGCTGTACTCTAAACCAGAAAATCTTTTAACTCTTCAGCAGGGACTGCCATCAAATCAAACCAGGGCAGTGCACTCCATCAGGCAGCCAGCAGGGCTGCAGCTGAGCCCATCCACTCCCTGGCTTTCACTCTTCACCTGCCCTTCAGTGGCCTCTCCCTTTGCTGCCCCAAAATCAGGCTCTGGAAGAGTCCTGGGATGCACAGCACCAACCCAAGGCAGTCAGAAGAGGGGCTGGCAGGGAGAGGAATCTCTCCTGTATTTGTGAAGACTCAACCTCACCAAAAAGCTTTCCCTGGAATGGGATTTGTCCTGCTGAGATGCTGGTTGTGCCAAGAACTGAGCTGTCAAGTGTGGAGGAACTTTCCACATGGACCACCATTGAAAAGCAAATATAAACCAGAAACAACTGCAAACTGTTGCAATATCCAAAAAAAATATCTGATAGAAAGTCTCAGAAGGACTACAGAAAGACTCAGAACATACCAAATGGCAGGCTGTGATGTCCCAGAAGAGAATATAATCCTGCAGATTCTATGCAGTGGCAAGTAGAAGAAAGAAGTTCATTCAATTTCAAACTCATTAGATCTCAGGACTACATTCAAATCTCTTATAAAAGAACATAAATTAATTGATTCAGCCTGACATTGGCTCTTAATCTCTGCTTTTCCAAGAATGAGATAACCACACAATTCCCATGAAAAGGAGCTGAGCACTGGCAAACTCATGCTGAGTGAAAGTATTACATCATTACTATATGAGAATGACCTTAGATCTCAACAGCATATTCATTTGCAATTCTTATTTTAAATTCTTTCTTTACACAGAGTATCTTAATCCAGGTTTCACAGCTTTAGGTTGTATTTTTTCTTTCTGTGCCTGCACTACACTTTGCACTGGCAAAAAACCCAAAAGGCCTCCAGGTGAAAGGTGGAACTCAGTGTTAACACCTGGAATGTTGTCTCCTTCAAACGTTGCTCTAGAAAAAAACTTCAAAGTTTCTTAAATCTAGAAGAACAAAGTCTGTTTTACACCCAAGTATATTTAAACAAAAAATCACATAAAACACTAATTATGAGCATGTCCTAATTAGGAATGTGTCCCCATTTTTTGAAATATTATCCCCTTGTCATTAAAACTAATCATATAACAAGACATCAGCCCAGTCTCAATGTGTCACTTACTTGTGGACTCACTGGTTTTCATGTTTCTCACACTCAAGCACTTTAGCCCCCTTAACTCAAAGTCATAGAGCAGGGAAGCTTTTATCTTTCTTATAGAATCATTCAGGAAGTAAAGGGAAATTTCACCTGATCTTTTTATCTATTTCTCCCTTTTGCTTTATAATAAAATCTTTCAGATTTTCTGTATTTATCCTTTACCTGGGGAAGTGGGAATAAGAAACCTTCAGCAGAATCTAGTCCCAGTTCACTGATGGATCTCTGCCTGCCTAATTAAACTGTGGGCAGTGAACTCTAGGCTGTAACTCTGCTCCTCACAGAGCAGCAATTCATCATTTTGCCTTGCAGTTCGTGTTATCAGGACAAGCTTTTGTCATATGGTACATGCCAGTCTTTGTTTTGATAGCTGACTTTTAATTGAGCCATAATGTCATTGCTGACAGAGTTTGGGAGGACTGAAGTTATAAATCATAAATCCATAACTATAGCCCTTATGCTCTTAGAGGTGTCTGAATGTTGAAGGAGCCTGATACTATTTGATTTTCCAATAAAAATGAGCTGCTATAAAATGTCATGGCATGAAGACACAATGACTGCTTATGTAGATTTATAAAAGTAAAGTAAATGTAACAGGTGGTGAAATAAACCACCTGATGGGCAAGTTATGATGAACCCTATTGGAGTAGTCATAATTTCTTTAAAGTATTTGAGTTTATATCCTTGCAGATCTCATGAATTTAGAAATGCTTCAGCGATTTCAAACAACTGACTATAATGACAGGCAATTTGCAGTTAGTTAGAGCTTTTTATGGCTACTGCAATTAGTAAGTGAGACCAAACAGACGTCTTGAATAATAGCTCAACTCCTAGATATAAAAAACTGTACAATTAGGGAATATATATAACACTGCTAGACAAAGGAGTGATGGCAAAAAAGCAATATTAACCATCAACAGCCATTAAAATCTTGTGTTTAACAATACAGAAACTTTCCTAGCTGTCATATTACAGCGAAGCAATACAGTATTACACTCAAGGCCCCATCCTACCCCAAGCATGAATAACCAGGGCAAAATCCCTATAAATAGATGAGGAAGAGGAGGAAGAGGAACAAACTTTCCTCTCCTCTATTGCCCTTTTCTTTCTTAATTCATCTGTTTTCACTGTTAACAAGCACTTTTGCTATGGCTTTTTTTTTTTTTTTTTTT
>VXBS01001140.1:1067647-1082164 GCA_013400255.1 Sitta europaea | reverse complement strand
TTTTTTTTTTTTTTTTACTAAGACACAGGTAGGTTAATTGTGAGAGTGCAGTCACTTCCTAATTTTTGCGTGTTCATACCCTTATTTTCAGTTTTATGGCATCTTTCACTTGAATAATTCCTACAGGTATTGTACAATTGCTATAGTTTTGAAGAAGCACTTAACACATGCATTATGAAGCCACAGTGCCCTTCTGCATCTTAGATTAGATCTCTCCAGCCTATCCCTCTCCATACTGCAAACCTGTTTTTACACAGCCACAGAAGTGAAGTTCCAGTTTTTCCAGCTAAACATTATGGAAATAATTTGTAATCAGCGACCATTTTAGGAAACTTTTGTTTCATTATGTCATTTTGAAATTAATTGAATGACGTGCAAAGAAGTGCCAAGGCTTTGGCTTTAAAGATAATTTCTACTTGGAAAAATTTCAGTGAATTAAAAAATTGGTTAAAAACCTGAAATTAGTGTCAACCAGAGTAGCTGTCATCTAAGTACTCCTGTATTGCATGCCTTCTTATTTAAAGAAAGTAACATCTAGAATTATTCTGCATTTCAGTTTTGCAGGTTTCAGGTCACGAAGTCGTCCTGCACACAACGTATTTTGCAGTATGAGAGCCAGTGGGGTATTGTTATGGTTTTAATCTTCCTGAAACTGCATTTTTGGAATTAGAGATATTTATCACTCCATTTAACCAGCTACAAAGATATGAAAAACTGTTTAGTCAGTATTTCCAGAATTCAATCACAGGATCACGACGTGTTCATTCCCAGCACTAACAGACAGCTCACCAGCTCCATCATCCAAGGCAGCCCAACGCGATTGACAGAGTGACAAATCTTTTCCTGGGGAGTTTGAGCCACATCAAATTAGTCACACAGCGATGTTAGTAACACATAACCTGCAAAGATGTAATGTCTTTCTGATTTTATCCTTCCCGTGTTGTTATTCAGTCACTGCCGCACAGATGCAGATACAATGTCTTCCCGATTTGAAACTTCTCCTGCCAGCACTCGTGCAAGGTTTGATGATTTGTTTTAAGCCAGGGCAAAGAATTCACATGACATCTGAAGCTGAAGATATTCAAATGTATCTAGCAAAAAGTAATTTACACAAATATTGCAGCATTTATTATACGCTAACTTTATTACACACAGAATTCTCTTTGGCTTCAATCTACAAGATCAGACCTCAAAGGCAGGATTCTTGCAATATATATTCCAGATAGACTATTAAAACCAGATTACATGAGAGTCTTATTCAAAGCTGGCCTTGCAGAGCTATTTGGAGCTCTCTGTTGAACTGATAATTTGACTTACAGCTCTGGTGGCTTTGCTCCCAAACAAACTCATAAACCAACAAAAGAAAGCATAAAACCCACACTGTGATCCATTTGCCCCACCAGCTGTTCTGAGACATGCAGTTTAAGCACAGTGTCAGTCTCAGTGGCATCCTAGCTTACTGGGGAATGTCTTCCTGTCTCTGCTGCATGGCCAGGCTTGGATTTTTACATAAAGATACTCACTTAAGGCCCAAAAAGAACATTTTTTAGCTCACTTTTGGAATAAAAGGAAGGAATCTTCCTGAGGTTTCCCATTACTCAACATGAATAGCCTTAGTTTCAAGTATACAGGCAGTCACCATTAAAGAGAAGAAAATGGTAGAAGAGACTATGACTAAAAAAGGCAAATTTAGATTATTGTTTATTGTGATTGTTATGATATCCAAGAGTACTAAAGCATCTTCAATTAATTCACAGATATGCCTGTCATTCTTAGAACACTGCTGTTATTACTTCAGAAAATGTTTTTACAACAGGGAACAACAAAAGTTCTTATTTATCCTTTTTGAATACAAGTCTTACCTTTGCTACAGTGCTCAGATTTAAGAATCCCAAGCACTGCTGTGTAGTGTTGTAAGAACAGGGAGCACTCCAGCTCCTCAGTGATGACACACACCATGCTAGAGGCCTGGAATCTACCCTTCATAAAATCTCCTACACATCAGCCTCTGTGATCTCCATGATTTGGGGGGATTTTTTTGGCAAACTCAACCTGATTTTAGAGGACAATAATTATGATTTTTACTGTAGTCTTTCTCCCGCAACAGATTGTTCCCACACCTCAATTACACCCTCTGAAAGACAGCACCACAAAATGACATTACTTTCACATTCCAGTGACTGAATTTGAGCTCTGGATTCTCATATTCCCCTCCTCTGTGAAGTGCAGATGTATTATTCCTTAATACATCACTGCTCCTACTGTCTGGGGAACCAGCACATCACATGGGAAAAACAAACAACCTTGGAGGCTTTTCCAGACTGTGGACCTTCATTCTACATACCTATAATTTCTCATGGAAATTTAAGGAATTGCACATCTTTGAGATCTCTAACTTGCTAGAGATTTTGTCTGAAGATGACAGGGCAATGAGAAAATGCAAAAGAGGTTCTCATTGGTTGACACACTAGATGACAGAGAATCTGCTTTTATTTTTGAAATATGGGTCCAGTACCAAGTACTGTGAATAAGGAATATGAAACTTACTGAAATATTAACAACATTTACTTACTTCTTTTTAATTTTAATGAATTTTAAATTTGACCCACATGTTTTTCCTCTTGAGGTGTAAGGATCCAGAAGACTTGGCTATTTTTTTTTCTCAATTGACTATTGACCTGCACTTATTGCAGTGAGACACCTAACTTTCCTTTACACCACCTGTTAAGCACAGAATTTTAAAATAACTTTACTTACAGCATCGATTTCTTTTTCATTGAGATATTCTCAATTCTTCAAGTAGTGTGCTAAATCTTGATGTCAGTTCTTGGACTCTTAATGCCTGTAAGCTCTCAAGACAATCATAGCTGTACTTTGAGGCTTTACCAAATCCCCCCAAGTTTAAAGCAGAATATATTGCTGCCAATTCAAATTATTTATCTTCTCCTATAATTCAGACTACAAATTGCTACATGTCAATATAAATGATTACTGTTATTTGTTCACAAAAATGGGTGCCTCCAAAGTTAATTTGTATTTGTACACAAATATGATTTCTATTTGTGTGTGGACTTTTTTATAATGCTCTTGATACTCTGCTTCTAAATTATGTATTAACTGTTTAGACAAGTAGTCTCAGTTTTTCTTTATTGCCAGAGAGGAGAGATCAGGGATGAAAAGAATGAAATTGCCAATAACTACTATTTATATTGGCTTAAATGAAAGTGCATTTTATCATTTATGCTTCCATATGGCATTGTGGATCTGCATAGTAATGTATGATAGCCATGATAAAAAGGACACTCAGTCATCTTAAAGAAATGAAACCAATTGCTGAAACAAATGTGAACAACTTCACCAGCACTGAAGACAACTTCTACTGGTTTAGTCTTTTATATACATTAATTTAACAGGCAAATTCCCAAATTAAAATAAGGCTGAAAAACATGTTAGGGTTTTTAATACATAGTACTTTAAATATAACTTCAAAATCCTTTTAACCATTCACAAAACAAAAAATTTTACTCACAGCATAAGAGAATGATTGGGTTTCCTCTCTTTTTTTGGCACTGAATTATTTGTACAAGCAGCCTAGTCCAAATATTTTGAGTCAGACCTCTTTGTGCAATGTTTAGTTAATCTCACTGTTTTCTCCCCTGTATCACTGAAGATAGCCTGGACTTGCTCAGCTGACCCAAACAGGGGTCACTGCTCCCCAAATTTCTAAACAAAATTTACAATGCTGCACTTGTCCACTCTCTACATAACTAAAAACTNAAAAGAAAAAAAAAAAAAAAAAAGAAAAGAAAAAAGAAAGAATTCCTGGGCAACCTCAGCTAGTACCAGCTCCCATGCTGGAATCACCTTCCTTGGCTGGCATTAAATCCCTCTGCACACGTTTACAGCTGGCCTCTCAACACTGCCATGGGCTTCTTCTCTTCTCCTGTGCATTTATTCAGATTTTATTCAGCTCTGATTTTTTAAATATAGCTAAGAACACAACAGGGCACTTTCAACACGCCACATTAGACATCACATGGTGATAATTATTCTCCTGGAGCAGCAAGTTTTTCACCATTATTGCAATCCTGTGTCTAAAAGCCTCTCAGTGCCTGCAGGTAGAGACCTGTCTTGTATTTGAGGCACACATTATTTACACGAGTTACTATTGGTAATTATAAATGTGATCTTACCATTTCTTATGTTCATCTTCTCATGCATCCAGCACTCTGTGACTATGTTAATTGCCCTTGTCAGTCCCTTTGGCTGTGTCAGCCTCTCCTTAAACCCTTGCTGTGACTTTGAATAAATTTTCCCTTATCCCATCTTATTGTCACAACAATAATAACCCTTTTAGTGGCAAGGCTTAGGAGAATGAAAATGCACTAAAGAAGAAAATAAGACTAATAATTTGAGAAATAATACTATGATGATCCTCAAGAGCTGTTTTGTCTCTTAGTAACTTAACGGGAATTAAGACAACAGAGCAAATCACTGGGAGGATAATAACATCAATGATAATGAAAGGTTTGTATAATCCCCCAGAAAAAAATATTACCAAGGCAAGGCAATATTTTTTCTTTTTTCTTTTTTTTTAATTTTTTTTTTCTTTTGCACATTATGGTTGCGAACTGCTTAGAGGGAAACAACCCCCAAATTTTATTTCTAAAACAGAATTTTCAAACACCTACTCAAGAAAGAGAAGTTACAGAAGGAGGAAACCCATGTAAAAAAAAAGGTTCAATCAGTATTTTTCTATGTTTAAATAAGCATTAAAAAGCAGAGAACACTCTAGAGAGAAAAAAAACACCAATACTAAAGATTTAAATGGAAAAAAAATAATATTATGTTTTGAATTTTTATTATATTACTTTACAATGATTCAGGAAAAGACCCACATTCTTGCAATTTTGCTAATATGTAGTCTTAATTTCTGCAACAGATTGTACAACACAAAGAACAAGAACATTTTTAAATAACAATGAAATTCTGTGTGCATTGTATGTCACGCCACAAGACAGAAATATGACATGACATACTACATTAACCTGCCAAGATACCATAACTATTACTGTGTGTTTTCAAATTCTGATTTAAAAACCATGAAGAGTTAACAATTCATATCCTAACCAGATAAAAAATTACTTTTATATCAGCAAAATCTCTGGGGATATGCTTGTAATTGAAATGCTTGGGTTTTGAATACTTTGACATTATTACTCAATGAAATGAGCATGAGAAATTGTTCATCAAAAGCAGAGAGAAAAGAAAAAAGGGATTAGCATTTTAAACCTGTCCCAAGAGCTTGACTTAGAATGGAGGCAATATCATAGCCAGCTAGAATTTAACTCCTTGTAGTTTCCAAATGGCAGATCTCATACTGCTCACAGAAGAATATAATTTTTGTATATTACATTGTAATTATTTTAAATTTACTAATATTAAATATTATTTACTCTCTGATTACTTTAACTTTAAACTGAAAGGCTGCTACGTTGATAAAGCAAAAAAAAATTTTCTTCTGATATTTTATTTATGCAAGAAAGTGATTTTGACAAGGTTTTACAACCACATTGTGGTGCTAGTACAGTCTCTCCTGCTCTTGCTGTCCTTCCAGATTTTCTCTCCTCCTAGCTCCCTTTATCTTTATTTCCTCTCTTATTGCCTGATTTTCTCTCCCTAATCTCTTCTCCATATTTTTATAATTACAAGTAAATTCCTAAAAAACTTAAAAAGCCTTCAGATAGATCATTACTAATATAATTACAGTATGGAGAGCACAGTGATGTTTGAATGTAAATTAGAGTGAGTTTTTACAGTTCATTAGAAAGACTCAGGGATTGAATTTAGTTTAATCAAAGCTTGAGTGGTCCCAATATACACAGCACATACCTAGTAAAAAAAAAAATTAAAAAAAGCCTTAATACAGACACAGATATTAAAGATGAATGTCATGCTTTGCATCCATTTACAGGAGCCCATCCAGGGTGCACCACAGACCCTCATACCTAACAGCCTAATGGACCTGAATTAAAAATAATTGAATGCAATTCAGTAATTTCCAAATTAATACATATTACCCCATTTTTCCCCCTCCTTTCTGCAATCTTTTCTCCCACAGACCAACAGGTACTGGGGCAGACTCTTGTCCCCCATCCTGCTGGTGTTTGCCAGGCTCCCACCTGACGGCAACAAAGAAAAAGGAAAATCCTGCAGCACTTTCCACTTCATCTGACCTAAGGTCACTTCAGATGCATTTGGAAACTTGAGCTGGCAGAGGAAAGGGTGCACCCCACCTCTTATTCCCTGCTAGCACTGCCACTGCTTCCAGGCCTTACTGCACCCTGGGGAGGTGCACTCTCAGAAGGAGAGTCCCTGGAGATCCAGCTCGGTGCTCCTTTAAACTGTGAGCACTCCATGTGAACACAGTGCATAGAAAACACACCTCCCACATGCTTATTGGAAAAGAATATATATTTATATATATATCTTCAAGATAATCAAGTGTAATAATACAGAGTTCAATTCCTCTCAGAGAATACCTCTGTGGAAATTCCCTACAATCTCCCCCGGCTGCTAGCTTCCCACCTAGATTTGGTTTGCAACATCTAAAAGAGTTCAAGGTATTAATCCAACTGATAAGACTTTGTTTAGTGTCAAAAGTTAATGCAATTTTCATGCCATGTTAAACTACTTGCTCTATAGATTTCACACAGTGCTTTTCTCAAATTACCTTCAGATGTTGGAGAAAAGAGACAAGTAGAGACAGAGAAGAGTCTGCAGCAGCTCAGCACACAGGGGCTTGCTGGCTTTTTTTTACATCCACTGGCTTTTTTGGGATGGGGACAGGGGGCAATGGGTTGCTGCTGCAAAGATCCCTTTAGGGAGATTACACTGGAGCATTTATGATGCAGGGCATGTGTGTGAATACACATAGCAGCTTTATAGAAATATAATGAAGAATTCACAGTTCAGTAAGGAAAGGTACAATCTGCAGGAGAGATGGTTGATGTTAAAGAAGTCATTATTGCTGGAAGAGTAAGGAGGATACTGCCCTAAGTGCATTTTTGAGCCACAAATGGCCTCTGGCTGGTGTTTTCTATGGCTTCCTGGTCTGCCAGCTGCCCTGGCTTTAATCAGTTTATCATCAGCACAAAGAGGATGAAAAATTTGGGTTAGGTTTTTCACTGCTTGTAAAGGCCTGGCATGGCTTTGTGTTAAATTTTTGCTGCCTTGAAAATAGGATTTGATAATGGAAAATTTGACACACCATTTAATTATAGGGGAGCAAACAAAGCTCTTGGAGAAATGCAAATACAGCCTAATAGTTACTTCTTCATCTCATTGTTAAAGAGTCAGCTGACACAATGGCAGACGTGGGCAACGCCTGTGTCTTAAGCAGCAAGATCTGCAATCAGCATTCTGAAATGTTTCTCATTTGCCTCTCTCGTGGGACTTTACATGTGAAGTCTTGCAAAATGAATCAAGGGAAAAATGGGGTAAGTCTAATGCTAAAGGAGAAACCACAAAAACCACCCTGAAAGTACCGGATGGGGTATAGCTTAATTGAATTGTGATTTGTTGGTCTGGTAAGCACTCTCCAGGAAGGAATGCCACGTTAATCAAAAGCTGTCCAACTTCACCTTCTTTTCAGCAGGCAAACTTTAAATGAGACAGTTCAGGGTTTTGATTTCTGAGGGGTATTGGATCACATTCACCCACGGGGCATTTAAATATAAAATCCTATTTATATGCAAATTCTTTAGCATTCATGTAAAGTAGAATTTTATAAACTGACCATCCTATTCTGGGTTTCATGTTGCTAAAACATCTTCAGTAATGGCAAAATGAAGGAATAAATATAACCAGCACAAGTTGGTTAGGTAAATCCTGGACTTTCTTGGGTATTCTTGTGAGTTCATGAAATGTGGAAATATAAACTTTAAAAATTGTCTTTCATAGAAGGACTCAGAAAGAGAAAATCCTCAGAAAAGGCTCTTTTGATTACTCTGGCTTTAATTTGAGAGATAACTTATACTGGGGAAAGTTCAAAATATATTACTCAAAAACCCAAAAAAATGTTTCTGCTACAGAACCTAACCTGTCCAGGTGGTAGCTATATATGTAGCTATCTATATATGTGTTTCTATGCCTTTTCTGACTTTCTCTCTCTCTCTTTTCTTCTCTTCTCTTCTCCTAATTCTCTTTTCATGGAACATTTTTGGTCACTTAACATCTCATGGAATTAAAGGTTTCTAGTTATAGAAACTGAGCTATAAATTAATGCTATATTAATAGTGCGTTAACTGACTGTATATTTCATATTGAATTTGGTGTTATATTTAATCCTTTGCCAAATTTCATTGATTCTCTTTTTGATTTTGCCAATAAACTTTTGTGTAATTTTGGCATCTCGAGAATATTTGGTTAGTTTTTCTCCTGTGTGCCAACCCAGAGTAAAGGAACCTCAGTTTTCTCCCTAATGTTTGAATGTTCTTGGACGTTAAAAGTACTTTATGTCCAAATTTTACCTTGTCCAGGTTTTCAACACAATATCCTGTAGACATCTGTAGAAGAAAATGCTTCATTATCAGAGCACCTCTGGCTGCAATGAGGAAACATTTGCTGCTAGAAGGGATTCCTTCTGACAGCAGTTTCAATGCAAACGTGTAATCTTGGGATGGGGTACACTACTTTCACTCACCCACTGTGAAATTCATTAGAAAAACGAAATATATATTTGTGCTGTGTCTCACAGTTTTACAGGCAGAGTTTGAGAACCAGCACAGAATGCCACCACCCACAGTTATTAACACTCCTCACCTCCAGCAGGGAATGCCAGCACCTCAACTCTCCTTGCAGCCATCCAGTTTTAAGGATTCATACACAGAATAGTTGGAATGCACCCTTAACCTTCTCTTTGGAATTAAGAGCACACTAATTCTACTGAAAGACACCTTTATTTTAAACATCCCTCGAGTTCTGAAGGCAGCAGAACATACATCCCTGCTGGAGCTTTGCATTAATCTAAGCAGGCAAGAGGTTGAAACTGGTATAATATGATTAGCAAAGTGACACAGAGCAGCTGAGGTGGTTAAGGGAGAGAATTTGGTGGCCACACATCTCATACTCAACCCTAGAATGTTGCATTGACATGAGAGTGGATTGCTTTGAAAATTCTTGCAATATTTGTTTATTTAAACAATTTACCTGTAATAGAGCAGTTCTCTTTTTTCCTGGAAACAAGTTAGTGTTTCTTTACATCTTTTATTCCTTCAAGGCTGAAATCACCTTTGAGCAATAATGAAGTATTGCAGATTGTGCTGGATTTGGAACAATACACAGAAGTGGCCTTTTCATACACCATCTATCTTGTGAGCACACATTATTACAGAAAATTACATCATTTATCTGAGTACTGGTAGCCTTTCTGGTAATAACATTGCATGGAAAATCAGGTATTAATTCAAGTATATTTGTGTCACAAACACTCACATTTTTCTTCTAGATTTACCCAATAATTTTAAGAGGTTAGAGAGAAAAGACAGGTGACTTCACAAGTTTAAGATCATGGGTTAAAAGATACATTAATATTCATCTTTTTTCTGGAATTCAATTGACTAAATGAATTATAATGCTTGTCTTTGCTAATTTTTAATATTGTGTGATCATGTGACATTTGAATTTACAGAATTTTTAGTATTTAAACTTGGCCATAGTAGATTTACAACTGACTGAACACTTGTTGCCTCCAAACTATTTTTACTGTTCATCTCTCACTTTCATCTTTTAGATTGTCCTTTAATACATTAAAATAAACAAATTCTTTTTCAACATGCATGCATTATCACTGATTGGACTGGCAGGAACTGTACTATTTACATTTCATTGAAGATTAATAATCTTTGGTATCTTTTCTCTTTTGGTTGCACATGTCAGTATAGACCAAATTCTGCTGTATTATCATAAGTCAGACAAGGTAATGTGTGGAAACACATTCAATACAGTTCATTAAAATTATGAATCCATGTCACTATTTATAATTTTGATATATATGAATTATATTCGTGCATTCATTCATTTCTTCTAATAATACCCACTCTTTGGAAAAAAACCTGCCAAATCATTTATTTGATGGATGTAATCATTTGGTATCTTCTAATTTTCTGCAAATGGTACACAATTTCTGTGAATTAGTTCTCAATTCCCAATCATTCACTGCACTGAAAAAGGACATTTCATCCTATTGTTTTCTCCTTATCTTTTCAGTTATTTTTCTACAATCCTAATTCATTTGATCACTAAAGCAGTAGGGCACTTTGTCCCCTGATAAGCTAACATTTATAGCTTTTAGTATAAATGGATATTCTAATGTGAACAGTGTTATTGATACTACTTTATATGCTGAAATTCTTTCCAGCTCTCCAGGGAAAACAAAGATGCCACTTTAACAGACAAAACACTGCCCTAATCAATTCTAACCTTATGAAGTAAGTTTACCATAAAATATTAAAATCAATAAGCAATAGAAGAAGAGTTGAGGCTGAATTGAAGCTCGAGGTAATTTTTGTGATAACTCTCCAACAGACTGAAGACCTGCTAAAATCCTTAAATTATCTGTTTATCATTTTCACAAGAAGTTCCATCAAACTTCACTCATTTTCTAATTTAAATTTATGTTCTTTTATCTATAAGGGTAGTCATTCTGCTATAATACAGAAAACCTAATTGTAGTAGTCATTGTACTGTAATACAGAAAACCAGCTTGTAAATAACTTGTCATACATAACAGCAGAATTCCAAATTTTAAATAAAGTAACTGTATTTAGTCTAAAGTTCCATCAGGCAATATCTCTTAAAATCATTGTGGAAATGGAATTGGGAAGAAAACGAATCCCTTTTCCAATGTGTTAAATGAGAACACACTGTGAAATCAAACAGATTTTCAAAGCTTTGTTATACCAGAAACAGAAAATAAAAAATTAGAGTCAAAGACAAAATTAAAATATATAAAGTTTTTAAAAATCTATAGTTTCCTACTAAACAGTATTCCAACTGCATAAAAGCAGATACATTCCCAAAGATCCAGTGCCATTACTTATGTTTTAAAATTCCTTCTTTCTCTTCATTAACTAAAGTT
Organism: Sitta europaea; assembly: GCA_013400255.1. Taxonomy (NCBI): domain Eukaryota; kingdom Metazoa; phylum Chordata; class Aves; order Passeriformes; family Sittidae; genus Sitta; species Sitta europaea. Next base: position 1,071,024 of record VXBS01001140.1, on the reverse strand, counting down.
ATCATTTGGAATTAGTTTCAAAGGTGTACTGAGACATGACCCATTATTTACAGGTTTAGGACCATTTCTTATCTCCTAGATTTCCATTTCAGATTAATTTTTTTATTTTATTTTTTTTTTAATGCAGAATAGAGATTTGGGCACCAACTATATCTGTTGGTCTCAGGAGTGATTTATGGAAGCAAACTGTCACTCTGGACCTTTCTGGAAGGAACTGGAGAGGAAGATATCCAAACCTTTGCTTTCAGTAGACACTTAGATTTCAGGATTATCATTAGTGAATTACCCATATGCATCATTTTAATAATCAGCCTTAATAAGGATAAAAGCTTATCTCCTATCCTCAGATGTAATTACAACATGCCGCTGATCTTTACTAAGTCTACAAATAGAATACTTTTTAATACTTGACCCTTGGGATCAAACCAAATCAGAGATTAAATGAAGTCAAAAATTTTTCATCAGCTCGCTATAATACAAAATAAAATACAGGGAGTGTCCACAATGATTTTGTATTCAGACGTTGCTTTGTATTGTGTTCAAACACTAATCCTTCCATATACTATAAAAGATTAATGCAAAAGAAGGGTAACTAATTGTAACAGGGTGCAATAAGGTTCAGGTTAATGCCCTTTTGTATTAGACAAAAATAATATGTTTGAGATGGAGAAATTAAATTTTCTGAAAGAGGTCAGCACAGGAATCAAATGAATCCTTCTGATTCATGCAGAGTCATGCATTAACCACTTGAGATTTGGAAGGAAAAGACTTAAAGCTTTTTTTCTTCCTGTGCAGATAATTTCCTTTAATAACTAAGACGCTATTTTGTCTTCAGAATATCAACTTTACGGATTAGTTGAGTTTTGAAGGTCCTCCAGAGCACAACATCTATGATTAAACACTTTCTAAAGTTCATTGTACTAGCAAGAGTGGAAATTCCATTATTTTAGCAAGAGCAGGCATGTCAAATTTATCAACACATGATAGGACTGAGGATGGAATAAGGTAAGGAATCTAAGTTTATAACATATTCATAGGGTGCAAAAGTTATTATAAACCTCATTAATGTGTGGTACAGCAATCGAAGTAGAAGTGCTGCTATTGTGACTCCTGCAAAGTCTAAATTGTGAGCAATTACCTTCAAAAGTTTTAAAAGACAGCAATCTGTAGGCAGCAGAATTGTGCAGGCATGATTCCTTTGGCTTGACTTCCCCACGAGGAAAGCCTCTGGATATAATTTAGCCTCCTGAGGAGCTCCAGGCATGTGGGGATGTATAAAAGCCACGTTCAGTGTTGCAGCCCCTCCACATGTCGAAACCTCAGGAGTTCCCCCATCCAAATATTTATTCTAGAGAAACCTGGGGAGAAACATGTGCAGGAGCATCACAGAGGACCCTAAAATGATTCCTTGAGCCAGGAGATAATGCCATAGAGGGAATTACCCACTGTTTTTTACAAATCTTTCACAGTGCCCAACCACATCCAGAGGCTAACCAAAAGCTTAATGCCTGGCTGTTCAAGTAGCTTTAGCATGGAAGAAAGGAACATGTACAGTTCTGTTCAATTATGCATAATTCTTAATCTTTGCTTCTTTGAGCAATTAAAAACAAATGTTACTCTTGTATTTCTAAAGGGATATTTTTGTTCTTCAAAAAGTTCCTAAAAATAGAAACCTCATGCTTTGATCAGCTATAAAGGACAAGCATGGTCAAGGTGTGGCTATAAATATAGAATAGAACAATTCTACATTTTCAAAGCGTTTGAATTACCCAGCTGCCTCATAATTTTGGGCTCAATTAAATTCACTAATAGGAAAGCAGCTGAATAACATAATGTTTCATATTACTAGTAGAATAACTCTGACATTCTCAGACTAATACGTTGTGACAGCTCCTGCCTAGAGTATATTACTTAAGATCTGAAAGTTTTGATCATAAAAAACATCTTTTCCAAGGCTTCCAAACAAATAAAATAATAACACAGTAAGAGAACGAGTAAAGAACTTGATGCTAATATTGCAGAAGAAGTGAAAATATTTCTCGGTTAATTTAAACATTTGTGTCTTTGTATCTTTGACATTTGAAGCCAGAGGAAGGGGTGTTAAGAAGTAATTGCATTCACTGCCTTCCAGATCTCTTATATTTGTTCTCAAGTGGATCTGAATTCAAGAAATGGCTCTGCATGTTTGTGTGAATGGGAAAAATATTTCATTTGACATTTGGTTCTCTGGTAGCGTTTTTATGCTTTCTTACATACAAATAGAATCTTTGAAATACAAACTCTTTCAGTACACATATTAATGAAAAGAGGCCAACAATGCAGCCCTTCTAACTTTCTGTTTATCAGACAAAACATGCCAGCTAAGGATCTTTGACATATTTGACCTTTTTAAAAGATGCCTTTCTTTTAACCACTGAAAAATTTGTCCTTGGATCAGTGCTGTGCAAAATTAAGCTAATCTCAAAAATCACTAAATAAAGCACAAGTACTCTGAGACCCAATGCAGCAAGCATTACAATGCAAGGGCAGTAACCCTTATAACCATTAAACAGATGAAGTTATACATGGAAACAAGACTTTTTCCAGACTTGCACCCCCTACTACAGTTTTCAAAGGCACAGACTATAATATGGCTTTAGTAGCTTGATTGCAGAAACACAGCTCTAAACATTGATTAAAATATTCCACTCAGCTACAACAGAAAATCTAATGAGCACACTGTGTGTGGGGCAGCTTGGGTGCTCAAATCTAGGTGTTTTCTGCCATTTCACCAAATGCTGCCCCAGGACAATAAGCATGTTCTGTCAGGTCTGTCTTTTTTCTGCCAGCTCCTGGTAGGTGTCTGGGATGCCAGAGGCGATTTGAAAAAGCTTAAAATATTTAGATGTCTAAATCATACCATGGTTTTCTGAAATTAAAACAAACAAACAAACAAACAAAAAGCCCAGGAAAAACAACAACATTGTGAAGATTGAGATTCCTTTAAAAGAAAGTCTATACATTTTGGATTTCAACATAACTTGCCTTTAGGTTTATAGTCGTTCATCATTACTAGCTAAGAGGGGAAACTAGGAAAAAGATGAAAATTAACAGCTATTTGCAGTAGTTCCATAGAAGTCAACATAATTTGTGTACTTTTCATAAACAGGATTAACTCAGGAAAACATTTTTTGTCTTCTTCATGAAGAAAAACTATAATGAACACAATTACTCCATAAGAGTTTGCATCTTGGTTTAATATACACTGAAAGAGGTATCTCAAGAAAACCCTTTAAAATCATCCAAGTGACAAATCTGGCACAAGATCACATGTGAGTATGGTAGCTACCTGACAGCAGAAATCACGAAGAGTCACTTTCTCACAAAAAAAAAAAAAA